>JARUPZ010000011.1:3733362-4275862 GCA_031213475.1 Nereocystis luetkeana | reverse complement strand
ACCAAGGGGGCAAGTTCTGTGGACACTTTGGTGGCTCAGAACTCCCTAAGGACTTCGATTATGCATCTATGCCAAGTCTTAAACTGTCTGCCAAGTCTCCAGGTTCTCCCCACCAGCCATTGTCCCGACCATTACCCTACTGGGTGCGCTGCCGTGCCACGGCCCCCGCCGAGAAGAGCCGCCGTTAATGGATGGTCGTTTCGATGCTCTTGCAACTGTCATCTTGAGAGCCTTCGCGTACGAGAGGGTGGTGTGGTCAGTACAAATTCGGCGCTGGAAGCCAATGACTAGCAAAAGGACTTGGTGGTGAGCCGTTCGAAGCGTGGCAAAGTGTTTCGCTCTGAGGGTCCACGTCACACACCCGTTGAGCAGGGTCTTAGTCACCTCGGCCTTTTGCATTCGAACTTACAGGCCAAGGGGGGCGACCGTCCTATCAAAAAATTCCTGGTCCACCCGTTTGAGACATGCCCGCATGAGACGGATCAGTCCGTCGATTTGAAGCGAGAGGTCTGCTCTTTCGTGGATAATGCCGCCTAGGTATAAGAACTGGGCCGTTTGTTTATAACTCTGGCCTGATGCTTCGATGACGAGCGGTGGTGCGAGAGTTGTCTGGTCTGGTGTTCGTGAAAGCATTGTCTCTGTCTTCTTCTCCGATACCGTGAGGCCTGCTGCTTCGAAGACAGTCGCGATTACTGTCATCGTTTTCGCGAACCGTTCACCTGACTTCGAGATAATTCTTGCGTCATCGGCGTACAACTTGTCCCGTACAGCCTTTCACCCGCACGCCAACAGCCCCTGCTTCTCTGTTCCGACTACTCCAGCATCACCGAGTTGAACCAAATCCCTTACGATGGCTTCGTCTTGGCTGAAGCGTACTATTACGGGGGACCATAGTTAACAGGACCTATGGTACACATAAAAACCTATATATTAACCATTTTTACTAACAATATTAGGTCCTATTAACTATGGTCCCCCGTAATAGTACGACGTGTAGAGCAGCAGCGAAGCACACATTGAACAATAACGATGATAGCACGCAGCCTTGCCGCAGCCCTTGTGTGACATCAAACTATTCCGAGTGCTCGCCGTCATCCTCACGCCCGCGAGCCCGCGTGCCTTCATGGAAATTACGAATAATTCTCAGCATCTTGATTGGTACGCCGAAACGTGTGAGTGCCTCCCATAGCAGCGCTCGTTCGACAGAGTCATACGCTTCCGCAGATCGATAAGGAACACGTACAGGGGGATTTTCCTCTGCCGTCCGAGCTATTGCAACCGGCGCACGACAAACAACATATCAATCGTGTTCCGTGTGGAGCGGAAGCCACACTGTTCCTCCAGGAGAAATCCCTCGGTCTCGCAGTGGTTACTGAGGCGGGACGCGACGATTTTCAACAAAACGTTTCCTGTGTGGGCAACAAGCGAGACCCCTCTGTAGTGCAGAGTGTTGAAATCAATTTGGTCCTTCCTTTCGTGAAGGACCTTGATGATTCGCATATTTCCATGGCTGGGGGACTCCTTGTGTCACCCAAACATTGACGAGGGTGTTGTCAAAGCACTGGGCGAATACGGGGTGGTCGAATTTCAGGAGCTCCACCGGGAGACTATCTGACCCAACAGCTTTCCAGTTTGACATCCCCAAGTGCTTCCGTCATCTCGTCCACGTATGGTTCATCGTAGAGCGACAGTTTAAGCGGTCGCGGTAGCAAGAGGTCGATGATCGTGGGATCGAGTTTAAGAGATTTTGTGTTCATGAGTCTGTGGCAAAACCCCGGCCATCGTTCACGAAGTCGCACATTATCCCGCAAGTCTAAGAGCGTGCCATCCTCGTCCCTAGTGAACTGCTCGCTCCTGGATTAAGTTCCTTACAATCCCACCGTGCTCTTAAGGTGCTTGTGGAATCCCCTCTGGTCGTTATTACCTAGGAGTCGTTCGGTTTCGGCGAGGTACTCTTCGAGGTACGCGTGCAGTCCTGCGGCAATCTCTTTCCGCAGGTTCGCACACTGTCTTCCACGCGGTTCTATCCCGGGGGTGGGCACGCTAAAATTGTTGTGCATCCTCCCTCGCTGTACCCATGCTATTATGAATGCAGCCAAGGTTTCGGCAGATTCATACCATGCATGTCGTCTGCGGCGGCGACGTGGAGGGGGTGGTACCTCCTCTTCGACCGCATCAATGCTAGCCGTAGTGATCAACTCAACCATGCCAGACGTAATAAGGGGCTGGATAAGCTGGTTGAGAGGGGAAACGACCCTCGCGACTACTCCTTCACGACATCGTTCATCGGACACAAACAGCTTCCTGTCGAACTCTCGGCGTTTTGTCCGTCTTCGTATTCATTCGTCTGTTGGGCTCAAAGTGACCACTGAGTTGGACTTCGATAAACAAATGTTGCAGTCTGAGTCAGCCTTAGCTGGGCAGGAGGCTGTGGGATGACTTTAACATATATATTGTACTCCAGGTCGATGGGCTTGACGGGTTAGGATGCAGTCGATCCGTTTACGGTCATTCGGGTTGGTGCAGTTGTGTGTACCTGGTATGCGATATCCCACCCTAGCGTGCTGAAAAACGTGTTGGTGAGAGCTAACTTGCAATTGGTGGTGTTTGCCATTATCGCTACGAACATCACGTCAATATGCTTCAAACACCTCTACTTTCATCATCACCGCACTCTTCCATCCTCTATGCAGTTCGCGCGTTGGCCTCCATCAGTAGACTCAGACAGACTTTCGTCGGGAGGTTTCCCACCAAGTCCTCCAGCTTCTTCTGCCAGGAAATACGGTTCAGTTCAGCGTCATCGTACAATCAGTTGGAGAATACGCAACGACGAAACAAACCAGCTCGTAGCTACCAGCCGCTCGTCAATGAAGTGGTGAGTGTACACAGGCCTCCTGTGCAACGATTCCTTGACAGCTAGACTACTCCGTACAACCCTTGTCTGGCAACTGCTTTTCCTGGCCTGAACAAAACACGCGATACGCTGCCGCACGGAACGTCGTGCTGCCTGATCTCCGAGTTACGTCCAGGCCAATGAAGATACTCGTACAGCCGAGTTGCCGTCCTTTCGCCAGTACATGCTCGTCATGTCCGTACCCGTTCTTCCCCTTCACAGCCAGGGTGCGCACATTGTAGGTCGCTACAACGCGTCAAGTGCCTCCTGTTGTCTGTTACGAGCGTCACTTACTTGCTGTTTTCTTTGCCAGCCGGCATGAGGCTCTTCCCCGTTTCCTTTCTCGTTTTCTTGTTTTTTTGTTTTCTTTTTATATTATATGATGCATGTGGCTCTCCGTTTCGTAGCCCGGTACGCGCCTTGGTTTCTGTTGGCTGGGTGCAGCCGTGCCAGACAACGCCGGCACTCCCATCCTTCCTGTCGTGCATGCATACCCACGCTGTGACCAGCCTCTCCACTCCCCCAGCTGCCCACGTAGCGCTCTGCCGTGGTGATGTACCCGTCCCGCCTGAGGGATTACCCCTTGGAGTCGGAAAAAACATCACCACCACCCCACGCGGTCCATAAAGTGAGCAGGCCACCTGCCGGACCGCGCAAGGTTTACCCTCTGTCCAGCCCGATGCTCAGTGCTCGTGCGACTATCGCTAGACCGTTGAAGGTCCTGGCGGAATTCCTCGGCGCACCCCAAGGGCGAGGCAGGCCGAAGGATAAACGTACAAGTAGTCCAGTACAAAGATAGGGAAAAAACAAAAGCGACGGTGAATTTTGTCTGAAAGATGGGCTCACGTTACGTTTGTCTGCATATATATGCCGCACAAATATACAAGGTTAATTGCTCAGATCGAATCTCGCAACATTGAGCGGGGCACCGCGGAAAAAACGTTGTTAGTAGTCGTATTTACTTATTTTATACGTATGGAAACCGTGTTTGGCAATATCTCTTGATTGGTGGCGCATTGAGTAATGAAACTAATATCGGTCTTCTCGTAGGGTCTTCAGCTAAGTCTTCACCAAGTTTCGCCATGATCGGGATCGACGATTTGTTTTTGCGTATTTTGGGTTGAAAACTTGGTGTGTTTTTGAGTTTTAGCCGATATCTCGTCGACATCGAGTCGAATAGTGAACGTGTCTGTCATTTTTATACAATATTTATTTGGCACATGCAGTGTTGTGTCAGGGTTTTTAGCGCCTCTCAATTTGAAGTCCTATTTCGCAGTGGTTCACGGGATACGACAATCGGACGGTGTATGATTTCTTCGGCTGGCCGAGCATATATCAGATAGGTGTAACTATAATTTGATTGAGGTCGGGTGTGAACTATCGAAACACGTTCTTTTTTAGATCTATGCTGATCTATCTGTGGTTTTAGTCGTTTACGAGCTACAGCTTGCAATGAGTTCTACCAACTGGTGCGCTGTTTCCTGTTCACGCCTCACCTTGCCCCCCCCTCCCGTCTCTGGCGGCAATACCCACGGCCATGCTCGTGTCGTGTCCCGGGGGGGGTGCTACTACTACTGTTTTTGCATTTCCCCCAAAAAAGCTTGTTCTGATGCAACAATGTCAAATCGTTCAATAGATAGATCGTATATGTATGGCATATGATACACATCAGTCAAGCTAGGTAAAATAAGGGCAAATGCCAAAATCAGATATACCTGATCCGTTTGAGCCAAAAACAAGCAAGACTAAAACCAAGTAAAAAACCCGCGCCACGAGCGGTGTTGTGTTCATGAAAATCAGGTAAAAAATGACCGCGTCTAAAACAGAAATAAGATTGCCACATGGCCTCCAAAATCCGAAATGTTTCGATTTCTTCAGGGTGTACGTACCACGGGCTCCACTTGGACTTGTAGGGAGGCACTATTAATAGGCTTCGTTTGCTTCGCCACGGCGGGGCCAAGAGTATTTACTCCCCCCCCACCCCCCGCCGTTGACACAGCTTTAAAGCTTCCAGACCGTCCTCGGGGAACCGCCTGCTGGGCACGAACTTATCTTGCCGTACACAACGTACTAAACCTGAGATCACCTCGACGCTGGGTGGTGCAAACAAAATGCCGTGTGAGGGTGCTGTAAACACTGCTGTGACCATAGAAAACAACATAGTACACATCGCAACAACTAACGGAAGACCAGGGCCACACCCCAAAGAAGAAAAATTGAAACCAACGCACGCGTGTATGCATGTATGAATGCGTACTTTTACGTACTACGAAGTAAGTACGACCACAGAATTTATACGTTCCACAGAAAACGTCCAACCGGGGAAGGGCGGACACATACGGAGAGAAAGTACAGTGTATGTCTGGCCTCTCTGATTGGTTAAAAGTAGGCAAACAAAGGTCGTAGACAGAGTAGAAAAAGCCATGTATACCTTGCCCTTTCGAGCCAACATCAGTTACGATGTCAGCCTGGCTAATAATAGCAGGGCTCCTGGGGTGTGCTTTGTACTTCTTTTAAGAATGTAACTGATTTTGGCCGAAACGTGGCCAGGTATACCTGATATAGGCTAAAACCCTAGAAATAATTAGGAGATCGGGTGTATGAACACTATTATTGATACGTACCTGCTTGTGGAGGACAGGGTACATATATAGATACCGTCAATTCCCGAGCACTACCAGGTAAAACACTGCCAACCATGAACCAACGTCCGGTCTATAAGATTCGCTCTCACTGATGGTCCTATATAATGGTTGACGCTCGGGCCATGAAGTCCGAACGCGTCAGGGAGAAAAGGGTCCTTCAGAAAAGGACCCGACCTCTCACAATTTATATAGGCTCTTTCCTTGCGACACACGAGGGAGGCTTGTGGAGGCACCTCCTCGCCACATATCACGAAAGAAAACGTGCACGTCAAGGCCTCGGCCAACCCCGTCCAAAGCGAATACAAGGGCGACACCACCAACGGAGGCGCCCTCCATATTGACGTCGGCGATGAGATTTCAACACGGAGTGTGCTGCCGTAGACGGCCAGGTGGGGATATTGAGGTGCAGGCCGTCAGCAGTGAAGAAGAAGACGATACGTTCCCCAGTCAACACTCCACCTACCAATAGCATGTTCCCTCTTGAATGTTCGCCCCAACGTCACATACATCCTGAGCAAAGGTGGATTTGAGGCGCATAGAGCGGGGGGGGGGGGCGATGTGAGGGCAGGGTACGTAGATACCGTCAACCTCCGATCACAAATGCCAACCGTGAAGATTTCGTCAAAGTCCGGTCTATGAGATCCGCCTGTGACTCTCCCTTCCCGCAGACTCACCCGTGGAAGACTCGATCAAGTCACCAAGAATATGCCAGGAGCCACCTGTACCGACACCCACACCACGGTCACGGCCTACTACAGGTACGGCATGTTCTTCCAATGTTTCCCTCCTCCGCATACGTTAAATGCTGTTAGCAGGGACTCCCAGGGTGCTCCGTCACGAGCGTCTCGCCGTCACGTACATCCTCCCGGGGCCTCGTCACAATCGACCTTCTTACCCCAGACGTTTTCGGGGAGCGAAGCCGTCTCACTCACGCCTTCCCCGATAACGTCCCACACAACGCCCCCCTCTCCACTCCCCTCGACCCTGAGCCCCTCCCAATTTTTTTGTTTTTGGGATCATTCCTCGGTCTTTTCCCAGTGGTATCCTTCGACGTTCACTGTAGACAACGAGCGCTACAACTGTGCGGAACAGTACATGATGTCGGAAAAGGCCAAGCTTTTCGGCGACACAGCAACTCGCCGGAAGATCATGTCCTCTCCGAATCCCGCACAACAAAAACGCTTCGGCCGCTCCGTTCCCAGTTTTAACCAAGAGCTTTGGGTACAGCATCGGTACGACATCGTCTTCAAGGCCGACCTCGCGAAGTGTTCGGCTCCCCCTTTACTACAACAACTCGTAGACACCGGCGACAAGTTCCTCGCCGAAGCAAGCCCTTACGACCTCGTCTGGGGCATCAGCTTCCGGTGTGACGATACGCGAGCCCTACAACGTCCGCTCTGGCCGGGACTCGACCTGTTGGGCGACATAGTCATGAAGATCCGCCACCAGCTTGCCTCCCCCCCTCCACTCCCACCCCCCCTTCGCGCCTCTCGCGTCTTACCCTCCGAAAATGGGATTCACGAGATCAGCGCAACCGTTCCAGCTCCTACACCGCCTTCCACACTGGACCACCTACTGCCGCCTGTCCTTCCTGAAGCCACTCCTCCGCACTCTTTGGTCTCTGCCATGTCGTCCGGGGCTGCTCTCCCTCCTGGGCTCCCCTCACTCATTGCCGAACACGGACCAGGCCTCTCGAGTGGTATAGTTACCGTCGACGACGCCTCCTTTACGACCAGGATGAAAGTACACAGTGGACCCGCCGCATCCAACCGGCGCGGCCTAGTAGCTCTCCTGGGTACCGGCTCTCCCCAGACCTTCATCTCCGCTGAAGCTTGGGCCTGTACGAAGCGCAGCAACAACGCGTCGGACGCCTGTGAACAACACGCTTCCCCTCGTTCCTGGGGTGGTTTAGGTAAATCCGCTCCGCTCCTAACTTCGATTTCCGTCCGACTCAGCATCCAGTTCTTACACAACAGCACTCCCTCGGCCGAACTCGCCGTATGGGCGTGCATTGTGCCACATGGGACTATGCAACATCCCGTTCTACTGGGACGCGACAACTGGATACGGTCCGAACAACGCACGTACACCACCCTGCTTCGCGTCCCTTCGCGACCACTCTTTGGCGAGCTCTCCCTAGCCACCCCCTACAAGGATGGCCTCTCCACTTTCGTTCACGACAACCGTCCTTCGCAAGATACCATCCACCTCGAGTTCGCCGGCGTTCACGCAGTCTCCTTTTCGGCTACGCCGTCTCTCGTTCCGGTTAACTTGGTGCGGTCCACCGGCCTTCCGGCGCCCACCGGCCATTATCTCGCCGACTTGCTTCCCCGTGACGGTCTCTCCTCCGAAACAGAAATTTTCGTCGCCAACGGCTACCAGAATATCCCGCGCTCGGGATTCACTGATCTTGAACCAGGCGACCTTTTGGGGACCTCCTCTTCTCCCCTCATACAAATTCCGGTCTCAGCACTGCAAGTTCTCCCCACGACGTCACCTCCAGCCTCCGCTGTTATCGACGTCCACGTCCTGCCGACGACGCCAAATGTGAAGGTGTTACCTACTGATAGCTACTGAGCTATAGGTGTTACAAGAATTACCTTGGGCTGGGTGATCGATCGGTTTTAAACCACTATAGCTCAGTAGGTAACACCCTCACATTTGACGTCGTCCAGGTCACGGGTTCGAACCTCACTTCGAACGTTTCTTTTACAGAAACGCTTGCGCGTGCACATCTAAACAAACACATCTCCCTGGATCCCCAAGTAATGAAACGAAGCGGGTAGGTCAGCGTACGGGTGCATACGGTTCCGACGCCCCAAAGACCCCGCCGTTCACAGGGCATGAAGGTGTTATAAGGATTACCTTGGGCTGGGTAATCGATCGATCTTTTACCCCTATGGCTTAGTAGGTAACACATTCACATAGGGGTAAAAGATTGATCGATTACCCAGCCCAAGGTAATCCTTATAACACATTCACATAGGGGTAAAATATCGATCGATTACCTAGCCCAAGGTAATCCTTATAACACTCTGCCCCCATACCTCCACTAGTCTTATAAGGATTAGCTTGGGCTGGGCAATCGATCGGTCTTTTACTCCTATAGCTCAGTAGGTCACACCTTCACACGCCCTCACCGATGGACCCTTCATAATGGTCGACGCTCGGGCCATGAAGTCCAAAAACGCCAGGGAGAAAAAGGTCCTTCGGAGAAGGACCCGCACTCTCAAAATTTCTAGAAGCTCTGTCCTTCCGAGACGCGAGTGAGACTTGTGGAGGCCCCTCCTTGCCACCTATCACGAAAGAATACGTGCACGTCAAGGCCTCGGCTAACTCCGTCCAAGACGAAGACAAGGCCGACACCACCAACGGAGGCACCCTCCATGTGGTGGTGTTTTACTTCCTTGTTCTTCACAACAAACAGGTCGGAGATCCAAATCCAAGACAGCCTTTGTGTGTGCGTTATTTTTTCGGGTGCCATTTGTTGGCAGTAATACGAAGAGCGTGAACTACAGGCAGCGTGCCCTACCCAGAATCGACATCCATGTGTCTCTTATCAGCTTCCACATCTCCGCACCATCTTCACAGGGTATATACCTCAGGTAAAAAAAACACTAAAAAAAGAGAAAAAGCACACGCTCCCATACTGCTCCAGCTGCGATCATAGTATTACGGGGGACCATAGTTAATAGGACCAAATATTGTTAGTCAAAATGGTTAAATATATAGTTTTTTATGTGTACCATAGGTCCTATTAACGATGGTCCCCCGTAATAGTACTGTATGAAACGCCGGCACTGCCGTTTTAATATATGTGGCACCGGGTACCTGGTTATACGTTTTTTATTTTTCTATTTTTCGCCGTCAGACAATGTATTGTAGAATGTGCTCATCCCACGAGCACACCCTCCACATATATAAGGGAACCCAGAGTCACATGACTTCAAATACGATCAACAAAATCTATCTGTGGATACTTGACGAAACCAGACCAAATACGAACGTAAGCCCCCTTATCATGAATATCTTTACTAATGCGATCACTTCTACACGCCCTTCCTGATTATTCTGTAAGTTCCGCCTCCCCCCTCCACCTACCACCCTGATACCTGCTTTGCTGCTACAAGGGCCAAGTTCCCTCTCACCTCAATTTATTTCATTGTAGCGTCGAAAGACAGTCCGCCGCTCTAAAAAATGGTCGGGTTTTGACTGCAACGGGCAGAAGGCTCTGTGCACAGCTAGCTGCCCAATACCTGGTACTGCTTAAGGTCGTACTTAGGAGGGTTTCCCCACATCGTCCTGACTCCTCTGTATGTAGCCGTATTTCTTCTCCACCCCGCACCGTGTACCTCACCTAGTGTTACACATACAACAATATATATATGATGACAGCGCTATCCACTCGTCGTAAGTTTGGTATCTTTCATTGGTTTAGTAAATTACAAACACTCAATCAACAAGAAACAGGAACCCTGGTCAAATAAATGATGTTGTTGTAAAAGGGCAATACGGGAAGTAGCACTAGTCGTAGTTAGTTGTAGTAGTAAGTGAGGGGAGGGATTGGAGAAGGTAGAAGAGCTACAGAGAGGGAAAGAAGGCAGGGACTCTTTCCTAGGTACTGCCGATAGCGGTGTAGACGACAAACACCGCACGACCTTATTCTGCGCGTTGGAACATATGCGCGTGGCGGTTATAAACCAGCCACCCTTATGGACAGCAGGTTTTTGGCAGATAGATGCTTATTCGGGAGTGCTTAGGGCGGAGGACTGGGCCCTTGAGGTTGGAGGGGGCAGAGTCAGGGACACAGGAAATATTCTCATTATTATTAATAGTAGTAGTGGTAGTAGTACTACTGGTATAATAGTAGTATGTGGGGGGAGGGGTTCGAGGAGGCAGAAGAAGAGCTACAGAGAGAGGAACACGCAGCGAGTTTCTCCTATACGTAGGTACTACCGATAGCAGTGTGTAGACGAGAAACATCGCACGGCCTTCTCCCCGTCGAAACATGCGCGAAGCAGTTATATATATACTAACCATTTTGATGGACAGCAGGTGTTAGGTAGATGCTTCTCAGGGGGTTCGTAAGGAGGGGAGTGGTTGTATTTTTGGTGGATGAGATGGGGGAATGTTGGTTGTGGTAGTCTTCATGTACGTCACATGAGTTTTAATTTATGGTGTGATACTGCCGCGCTTTTGTTCTGGAGAGCTATTTACTCTCTGTTCCTTACCTGGTACCACTACTAGTCTTTTTTATGACAACACACAGAGTAGTAGTACTATTGCGGGGGACCATCATAGTAAATAGGACCTACGGTACACACAAAAACCTATAACACGCGTATATCTCCCTATGTTCACCAACAATGTTTGGTCCATTTACTATGGTCCCCCGCAGTAGTGATTGTCGGATGGCAAGCGTAATAAGACTGTCAAGGTCTTGGTCCGTTGGGCTAAAAGTAAAAGGTTAACCAATCGCCTACCCAATCTAAGCTTCATAACAATCTCCCCCCCTGTGTGTGTTCTTCACATTAAACCGTTCTTTCTACCCGTCGACATCCAGCACAACCAGTGTCCGTGCCGATTCTCCAATCCTAGAAGATATACAAGTTCTGTGGTCGCAAAGCTACCTCACAGAGATACTACGTTGCCACGTGTGCAGTATGCACTGCAGTGGGCAATGCAAAGCCATGTCATTGTACTAGATACGACAGGCACGACATACACAATCTATGAAATAGTGAAACGAAAAAAAACAATCAAAGAGAAACAAAAACAAAGTAGACAAATCGAAAGAGGAAAAGAAAAAAATGAAAGCAAAAACTAGGAGAAACAATCTGTCGTGCCCCCCCCCCCGCAGGCGAGGTGGCCAACACTTGAAACATGACGAGCTGGAAAAAAGAAAACAAAATAACAGAGTAAGACAAAGAACCAAGGAAAAAAATAACAAAATAAAAATAACAAAGGGGAAATAACAGGCAGACCATAGCCCAAAGCACCTTCCAGGTGGCGGCAGCAGTTTATGGTACGAGTAGTATAGCCAGGTTCTCCCTGCTAATCCGCCAGGTACGTTGCTACCGAGACTGACGTCTCCGCCCTGCGTTCGTCAACTGTGCCCAGCCCCTTGGCGTCAGAAAATACGAAACGAGCAAAGCAGATTCGTCATCCAACCACGCCTCACGGCTCCTTCAGTACCTGGAACGGACCGGATATACGGGTCGACGCGTGACACCAACACGCGGTTCCAATTCTGGGGATCCAGAAGTGTTTTTCCAGATTCTTGACATAAGGAAATTCACTTTTCTTGAAAAAGCGATTTTAGGGTGGACGTGAGATTCGAACTCACGACCAACGATCCATACGCTGCCGTCGACGCCATTTGTTAAGGTCTTAGTCCGTTGGGTTAACCCCTTTAGAACTCCAGTCCCGTTTTGGGGACAAGGCACTCGAATTCCAAGTAATTTGTCCCCGATAGCCCCCAAAACGGGACTGCAGTCCTAAAAGGGTTACAGGTAAAAGGGTAACCAATCGCCTACCCAATGTATAAGCCTCACAACGCCAGTATATTATATATATAGTAACGAATCTCGAATTTCATGTTAATTTTAGCCTGACATTCATAGGTACCAGGTATAATAATATTGCTCGTTTTCCTAGTATTCGTAGGGACCTGTATTGCTGTACTCCTATTATTAATACTACGAATGAATGTACACACTAATCATATATATATACATATATATATATTGCTCAGGTGTTTATCGCGTTTTATGTAGTATGTATATACAGCAAAACATATACATGTCGGTAATGTCAAGATCAAGGCCCACTTCGTATCCCTGGACAGGTTTGTCTAGTAAGTCGCCCGGTACTCATATAAAAAAGGTAACTTCGTTCCTTTCGTGCACGCAGGTACTGAGAGTCAAGCTCGTGCCTTGATGGAAAAAACCCTGGGTAACATAAGCCTCGGGAGTACTACACATACAATAATACGACCCCAGCGCCTGATCGCAGGTAATTTCCAAGCTTTCAACCTCGTTCGAAACGGTACCATAAATAATACCACGCACAATTAACGTGCATCAATATAATAGGCACAGGAGACATAATGCTTACAAGCAAGAAACCTGGCCCAGGCTGGATTATTACTTGAGAAGGGGGCGCGTTTTCCACTGATTCCGGTTAACCCTTTTAGAACCGCACTCCCATATGTGGGGACAATTCACTCTAAATAAAAGTCGTTTTTCCCCAAAACGGGACTGGGGTCCTGAAATTAAACGACTCCCGAATTATCAGTTTCTGTTAATCTCACCTATATTTATTCCCAGTATTTCCCGCCCTCATTTCTGCATTGTTCGATATACTCTCCGTTTTTTCTCCTCTATCTTTTCTCCTTGTTCCCTTTAAATCTATTCTTTCTTTCATTTTTTCTTGAGTGAGGTTTGGGACGTGTTTCAGTTGTGATGTGTGTCGTATTTTTTTAGTATTACTAAACTAATGGTACCTGGTACCGGTAGTATTTTTGTGCCAGGTGTAAATATATATGATGCACTCCCTTCTTCGGGACCCAAGTAACTAACATGGTGCCACCTGGGCAACTTTGCTTGTCTGTATGCTCCAGTGCCTGCCTTTCGTGTTTTCCTTCCCCCCCGCCCGTGATTATCGCTTTTTTGTCCCTTCTTTCTTTCATTTTTCTTTCATTCCCGTTTGTACCTCTTTGTGTCTTTGTTAGTATGGTCCGTTTTGCCTTTTTTTTGCGTTTTGCTATCTGCTTCTGTTTTTTTTTTTTTTTTTTTTTGCTTCGCTTCATCTTCTTTTTTTTAGGTTTTTGTCTGCTATTAATAGCCTCCTTTTTGCTTCCCTGGTGTCCGCAGTGGTGGAGTGCGTATGCTTGTTTTTTGTGTTTGCCTCTGTTTTACTTGAGGTATTTCTTCCACTCCAGAGTTAATGGAGCCTGTCCTGCGACCACGGACTGCATTGTATTGTGATTAATGTGAGAACAACAACAAGAACAAACAAAATATTGTTTTATTCCTTGGGGCATTTTTCCACACTGGACTTCCCAACAAGGTATTCTTGTACGCAGCCCTTGCGTAGCCTGCCCTGCCCTGTGACCACGGCGGACTAGATTTTAGGCGATGAGTTAAAATAGTGAATCTGAGAACAAAAACCAACATGGAAATGGAATAATAAAAACTACATCGGGGTTTTACAGCAGTACTTGTATTTAAGGTATATACTCATATATCGTACGTGAGGACATCAAACGTACAACCATGTATTAATAGTATACAATATGTATATATCTGGTACCAGGTACGTATTACATCGTTGTACTTCGTACATGTATAATACGCAAATAATACGAGATGGTTTGAGTTAAGATGTTACTGCCACATGCTCGTTTCATTGAAACGTAAACACAAAAACGAAACAAAAGCACAAGAAAATAAATCAGACCATAAAATAAATGAAACATGCACGGAAATCCAACATCGTCGAACAAAGAACGTACCCTGGTAACTTCTTTAACCAGGGTACCACACGTGGACGAAAAATTTAACATAAACTTATTAACTTTAGTTCGGTTAGGACTGCAGTCCCGTCTTGGGGGCACACTACTTATACCTTGAATTGTCTATCCTGAACACGGGACTGTAGTCCTAAAAGCCCACTTGCAGTCAACAAACTGCACTTGGAGAGTGTAACAGAAATACACGAAGGCCGTGCCACCCAGGGATGGCAGTCTATCGTCCCCCATTCTGAAGGGCATCGGCCAAGTTTCAGACATTTGGTTTGGCTTCGAAAGCACACACATTTCGTGCGCGCCTCGACATATTTAGTTGCCCACCAAGAGCGAGAGGAAGTGAGTTAGCAACAACAAAGATGCTTCTTTGACGTACAAGCTTTTCCTTTGAAACGATGGACAGCTAGCGCGTTGGTACGACCCGAGAAGACGCGCTCCTAGGGTGACGGTATACTACGGCAGTACTCTGTCAGTGGGAAAGTGGGCCCCGTGGCCACGTGTTACAGTAATACCAGGTAGCTTAGAATTATTGCTTGGGTCGTGAGAGCATGGCCACAGCAGCACAGCAGCAACAGCAGAGCGACAGCAGCAACGGAATGGCTCGAAAATCTTTCTTTTCTCGGCGTCCTCTGGTAAACCCGCCCCGATATGCGCTGACGACATCCTTGCCTCCACCTAACCTCGCCCGTTTGATCTTGGCGCAACCCCACACGCAGTGTCGACCACAGAGACGACGTGCAGCAACGGCCTGGTCGGCCTTGAGAACGGCGAATTCACCGTCTGCTGCGACTCGAGCTGCGGACATTGCGGCGGTGCAGGGTGTGGAGATGTCTCCGGCTTGTCCGTCGATGACTGCTGCGCTGACATGATCGTGGAGAACGGGCAGCTTTGCTCCGACACCAAAGCTGCTCCCTGCGTGTTGGATGCCCCAGGTGAAGTTTTGGGGTTCACGTCCGAAAGGGTCGATTTGGTTTTGGTATTTAGGTACTGCTACCGGGGGTCCTCTAAAAATATTGTTTTCCCTCGTTTTTTTTGGTCGACGTGTGAGTGAGGCGTCAACGGTTTATTTTTTGTGTCGATGGTTTGGTATGAAGAGTGAAAAGCCAAGTAGTTTTTGTTATTCCTTCTGCAGTCGGCGCGTTCTACGAGTAGTACAGCCTCGCGCTCGTCTCAAGACGCCAGTCCGTCCGTCCCTGCTGTATGGAATACATGCTCGAGGAGCACCATGGCTTGGTGTGCCGCCAGGTACCACTTCTGCGTGACGTCCCCCCGCACTTACCACTGTATAGACTACTAAACTACTATCTATCTGCAGCCTGTTGTACTTGTCGCGGAGTTGGGGTCGATACCACGTTGCATGAGACATACATATACGAGCACTACTGGGTGTAGCGACCCTTTTTTATTTTGGAATCTCGGACTTTGTTCGTACAGCACAGCCGTGCCTAGTCCCGACTACATTGCACCTGGTAAGATACGATGGACCCTGCGGCTTTGACTGAATATCTTTACAAAAGGTGTGCGGAGCACAACGCCGTCGCCATGCAGAGCGGGCTGCATACTGTAAGTGCCTACCGCCGTCGGGTCGATGCAGAGGTCAACCCTTGAGTCATAGGGCTCGATCTGGATTTTCCCCGACAAGCGTCGGCGAGAGCGTGCCCGGATGAGACGCTCGAGAAAAAGCTTGGTCGCGTAAAAATAATATCCTTTCCCACGTCATAATTTTATTTTTTCATTTTTGGCCTTTTTCTAAGGGTCGAAGGAATAATGGCCAGAAGGGCTTAGGGAGGAGGGAGGATTACTTCCCATGGCGAGGGGGTGGAATGTAGATGCGGAGTAGGACCATGGCGTATAGATACATAGGGGAAATATCTCGGTCAACAAAATAAATAAATACGTGAATGGTGGTAGTGCGTATTCAATTGAGTATACGCAGGGAAGGAGAAAATTGATTGGATAAGTTGGTGGTATTCGACGAATTATGTCAGCTTTTTCATTTTGAATTAACAACACCCTCCACATTGTCGGAAGGCAAATAATAATAAAAAAATGGCCAGCTCTGTGATCGACCAACGTGACTT
Source organism: Nereocystis luetkeana (assembly GCA_031213475.1). Classification (NCBI taxonomy): domain Eukaryota; class Phaeophyceae; order Laminariales; family Laminariaceae; genus Nereocystis; species Nereocystis luetkeana. The sequence continues at coordinate 4,259,716 of JARUPZ010000011.1, read as the reverse complement.
GATAACCCTTTTAGAACCGCAGTCCCGTTTTTGGGGACAAACTAGTCAAATTCCGAGTTGTCCCCAAAACGGGGGACTGCGGTTCTAGAGTAGTTGTATCCGTACTATATATTCTACTTGTGTTTGAGTCCTGGGTTCGAGCCCCAGGTGGGTCGGAAATTTGACCTTATTTGCAAAAATGAAAATCAGGAAGGACTCAATTGTTGAGAGCGCCTTGCAGCGTGGGTAGGCACAATTCGATGCGAGTCGGCGAGGGAAGAAAAGACTGAAATCTTTTCGCGATAAAAATGAAGGCACGTACCGTAGCGGGAAGGGGAGAGAAGAGCCTGCTACGTGACCCCGGATCTGAGTTACGAGTTGGGAGGAGAGAGAAGATGTGCGAAGATAATAAATGGGATGAGCAAAAAAAAAAGAAAAAAAAGCAGTACTACAGTACTCTGTTGAAGGCGATGTATAAACAGGCGACGTAATCGTGTCTGTACTGTTTTCAAGTCGTGTAAATTTGTCTACCTCTCTCTGTAGGCTTTTGAGCGTCTGGTGCCAACAGCTGCGTGCAAATGATGGACGGAAAACGCAAAACATCTACTACTGGTACGTAATAATAGACCAGGTATATCGCACCAGGTACCAGGTTTATTTTGCTGCTGCACGATGAGTATTGATCTACTACGCGTTGAAACATACATGCGCATATATATCAGTCATAAACCGACCATTTTGACGGACAGCGGGTTTTTGGTGGATGCTTCTCAGGGAGGAGTTGTTGTCTTTCTGGTGGATAAGATGGAAGGATGTTGGTTGTGGTTGGTAGTCTTCATGCGCGTCACATCGGTTTTGATTTGTCGTATACCAGGTACCAGGTATATGATACTGCCGCGCTTTTGTTCTGGCGAGTTCTTCACTTTCTATGCCTTAGTCTTTTTTTATATAACAACAAGTACGGCAAACATAAAAATAAATGATAATGAGTACCCTGGTATTTATTGCAGTATTGTACTGTACGTTTGTATTAATTGCAAAGCTTAAACAACTTTGGGTATTCAGGTACCACAGGTATACCTGTGGTACATACCTGATACATTACAGCAGGACTGCTGTACAAGTATTTGTCAATAATTGTGTGCACTCTCTTATCAGTTGCAAGGTTTGATTAACAATCACAACTTCGGACATACTTACTTGGTATTTGCTTATTTCAAATAATGAACTATTAATGCATACCAGGTACACTACCTGGTATACTCGTATTATTGCTGTGTATAGCACATTGCCTTGTGTATTTGATACGAGTACCTGTTATCAGATAGGTGTAACGTGGTATACGTCATTCGAGCGTTCTTATATGCGCAAATTGATGCATTAGCAATGATTGTGCATACATCTATACCCTCTCCCGAAAATGATAAGATACACAAGTCTTGCCTATAATACACGTCGATCACTCCGACTTACAGCATCTGAATCGACCTTTTTGTCTTGTTGCGTAAAATAGTACAGCAGTAGTAGTGATTGAGTCCCAGTTCAAGTGGTTAACCTCGAATTCTACTTGTTTGAGTCCTGGGTTCGAGCCCCAGGTGGGTCGGACTTTATTTGCAAAAATTAAAAATGATTCAATTGTTGAGAGTGCCTTGCAGCGTGGGTAGGCACAATTCGATGCGAGTCGACGAGGGAAGAAAAGGCTGAAATCTTCTCGCGATAAAAATGAAGGCACGTACCGTAGCGGGAAGGGGGGAGAAGAGCCTGCTATGTGACCCCGGATCTGAGTTACGAGTTGGAAGGAGAGAGAAGAAGATGTGCGAAGATAATGAATGGGATGAAAAAAAAAAAAAAAAAAAATGCGTATTCATTCATGTGTCTAGCCGGCAGCCCTCCTTGTTGCACGAAACATATTTGCAACAGAATGTACGAAGAAACCAGTACGAGCGAAGCGAAGGCATATTTATTTGTTGTTGTTGTTGTTGTTGTCAACAGTTTTGCTGTCGTTGTTCTCACATTAACTCATCGCCACAATAGAATGCAGTCCGTGGTCGCAGGACAGGCTCCAATAACTCTGAAGTGGACTTTGTGGAAGAAATACCTTGGCACAATAACAAAACAAGCAAAAAGTATTAGATTGTACAAATGATAACTGAAGCACATCTACACCTCAGACGAAACAAAACTGGGGAGGTCCGCGCACGTACGTATCAGATGCATGCGGTACGCTGTATGTACAAGTCGCCACAGAAACCGAGAAGACCACATACTACCCAGAAAAATAATAGACAGGATGAAAATATCAACCCGACGTCGGAAAATCGAAATCAAAATTCAAAATAAAATATCACGTCGAGAACGGAAGATAGAAAAAGAGGTCAAGTCAGGCAAGGAAGCAATAGAGAGCAAGAAATCAAGACACACAAGAGAATGCGCAATTTTTCGCAGATTGCAGGTTCGCACGCTTCGCGAGGGGTGTAGAACACAGAGATAAGAACAAAAGAAACAACCATACGCTCTCCGCAACCGAGAACAGTAGGGAAACAAAAATGAGACTTTAGAACCGCGGTCCCGTTTGGGGACAAAACTACTTGAAATTTGACTGGTTTGTCCCCAGAACGGGACTGCGGTTCTAAAAGGGTTAATAGCAGAGCAAAAAACAAAAGCACATACTGGTGTATATTTTTGTTGTTCTCACATTAACTCACAATTCAATGCAGTCCGTGGTCGCAGGCAGGACAGGCTCCAATAACTCTGGAGTGGAAGAAATACCTCAAGTAAAAAACAGGAAAAAACAAAAAACAAGCACACGCACTCCATCCACCACTGCGGACACCAGGGTATTGTTGTTTGTTGTTGTTCTCACATTAACTCACAATTCAATGCAGTCCGTGGTCGCAGGACAGGCTCCAATAACTCTGGAGTGGAAGAAATACCTCAAGTAAAAACAGAGGCAAAAAAACAAAAAACAAAAAACAGGCATACGCACTCCACCACTGCGGACACCAGGGAAGCAAAAAGGAGACTATTAATAGCAGACAAAAACCTAAAAAAAGAAGATGAAGCTAAGCAAAACAAAAACAAATATAGAGGTTCGAGGGGGCTTGACGTTTGACGGGGAAATATCTACAGACAGTACTTGGACGTATACCGTACGTACGTACTGGTTTGCGGGGTCATCATAGATTCGGTTTTTAATAGGGCGTTGACGAAAATCACCTGATTCATTCGGGTCGAAATCAGGTACCAAGTAGGCTAGTAGGTACCTGGTACATTTTAAGACCCGAGTATTAAATGCGCGCTCAAGCTTGTGGCCTCCAAAATCTGGATTGTTTCATGTTGTTGTTATTAATAGTGTTGTTCTCACATTAACTCATCACCACAATAATGCAGTCCGTGTGGTCGTACCACGGGCTCCGCTTGAACCTGCAGTATGGGTCACCAGGCTTGGCTTGTTTCGCTACGGCGGGAGCGCCAAGAGTATTTGTTCTGCCCCCCCCCCCCCCCCCCCCCCCTCTCGTTGGCAGCTTTGAAGCTTCTCGACCATCCTCGCGGAACCGTCTGCTCGGCATTGCCGTACCAAAGCTGAGGCCACCTTGATGCGGGGTGGGGCACAGACAAACTACTATTAATACTGTGTTTGTCCACGCTGCTGCTGTTGTAAGATGACTCGTGTGGCCATGCATCAGAAAACATCAGAACACACGTACACATCACGCCACCTCAAGCAGATCGTACGCGCCCAAGAAGAAAATGTGATGTCAGCGTACCAGTACGACGGATGTATGTATAAATACGTACCTGGTACGTCGAAAGCGCTTTCTTCGTCTCGTGTATTTCGAGGCAGCCGAATTTTCGATTTTTTTTGTTTTTCGGTTCTTCCTAGGGCTCCAGCACCTTTGTGTGACCACGGGCTCCTTCTTGTGTGACCACGGGCTCCTTCGTCAGAGAGTTAATGTGAGAACAACAACAACAACAACAAGAGTACAGACTTAAAAACACACGACTTTAGCGAGACTTGCAACCCAGGGACCGTAGACGTATACGCAGAGAAAAAACAGTGTACGTATGGCCTCTCTGATCGGTTTAAAATTGGCCGAACTCAGTTATAAGCTATTATTAGACCGAGCGGACAAAGTCAGGTACCTGGTATGATACACCACCTCCCTCGGCTGCTCCCCGGCCGGGGTGGAGCTCCGGCCTGCGGCTTCCCCAACACGTGCTAGAGCTCCCAGTGGAGCGCGGCCTTGACCTTGCTTGCGCGTCTAACTAGCGTTCGAGCATGGTCGAGCCGGCGGTGATGGCCAGCGATATGGCGGAAAAATTTCTCGCGGATTTTTTCCACGCGGCAGTATTGCCTGCGGTAGCCGTGTCGTATCACCGTCGCGGAAAGCGTGGAACTCGTAGCGAACGGAGAAGAGAGGCTAGGATCCACGTGAGTAAGCACCCCATTCGACGTCATCTAGGAGATGATGGGCGTCGAGGCGCGTTGGGATTGCTGCCCCCAGCACGTCGGAACCTCGGCACGAACCGGGCCGGGCGAAAAAACACGGAACGGAAGAAACCCACCGCCTGGGAAAAGCGGAGGGTAGAGGAGAAACAACACGCTGCACGGAAGAAGAGGAGGCAAGGTCGGAAAGGTCGCAGAGAAGCTCGAAGGTTACGCTCAGATGCTAGGGCTAGGTACAGAGCTGGGGAACTCGTCGTGGGTACGTTCAATGTTCGCACACTCGCCTTCAACGGCAAAAATGGCATCGGCCACAGCGAGGTCATCATGAAGGTATGCCAGGAACTAGGATGCGATGTCGTAGGTCTCCAAGAGACTAGGCGAGACGGGCATAGCACGTTCACAGCAGCTGGATACACGATTTTTTGCTCTGGAGCAGACGGCAGCAAATACGAGAGGAAGGGCACCCATGGTGTAGGACTAGCAGTCAGGGAGTCTATTGTGGCAGGTGTGGGCAAGGATGGTCTCGAGGTGGAGTGCGTTAGTGCCAGACTGATGAAAGTTCGCATTCAACTTGAGGGCAAATCAAATGCTGTTTCTTTTGTTGTCGGCTATGCGCCGATACTGGATGCACCCGTTCGCGAGAAAGATCAATTCTGGAACGAACTGAACAAAGTCGTCTCGGGGGTCCCAAGTGGGGATCACCTACTTGTACTCTTGGATGCAAATGCTCGCACCGGCAAGCGAGAGAGCGGATGTGCCGGCAGTAAGGTGATGGGTAAATACGGGCGCGATGAATTGAACAACAACGGAGAGCGACTACTCCTCCTCGCAGATGACAACAGGCTTGCGCTCCTCAACACGTTCTTTGCCACACCTACTCGCGGAGTGTCGTACACTTTCCAATCTCCAAACTCCGGGAAGGGTCAGTGTAGGCTAGACTACATCCTTACTCGGCAAGTTGATCGACGCCTGGTCCGCAACATGACAGTACGGAAACCCCCAGAGGATCGGCATGAATCTGACCACAACCTCGTGGTCTGCAATATTCGCCTCTTGGGTCGGTTCGCGCCGAATCGGAGGGTAAAAGCAGGCAGCGGAAAACGAGCTATTAATCTACAACGGTTGATGGCAGACCCCGGTCTCCGAGCGGACCTCAATAGGGAGATAACCAAACTTACCCCCCCACCGCCTGGTACAATTGGGAGTGTCGATGATAAGGCAACTGCTCTGGTGGAGACCGTGCTGTCGACTGCTGCTAAACTAGCACCTCATACCAGTCGAAAACAAGGGCCGCTGGGCTGGTGTACGCCCGAAGAGGTAAAAGCAGAGGTGCACTCACGATGGCAGGAGAAGGAAAATGCGAGGACGCAACTACGTGCTAACCCGGAAGACAAAAATCTGCGAAAAGCTGTGAAGATTGCCACTAAACAGCTCAAACGTGCGAGGACGGACGGAGTGCAGAAGTTCTTCGAGGAATACGTCCGTCAACTCGAAAGGCGTATCCAAGAAGGTGATCAGTTTGGGTTCTACAAGCACCTTAAGGGGATGAATGTGGAAGGAAAGAGGACTTTCCATTCGCAGTACATCAGGGACGAGGAAGGTAGATTACTACGAGACGTAGGCCTCATCCGGGAACGATGGGTAAGGTGGTTCCATAAGCTGCTAAACACAAGGTCATCGACCCTCGATCCGACTATCGTCGATGAGCTCAAGGTCTGGCCCTCGTGCAGTCCGCTGGACGACGTCCCGTCTAGATACGAGGTGGAAGACGCGATCAGGGCGATGGCGAACCGCAAGGCGGTTGGGCCTGATGGTCTCCCAGCTGAACTTCTGAAGGTCCTGGCCGACGAGGGAGACTCGGACACCTTGGGAAGCTTCTACGAGATTATCGTCGCTGTGTGGAGGGGAGGGGTCGTGCCGCAGCAATGGAAGGATGCAACGATTAAGGTGCTGCACAAGAAGAAAGACAGGACGGAGTGTGGTAACTATCGTGGCATTTCCCTAGTCGCGCATGCCGGCAAAGTGCTCCTCAAAGTCATCGCGCGCCGACTCAGCGACTATTGCGAACGGGAAGGCATCCTGCCGGAGGAGCAGTGTGGCTTTAGGCCCGAACGATCGACGGTCGACATGATGTTCGTGGTGCGACGCTTGCAGGAATTGGCAAGGAAGAAGGACACTCCGCTCTTCATGTGCTTTGTCGACCTCACCAAAGCCTACGACTCCGTCGACCGAACCCTCCTGTGGGCTGTCTTGGCTCGCTTTGGGGTGCCACCTAGAATGCTCACCGTTATCCGCCAATTCCACGACGGCATGCGAGCATGCGTGCGGCTGGATGACGGCGAGTGCTCAGATATGTTCGACGTGAAACAGGGCCTACGGCAAGGGTGTGTGCTCGCGCCATTGTTGTTCAACATGTTTTTTACAGCGGTGCTGCGTGTGGCGGAGAAACGTTTCGCTGCTGATAAAGCCATCACGGACAGCTTGGTGCAACTCCAACAAAAGCAGGAGAAGAAGAAAAAGAAGAGGGGGAAGGCACGGGTCGGGCACGCCGACGGACAGGGGAATGATAAAGAGGCCCAGACACTGTGGGCTATGCTCTATGCCGACGATGCAGGCATAGTATCGAGATCACCCAACGGCCTGGAGAGGATGATGACGGTGATCGTGTCTGCATGTGCCGCTTTCGGCCTGACGGTCTCGGAGGCCAAGACGGAGATAATGTGTCTGCAAACGAAAGATGGGGGGTACGTGCCGTTCACCGTCACCGCCGCCGGCCAAGTGTACAAACAAACGACCGAGTTTGTGTATCTGGGCGGGGCTATCAGCGCAGATTGGACGGGCAGAAGTGTCGAGGTAACGCGTCGACTCCAGAGGGCATGGGCATGCTTCGGACGGTATAAGATGGAAATTTATGACCGCCCGGGTGTGCGCCTACGCCTGAAGGTGCGAATGCTGAGAGCCGAGGTGATCGAAACGTTGCTCTACGGTTGCGTTACTTGGAGCCCGAGCAAGACTGATTACGGTAGGCTACGGGAGGTCCACCACAAGATGCTCCTCCGATGCATCGGGTGGCGAAAACGAAAGCGCGAAGACCACATTCTATCCTATGCTAGCGCGCTTCTCAGGACAACATCTGAAAGCGTTGAGACGACGGTACGCAGACGTAGGCTCTTGTTTGCGGGCTTTGTGACACGAATGGGAGAGGAGCGCCTGCCGAGGAGGGTGATGTTTGGGGAGATGGTTGGGGGTAAGGGTTACTCCGGAGGACAGGAGTGGGACTGGATGAGGTACCTTGAGGAGGACCTCAAGGAGTTCGGCATCAAGCTCGAAGGGTGGCGCGAGACAGCACAGAAAGCCGGCAGATGGTTCCAACGGGTCGAGGAAGGGGCGGAGGCCTTCATGCGGAAATGGCATACAGATGAGAAGGAGGCATCGGCAGAACGGCATAGAATAGCTGCGACCACGACCACAGCCGTTGACGCCAACGCGAGTGTGCAGAATGGCAGGGAAGAGGGGGGGGGCGAAAGGGGGACGAGGGGGAATGGCGGGGGGGGGGAGGGGAGGCGGTCTGCCCAACAGACTGAAGCCTGGTTATGGCCATCATCGTCATGATGCACTCCTTTCTTTGGGACCCAAGTAACTAGCATGGTGCCATCTGGGCAACTTTGCGTGTCTGTATGCTCCAGTGCCTGCCTTTGGTATTTTCTTTCCCCCCCGCCCGTGATTATCGCTTTTTGTCCCTTCTTTGTTTTCATTTTTCTTTCATTCCCGTTTGTACCTCTTTGTGTCTTTGTTAGTATGGTCCGTTTTGCCTTGCCTTTTTTTCGCGTTTTGCTATCTGCGTCTGTTTTAGTTTTGTTTTTGTTTTTGTTTTGCTTAGCTTCATCTTCTTTTTTTAGGTTTTTGTCTTCTATTAATAGTCTCCTTTTTGCTTCCCTGGTGTCCGCAGTGGTGGAGTGCGTATGCCTGTTTTTTGTTTTTTTTTTGCCTCTGTTTTTACTTGAGGTATTTCTTCCACTCCAGAGTTATTGGAGCCTGTCCTGCGACCACGGACTGCATTGAATTGTGAGTTAATGTGAGAACAACAACAACAACAACCAGGTATACCCTGTACCCTGGGCCTTTTCAAGCCAAGATCAGGTACGATCACATTATGGCCAATAGCAGAGTTCCTGGCGTGTGATGTGTACTTTTTAGTTACATACCAGGTACCTGGTAATTGATTTTGGCCCAAACGTGGTCAGGTATATTGTACCTGCTTTTTGCTAAAACCCCAATCAAAAAGGAATTGTTGCTGTATACCAGGTACCAGGTAGTACTGACTACTCATCCCTACTACGAGTAATACCAGGTACCGGTATACTGGTATATTATACACAAAAAAACATACCAGGTACAATGCTGCATCAAGTTGTATTGTAGATGTTTGTGTACACGTCTGGTTTATTGATTAATGTCAAAGTTGCTAGTGGTATCCAATTTATGCTGGTACTCGTATATCTTTTGTATTGTATGTCTACGAGTGAAATACACCTGGCACCTGGTAATCGCTTTTTTGTCTCTTCTTTTTTTTCATTTTTCTTTCATTCCCGTTTGTACCTCTTAGTGTCTTTGTTAGTATGGTCCGTTTTGCCTTTTTTTTGCGTTTTGCTATCTGCGTCTGTTTTAGTTTTGTTTTTGTTTTTGTTTTGCTTAGCTTCATCTTCTTTTTTTAGGTTTTTGTCTGCTATCAATAGTCTCCTTTTTGATTCCCTGGTGTCCGCAGTGGTGGAGTGCGTATGCTTGTTTTTTGTTTTTTTTGCCTCTGTTTTTACTTGAGGTATTTCTTCCACTCCGGAGTTATTGGAGCCTGTCCTGCGACCACGGACTGCATTGAATTGTGAGTTAATGTGAGAACAACAACAACAACAAGTTCGAAACATAATACATATGTACAGGTACCAGGTCAAAGATGTCGGGAGACAGCACTTTCACCCCTTGACAGATACCGTCGAGCCAAATGTCTTGACAGACCGCCTTGACCGCTAAAATCCGTTGACGCGAAGACAAATCCCCGTTGTTCTGGGAGACGCCTGACAATATTGTCGAAAATGGTGTGCTTTGTTTATGTGTGTTTTCGGCATTTTGATGCACTGTTCCGAGTCCGATCTAACTAAGAAAACGGTAATTGAATTGCAGGATATCAACATTTTAAAATAAGCTCCACATAAAACGAGTAAAACATCTGCACGTAAAAACTAAAAATTAGGAGTTCCCATGTAATAAGACTTTTAATTTTCCTGCCAGGGGGTCGGGGGAATCTCTATAAATTGATGTATTTTATTTGCCTTCGATAGACAGACAGGTTGGCACTGACGTACATGTCTCCTGACATCTTTGTGCCAGGCAGCATCTAGTACCAAGCATATTCCAGTCTTGACTATAATGCGGTACTCGTACTGGCATGTATCCAATTGAGCATAAAATTGTGTGATGCAATATAGGAGGAAATCGTTGAAGGGGCGCACAAAACTAGAGGGGTGTGCGGCCCTGAAAATTATTTGTGGCGGGGTAGGAGGTGGGATCAAGATGGGAAAAAAGGAACAAAAACTTGTCTTCACTCCAATCGTCGCATATGTGTTATCACAGATAGCGCTCGGGTGTGTCATTCTGATTTTGTTTGTGTCAGCTCTGAAAAAATACTGTTCGGGCGTGCGAGCGAGCGAGCGAACTGGGGCATCCCTGCGGATCGCGACATTTTTTAGTGATCCAGATCCCGATCTTCACCACGGCTGCGCCCCTGGAGATTGCGATAAATGTTAGTGATTCAGATCGCGATCTGTATTCGTAGTACCATTGCTCTGCGGCCTGTACGCACCCCTCGAGATCGCGACAAATTCCACTCATGCAGATCGCGTTCTGCACCACTGTTCGCCACCTACATCCTTCGCTGTCACCCTTGTTTAAAGTAGCAAACCAAAACGAGGCGAAAGTAAGCAAAGGGATCCTCAGCGCTTTAGTCATGGTAATGATATCGGGTACCCGGGTTTCTGGGGGGGGGAAACGCAGTGAGTGGAGCGATTTACGAGCACCGCACCAGAACACGCGGCGCTATTCGCAACAGTGGTATCCTACCACCGCACAAACCAGCACATCGTACGTGTACAGGGTGCGAATTTTGTTCAGTGATGAATCCTGTTTCCGCACAAACGAGCATATGCTGACCGAACAGACTTGCGAACACCTTGTTTGCTCTCTGCCCTTAGCTAAGCAAACTGGTTCCCGTTATTGCCGGCCGAAACTTGAAGACGTGCATATTTTTCTGTCGTGTAAAGAACATTTCGTCCAAACCTACGATAGGACGCACCTAGTCTCTGTATCCAATATCAACGTTGAAAAATCCAACCTTGATGGTGGTTCGTCTCTTGTCATTGCCTTACCGAGATTTCTATTTTTGCGCCGTAGTCGTTTGTGTCTGGTCTCGTTACTATTGTGAATATCCTCTTTATATTTCCACTGCGGTGTGGTTTACTTTGGACACGCTACGTTCATGACCCTTGATCCAAGATGGGGCATTTCATATTTACGCACAGATAATACGAAGACTGCGAGCCTTCTACACCTACTGCTGTTCGTATTCTACAGTAATATCTAACCCTTCACTCCAAGAAGTATGTTTCACACCATCGGTACAGCGGATACAAATGGATCGATGAACCTCAAGGTCATACTGCGCTGCTTGCTTTTTTGACGTGTTCGGTTTGTATACTAGGGGTTCAGTACCTCCCCGACAGCGAGGTTACGGGGTGCGTGTACACGATGCCTTGATACCCCGGGAAAGGCGAAATACCGCCGACGATCCAGGCATTACTTTTGGTTAGTATTTTGGTACTAATAAAACTCCAGATGGTGACCGATTGTACACGAGTATGCTTTTGATACAGCATACAGGTACATACAGGGTATATGTTTTCGTCCGTCGGTGTAAACTAGCGTGGGTTTATTAGAACATTTTTGCCCTACTTCGTGCGAGGTAAGTGAAACGTTCGTCGTGAGTTTTCGGGTTTCTGTGCTTTCTCTACAGTCTTAGATTAGTCATCAGCCCGACCGCTACTTGTCGAGCCCGCGAAAATAATATGGCGATTGTGTAATGCCAAGCGTTAGTTGAGTTGGTCACAGCCAGCGTTTCATTTCAGCAACCAGCAGCAGCGCCACTGGTATAGATGGTGGCGTTGAACAAGTGGCGCCACTTTTGTCGCAGTATCGGTGACGGTTGAGGGCATGACGATGTCACTATACTGGCTGTATGTAGACAAAGTAGGGTCACGTGGTCGGACTCGCCCACTGCAGCCGTGTAAGTGCATCAATGCGCTTAGAATTATCGAACAATACGTCAAGCTGTTTGCGGAACATGGCCCTGGCCAAGACGTCAGATCAACGGCGAGGTGGAATAGACCTCACATCTTACGGGACTCACAATATGTGTCGTAAAATCGAACGGATAGAGAGGGTGGGGTGTGGGGTGTGGGCATTGAAGGCAAAGTAAGGGCCACGGGATGATCGTCGGGTAGTTTAATTTTTTTTTTTTCCCAACACGTCGAAGACAGTAATATTTGTTTGCGTGGTCGACACGGTAGCTAACCGAGGGATCTGCCATCTGCGGAGACGCAAACACATGAGCAACCCTAAGATTCCCTCCCAACAGCGTGCGTAGTTAGCCTCGGCGGGTGTGGTCTGTCAAGTAAGCACTTGGAACGAAGGGCCTTCTATCTGTACTTGCCTACGCTGCCTGGTATACCTAAACAAGTAATAGCCAATGACATACACTACTTGATGGTTGATTTTCCCTTTTTTTGTTTATTCCGTGCGGCTGGCATCTACTGATTATTTAGGCAACAAATCCAGAACTACGCCCCCCCCCCCCACTGTTCTCCCTAGCAAAGTGAAATATAGCTCGCTTCTTGGACACATCGGCAAGCGTTCCACGACTAGAATCGAGTTCGTTTTGGGTCTGCAGTCCTGTGTTGGAGACAAACGCTGAAATTTTGCGTGGTTTGCACGGGACTGCAGTTCTCAAAGGGTTGAGCTGAATGGAACCAGAGAAGAGGCGTTCTACGATACAGGTTCACCCTAGATTTTCTGAGGCTCCTCGATTAAGGGGGCTCCTCGGTCCATACCTCACCCGGAAGCTGTCTTCAGCAAAAATCAAATTGCATCGCGATGAAACATCCTATGTGCTGAGTATACAAAAAAGAGTCGTTTTCCGAATCAAGTTTGGCATTACGACGAGTTTGGGTTCGCGTCCGAACCCCGTCACCCAGAAAACATTTTTAGCGGAAATGTGCAACCTCTAAAGTAGAACGCGTAAGGAAAGCTGTTGGGTTGAGAGCAGGCCTACTATTTCCGGGGACCATATTTAATAGGACCAAATATTGTCACTACAAATGGTTAAATATATACTCCGGAGTAGTTTTTTTTAAATACCATAGGTACTATTAACTATGGTCCCCCGTAGTACAAGTCCTTGCGAAACTTGAAAGGGCAAGCAAGTGCATGCATACGTCGTTGAACTCACCACTAGGTATATATATACGCTTTGTAAGCACTTATCAACATACTTGTGCAGATACGTCAGATACCTATGCCCTTGATTTATTTCGTTCATCAGGTTTAAGTTAGTGGCCCCACCTGGTTGCAGAGCTGCGGTGGATCACGGCAACAAGCCAACACTGTGCAAAACCCTCACGCAAGCCCATTCGCTACAAATTATACCTCGTCTGCAGAAGGTTGACTTACCCGCCCCGGCATGTGCTGACTTGCCTCACCTCCTGCCCCCGACGTGCCCCTTTCGTTCGAATATGGTGGTCCATCTCCGTAGAGACGTCATCGGGCACCACATGCAGCAATGGCGTGCCCGGCATTGAGAGCTTGGACAACACCGTCTGCTGCGATTCCCGTTGTGAAGAGTGCGGGGGTGCGGGGTGCGGGGACATCGCTGGATTGTCCGGCGAGGACTGCTGCACTGCCGACATCGAGTTGAACAACGAGTGGTGCTCGGACAAGAAGACAGCCCCGTGCGTCATGGACGACGATCCTGGTGAGTTTCAAGCGTATCTCTTGGCGACGTCGCTTCGGTACCGTGTGATGCTATGGTTGGGTTGACGCTTGCCGCCTTGTGGCTATTGATGCGTGTGGGGATTTGTATATTTGTGTATCGTAAGTGTACTCGACTGTGCCCATACGTGAGGGGTCTTGTGTTGGAGTTTAGTCCATGGCTGTGCGTCAGGTACAACTCGTTTTGTCTTGGCTCTGTATTTCGTAGGAGTAGGGCGGAAGATGAGGCTTCGTTGGTGTCACGTGGGCAGAGATCGATCGACATTGTCGCGGAACACCGGTAGCTGCTGCCCAGCTAGCGTTGTTTGACCCCGAGGCCCGGATGGATGGTTGCGGAGATCGATCGTTGACGAACGAACAAGGGTTTTGTTGCTGATCTCTTCCCTTGTTCTCGCGTTTTGTGTATATTTCGTACAGCCGACTTGTATGCTACATAAACTGGCTGCAAGATACAATCGGGTCGGCACCGAATATTGCGCAATACTTTGATCTGGTGATTACCTGTTGTTGAACGCCTCCGCAAGAACGGTGATTTACCTGATACCTGACATCTAGCACCTCGCCCGTGAACAGATGCCGCGCCCGTTTTCGATTACGTATACCTGGTACACGCATTCTTCGTGTCATCCGTATTTGTGCCGATTGTATGGCGTATACTACCATGTCGTCCGTCCGTATTGTTTTTTGTGATGCCCTCGTGCGTGCTGACTATCTAGTAACTGCGGCAGCCCTACTCGCGAACGGTCAGACCATCTACTCCAGTATCGGCAGGAGATTTATATATATATTATACATATGTGTACGCCTTTTTTTTTCGTTGGTGTACGATCGGTATCTCTCGAAGACTGTCAACCCTTTCAAAACTGCACTCTCGTTTTGGGGACAAACTATCCAGAAATTTGAGTGGTTTGCCCCCAACCAAACAAAGAAACTGCAGCCATGAATGGAAGAACCTAATAATGCGTAAACGGCATATTCGACGCAGTTCGACGAGCGCGTCCTGTGGCAGCCGCCTACTAATGTGGCCTCTGCGAAGAGGTTGGGCAATGATTCCCCCGCGACACATAACGTGTTTCCAGTTTGCGCGCTTTCCACTCAGATATGCCTCCCTGCCTTTTAACGGACGCTGAGGTTGGACGTATTTACATCTTTAGTGGCAACAAACTTCCGTTGGGCTATGAAGGCGACCGGATATACATCGATGTATATTGTTTTCACCCAACCTGACACGCATGCACTGACGGCTCCCTCCGCCGCCCTTGTTCCCACACGTTTGTTTTGTTGCATCGTCCAGTGACGGTACTGCCGATAACGACGTGCAGCAACGGCGTCGAAGGCGTGGAAGATGGTGACGGCCTCGTTTGCTGCAACCCTGCCTGCGGAGTGTGCGGTGGCTCTGATTGCGGGGGCAACCCCGGGTTGTCGATCGACGACTGCTGCGTCGGCGTGATCGTGGAGAACGCCCAGTTCTGCAGCGTAACCGAATCGGCTCCTTGCGTGTTCGATGTCGATGTCGAAGGTAAGTTATTTTGTGTAACCATTTGAGGTCAATTGCTCCAGTGTGTAGAGTTTTCTGACGTAGTTCTAGGCTCGTCAGACGTTTCATTGGCCCATCGTATCAAGTATTCAGGCCTTGTTGTTGTTCTTTCGAAAGAGGGTCTGATTTCGTTGCCGAGCTACAAACCATGATTCCTTGTACTTCGATCACCTCGTATCCTCGATACACATATTTTTCTGAAAGAACCTACCCCGCCTGATCCCGTCCCGCCGTTGTTTCACGATATCGGCCCGCTTTGTTTCGTCGATCTTGCCTTCTTCAAAAATGTACCAGAAGTGTTTTCATCCACCTGCTCCAACGGTCTTGCCGGCTTCGAGGACAATAGCGGTGAAGTCTGTTGCGCGGTGGCGTGCGGCCAGTGCGGGGGCGTTGGCTGTGGTTCGATAGAAGGTACCAACGGAGACACGGACTGTTGCTCAAGCACGATCAAATTGTCTGGCGTCAGCTGCGGAGATGGCGTCGGGGCGCCCTGTCTCTTAGGGGACAGCATAAGCACCAACATTCCCACCGCTTCTCCTACCTCTGGCGCCACTATGGCTCCTGGAGCCACCCTGGCTCCCGGAGTCACCTTGGCTCCCGAAGTCACCTTGGCGCCCGGAGCGACCTTGGCGCCCGGTGCTAGCTTGGCTCCCGGTGCTACCTTGGCGCCCGGGTTCACCTTAGCGCCTGGTGGGACCCCGGCGCCCACAACTGTATCCCGCGGGGGCATGTTTTCCGCTTCTCCGACGAAGTTCGGCGAGGCGATAGCTCCTGTCTCTGACTCCAGACGTTTCAACACCGCTGCACCTACGATGAGCCCCACCGGCCCCTCGGTCATCGTCAACGGTGCGTCGGCAGCATCTGCCGGGAGTGTTGTAACGCTGGCGGCAATGCTGGGCGGCATGTTTGCAATGTTCGCAGCTTCCCGCAAATAGTGCTAGGCTAGTCCGCGCGGTCGATGCTTACTAACTAGTATTTGCAGCTCAGTGCAGTGCGTGTAGTGCACCTGCGTGTTTCTCTCTTTGAGTGTTGCATTTAGCGGGTAGCGATATTGCTGTGGACGTCCTTGGATGTTGGGGGGGTGGAGGTTGGTTCGTCGTCGTGTGGTATTTCTTGGTCCCGCTTAGGAGAGAAATTGATACAATAGATAATGTGCCTCTCGTGGGGTGAGTGATCCACAAATTTCGCAGTCTTGAGCGACAACTCCGAATTAATCAAGTCGATCGAGTTTTCTCCGGCTGATGGAATGCCACCGTTTCGAGTTGATTTAGGAGGGTTCAAGAGGGTGGTGTATGGAAGAGTATAGGGCGGACGGAGCCGGCCGGTGTAGTATGAGAATCAGGGGTATTTAAGATGGTTGTCCTTCTGGCAAGCGACAGTCCTACAGTAGTTGACTCGAGGCTTTGGAAAGGAGTGGAAGTGTCCTTCGATGTTCACCTTTTTGCACGTGACTTGAACGAAGACAACGGCGCCGGCTGTGGTGGAGCGTGGGTGACGGGTTATCGAGCCAGCACTCTCCTTACAGAATTCCTTACAAAATATCCTGTCGAGCTATTGGATAGGTCGGGCCCCAAGGAAAAACTCCTTAGATACCATTGCGATCATATGGAAATGTTTCGCCCCGTCAAATCCTCTTGTTGTATTTATCGTATTTTCTTTTTGAGAGCGTTGTTCGTTGCTTTGACTAGAAGTTGCCGCCTCTATATATATTATGGCATTGTGTGGTTTATCCCTGGGACATGGTAGGCGTCTCTGGGTACAACCGACATGTTCACGCGTACCGTGACCGGGCAGTTTAGATTCCGTGTGTATGCCCCGTGTACGCACGTTGGCATGAAGGCGGCGAGGAAGGAGCCTTTGAAAGTTGAGCCGGGCCTCGAAATCTCAATTTTTCGGTTATCGTTTTTTGGGATACGTTTTTATTTTTTAGCGGCGGTAGTGCAAGTAGTTTGGATGGTAGAAACGCATCCCGCGCTATTCTTGCCCTTCGTTCCCTGTGAATAAGGGGAATACAGCGCCCGAGATTTACCAGTAAAGCTCTCCGCCAATGGTGGCAGTGATGTTTACCGAGAGAGGTACGGAGTACCAGGTATCATTTTCTGCTCGGTTTGCCACTGGTATCTAGATGCCGTTGTATTGTGGGCTTCCAATCGGGGATGTCGTGGGACTGGCAATGTGCGGCTGTTGATGTAAAGCAGATTTCGATGGAATAGATACCTCCACTCGAACCAATGCGACTATCGGGTATTGATTGTTGCACGGCTGGTCTTCCTGCCCGTTTCCTAGTTCCCATCTATTAAATAGCTCTACTCGGACGTAGCGTCTGAACTATTAATAGTGCACCACCTTCTACAGCGTACCGTCTTGAACTCTGCATGCATGGTACCTGGCAATTCGTCGGTTTAAGTTGAATATTAGACAAACAGCAGTACAACTTGCGATCGCGCGTATGTGGCCGTCGTGCTCCACGTATGTAGCAGTACTTTCTACGGTACCGCCTCCGCCAGATGTGTCATAAAGGCCGAGTTCACACGCCAGCCAATACGTACGATAATAGTTTGGCGGGACCCATGTTTTGCGAGAAGTAGACAACATCTGTTGCCTAGCGAACCATTTGTTCTACGACTGGAAGGTAGTTGCCGTCGAAATAGTATATATTATATTATTACTTAGTACCAAATTGACTTTTTTCCCGGAATAATAGTTCACTTTTCTCGTTTGGCCGCGGGTCTTTTCTCGTGCTTCCTGCTGTGGGGCCCGCAGGGGGGCGGCGTGACAGTACGGTACAATCGTTGGCCCCGGCCGTGCTCCGTGGCCCATGCTCCACATGGTCAAAGTCACGTGACCCAGCAAGCAACTCAGGGGATGGGGTCCCACTTCTGAAAAGCCATCCAGAGGCTTGAACACCTACCCGGATCTCCGTATTTTCAGTTGCAAATATTTTGTTTTTCTCGCTTTTTGCTGCAACTGCAACTACAGCACAAAGCAGTGCTGCTGGAGTTCGCAACAGCAACAACAGGCGTACGAGTGCTGCTCGAGTCGAGTGTTGCTCCAGTGCCGCTGGGTGCTGCTGCTGCTTCTGCTGCTGCTGAGTGCTCGTGACTACTTGGCCACAATGACATGACAACACGCTCTATCCACAACGTACATGGGATTGTTTTTTCAGTATCTAGGTGCGATTCATCATTTACTTATCGGATCCTTCCATTAATACCACGTATTGCGTTGCGTGTAATAATGTCGAGCTCTCGAGCAGTACGCAGCAGCAAAACAACAGCAACAACAGGCGTACGAGTGCTGCTCTAGTCGAGTGTTGCTCCAGGGCCGCTGGGTGCTGCTGCTGCTTCTGCTGCTGCTGAGTGCTCGTGTGCCCGTGACTGCTTGCTTGGCCACGCCGTGCTCGTGTTTGTCTCGTGCTCGTTGCGCTTGAGCAATGGAGTGATCGTGGTGACGTAGTCATTTTTTTTGCGGTGCAATATGCTTGACACCTACTCCATGACATGCTCGTGCGCTCGAGTCCAGCTCGAGCAAGCAGGAGTACAAGAACAGCAACAACAGGCGAACGCGTGCTGCTCGAATCGAGTGTTGCTCGAGTTCTGCGGAATGTTGTTGTTGCTGCTGCTGCTGCTGAGTGCTCTGCTTGGCCACAAGACGCGAGAACACACAGTATCCACCACGTCGCCAACGCGTCGGCCGGTGGCCCGTCCCTCACTACCGACGCATACCATACACGTTGCGAGACACCAGGTACTACTGCTGTATGCCCTAACGATGCTGTGGTCGTGCACTAAAACATCGGTCGACGGTGAGAAACTATGTGCCGGCGCAGCAGGCCTCGAGGCCGGCGCCAACGCGTCGGCCCTTGGCCCGTCCCTCACTAACGATACATACCATCAATGCCGCAGGACACAATGAACGACGTATGGTATTAAGTGTTTTTTTAGGTATCTCGGTGCGAATAATCTTTTGTCGGATCTTCTAACCACGTATAGCGTTGTGTGTTATATTGTAGCCGAGTGTTTACTGCCCTTTGTACAATGTGCGCGTGCCACGCGGTTTGCTTAATATTCTGCTAACACTCCTGTTGTTGCTGCCGCTACTACTACTACTACTACTACTACTACTACTACTACTACTACTACACAAAATCGCGGTGTAGCTGCTATTACGACAGCTGTTGCTGGCACAGGTTGCTGTTCCTGCTGCTACCCTTATTTTATGTTTGCCCGTGCCACGCGGTTGCTTATCTTGCTGCTCCTGTTGTTGCTATTAATAATCATGCTGAAACAAGTGTGAAGTATCCAGCTTTTACAGATCCTCCGGATCATCCATTAATAATCATGCTGAAACAAGTGTGAAGTATCCAGCTTTTACAGATCCTCCGGATCATACAGGCATCCTGCAGATCATACAGATCCTCCAAATAAATGGTACATACCGTATCCCGGTTAATATGTACACATCTTTCAGATCACACAGATTCCACCCAGGTAGATCATACAGATCCTGCAGATTACACAGATCCTACAGATCAATGACACCCACCGATAAATAAACATGTTATTATGTGCAGATCATGCAGATCGTGTACACCCTATCTCGCTAAAGATGTACAGATCGGCAGATCGGACAGATCCCATCCCGGTCAAACTGTACTGATTGTACAGGTCACACATATTATTCTACTCTGATACACACATCTAGGAAAATTGTAATCAGACAGATCCCCTCCCGGTTAAACATTATGAATAGCATGTCATTGAGATCAACCAGATCCCACCTGGCATACAATTGGATATGATACGGAACATACCTAGTCCTGTCTCTCCAGGCAAACTACAAATAAATTGAAGTGTGTAGATAATCGATCATGCAGATCCTCCGCATGATGCACAGATGTCGTCCAGATTATCCCACCCTGCACGCAAGTGCAATCATAAAGACCAAGCAGATCTCACCGCCAAAGAAAAGAGTGATACATCTTCATTATGCAGACCCTGTAGATCGTACAGATCCTTCGGATCAGGCGGACCCACCCACGCAAAGCTATCCATCAGTTCGTTAGTTAATCACGGCACATGCATGTTCGATTAGGGTTAGGGTTAGGTTAATGCATATCGTGCAAACCCCACCCAGTAGAGGTGTTGAGATCATCAATAAGGATCACCTATCCTATATCGATGATACAGATCCCACCCAGGTGATAAACACCTGGATGATGCACACCCCTTCAATTTCGGGGCTACGCTTACAGTAGTCCATGTCTCCTACCAGGTGTGCGCCAAGACATGCGAGAGCATCGAAGACTAGCCTACTACTCTTCGTTTTTAGCAATAGATCAGTAGCCCATAACTCAGTTTTCTCCGAGATCATTGTTACTCAAAACAGAGGGGCGAGGGTTTTACCTGCGTCTCCCTTTTCAACTTGCGACACCCACCGGATTCACCCACATATTATATGTCATCCCGAAGGGGAACCTTGTATATAATACATACGATGCATTAATTTGCGTGTTTTGTGGCGCCCGCCAAAAGTAATGATGTCTGATCGCCCCTTGATAAGGGTTGTGCTCTCGCCCGGCCTCGTCTGTTTCGGGCAAAACAAACTATCGAAAAGGGGAGAGAGACCTTTTACAGCTGTAGTAGTAGCGTTCCTCCGAACCCAGCACTCACCTACAGCTCGCTCTCCGAACATACAGGAGTGCAGTGATTCTGACACCATATTATATATATGCGTGCCTTATTTATGTTGAGGGGGTTCGTACGACGCTGGGCGCGCCTCCGTCGCGGCTTTGTGCCTGGCCTTGTGTGACCGAAAAAAAGTGCTGTGGGTCTTCGGCGCAGAGACACGCAACAAAACGCGGATACCCGGTACTGTTTTTGAGACGTCGTCCATTATAGAGTTGAGCCTCGCAGAGGCACAATATTATATGTGGCACGCGTAAAATTTAAATGTATGAACGAAAGAAGTGCTCTCGTTCGGCGCAGAGACAGGTCAACAGAAAACCTGATAATATGTACTGGTTTTGCGAAGATGTTCTTGGCAGAGGCAAATGTGGCATACGTACCGCAACAACAGCTGCTGTTGCTCTGAATAGCACCACAGGACAATAAGTATTAACGCCGAACGGGGCGCACATGCCTCAACACGCATGCATCCCCCCGATAACCGAGTCGAGATTACCTGCAAAGAAATGTTTTGCACCAACCAGTAGCCCAGATGTTGCTACCAGGTGCGGTCAGACTATGATAATACTCGTGAGCTGACTTCCTGGAGTGTATCCAAGTACCAGCGCTTTACACACATATGTCATTATGTTTTGGGTTGTTGCCTAAACCATGTATATCTTCTGATATATTTGGGTCAAAGTCAGGTACACACTAGAACCAAGTAAAAAACGCGCGCTGCGAGCTGTGTTTCCCCCCATGAAAATCCACACAAAAAAAACGTGCGCCTAAAGCGTGCCACATACATGGCCTCCGCAACCTGATGGTTTCGCTTTCTTGAGGGTATAGGTACACCACGGGCTCCACTTACTAGGACCTGAAGAGAGTCACTATTAATAGGTTTCGTTTGTTTCTCCACGGCGGGAGCGCCAGACAGAGTACTCTGGCGCCCCACCCCGTCGAACATCTTTAAAAGCTTACGGACCTCGCGAAACCACATGCCCGGTACGAAATTATAGTGAATTACCAGACGTGAGACCACCTCGACGACGTGGGGTGATGCAGGCGAAATGCAGTGAGCCCCCATGGTGCTGTAAATAATGTAAAGACTACTGTGGCCATCGAAAACAACAGAGGACACACCACAATCAACATGAAAAGGAGATCGCACACCCCAAAGAAGAAAAGTGAAACCAGCGTACTCATCATGACATGTATGCATGTAAAAACACGGACGTACGAGTGAAGAGGTAGAGGTGGGCACCTTGGGGGAAATATAAAAACCGGAAACCGGACAACGAGGGCTTATTCTGAAAACGAAAACCGGATAAAACCGTTTGTTTTACCCGATTTTAACCGGTTTTCGGAAAACCGGTTTAAACCGGATTTCGAAGTGAAACGCCCCCATGTCATCACACCAAACGGTAATTTTGCGTCCACTACGTGTTGTTTATGTGGATTCCGGCCTACTGGTGGCGTGAGACCATAAAATGAGGTGGTGTGGTACTCACTGCTACCATATCAACAGCACATATTGGTACGGAGTGACGTCGTTTCATGGAATAAGACAAGACCTTGCCTATCTCTCTCTATATATATATGTACTAAATAAAGTATACAGTAGCACAGTAGTACCGTACACCTGCCGCCTCGCAGTATATATATTATCATATAATACCTGGTATTTGTGTAGATTTTCAACAATTTGATTGTAGCCCTACGACGCATTTTACGATAGAGGTAGCACACATCCGCTTTTTTGTTTCTGAATGACGGGCCTCCTTAATAACCCAAAATCGTCGGAACGTCAATCTTGTTTCGAAAAATACCTTTTTTTTATGGTTAGGCCATGGAATTTTTCATCGGGAAGCAATTCGATTTTTGCTGAGGTCATTACTCGGGTGAGGTATGGAGCTCCTCAAGTAAGTGAAGAGCCTCGGAAATTTAGGGGGAACCTTTACCGTAGAACGCCTCCTACAAGGCTATTATACTGCTCTGGTAATGTAGCAATCTCCAAACTATTCTGAGGCATGGAAGACGTGCAGCAGGCTCGACGGACTCAAAAGTATACCTGATACATATTAGGTAATCCTAGTACTCAGTATATAATAGCGATACCCATATTGGCAGAGTTTTACTCAACACGTCGGTATGGACCGCGGTCTTGAATCACAGGAGACAAGAAAGAAAGTATACGGGTCTCGCGATGATGCACTGCGTGGGAACAAAAGAAACAGCCGCTGTTGAGTAATTTAACGTTTATTTCTGGATTGACTCTGCATCGGTGCCCCCCCCCCCCCGAAGACTATCGAACACCGAACAGCAGTCGTCAGCAATTCGCGTGTAGTAACAAAGTGAAACACCCACCCCTACAGCAGTAGTTACTACAGGGAACAGAACTGGACCTTATATAACCTCTTCGTAAACGCCACCGGAATAAATGGGGGGGGGGGTTAACTATGGCAGCCCTCTAACTGGCAGCGCCCACACCCAACACCTCAAAACGCTACGCCACATGAACCGGCAGCACCCACCTATTAACTATCCTGGTATCCAGGTAAAAACCAGCAAAGCCTTAGGGTCAGCGTACAAATATATTGAAAAAAGTACAAAACGGTCGTGAGAAATAGGCAGTAAATGCATAGCCTATTGAGTCAATGCTTCGTAAGTTGCGGTTCAAATATATACAGGACACGGTATTTTGCGTAACGGGATATATATTAAGAAGCCCTTTCGGCAGTTAGTTCTTGTGGTCGACGAGTTGCAGCGACAAGCCGTCGGTAGACGTTGCTGTAAGTAAGAGGATATCGAGATCAAGGAATTGGAGTGTTTTGTGCACACCCCCCCCTTCACTATTTATTCTAAACCGCATCTGAACGTCTTGTAGTTCATCGTTCCTTATGCTTCGGTTGGCCCTTCGAGCGCCACTTTCTACTCAACACGTATCTTCTACATCGTCTGTGCTGCCCGAGCTTGCCCAACGACGACTCTGCGCTAGCCTCGGAAGACCACCTTCGGTCACCCATCTGAGTGTGTATCCAATACGTTCTTAAGAGGTTATGAGACTCGTTTTGCGCTAGCGCACTGCACTGGGGGGACTACGGGACTGCATCACAAGCTAGGGACTTCCTCTGTGCTCTTTATCGAACCACGTTTTGCGGCGTCTGCTGGATTTGTCAGCGACCACATCAGATCTCCAGGAACTACCGCTTCGAACTACCCCTTCTACTCGTCAACCCCGCGATTGGAAGCTTCATCTGTGCCGTCTCGACAAACCAAGACCTGGACCGACAAGCACGACCTTTAGTCGCCCTGGAGCGGGAGCAGCAGCTGAGGAGTTTGCCAACAACAGTTCAGCATGTCTTCCTGCGGTCCGACGATACAACTCGGTGCCGTGAGTCCAGCGGCTCGACTCCGACTCGGGTACTTTATTTTAGCGCTGGCACTACTATTCAGCGGTTTACAACGCGATCTTTTCAGCGGCCTGACGATACAGCTCGGTGCCGTGATCATAGCCGCTCGACTCCGACTCAAGCGCGTGGTTTTAGCGCTGGCACTGCTATACACGGCAGAACAGCATGCTCTTCCCAGCGGCCCGACAATAAAGCTCGGTGCCGATATCATAGCCGCTCGACTCCGACTCAAGCGCGTGATTGTAGCGCTGGTATTGCTATACACGGCAGAACAGCATGGGTTTTCCAGCGGCCCGACGATATAGCTCGGTGCCGTGATCATAGTCGCTCTACTCCGACTCAGGCGCGTGATTGTAGCACTGGCACTGCTATACACGGCAGGATAGCGTGTTTTGTTTCCAGCGGTCCGACTATACAGCTCGGTTCCATGATCATAGCCGCTGGACTCCGCCTCAAGCGCGTGGTTGTAGCGCTGGCACTGCTACACACAGCAGTTTAATGCGACCTTTTCAGCGGCTCGACGCAGCTCGGTTCCGTGATTGCAGCAGCCCGACTCCAACTCGGGCGCGTAATGTTTCAGTCGCCCGACACAGACTCGAGTGTGTCTACTATTATTACATATTTC
Organism: Nereocystis luetkeana; assembly: GCA_031213475.1. Classification (NCBI taxonomy): domain Eukaryota; class Phaeophyceae; order Laminariales; family Laminariaceae; genus Nereocystis; species Nereocystis luetkeana. The sequence continues at coordinate 4,234,956 of JARUPZ010000011.1, read as the reverse complement.
ATTTTTTACACGCAAGGAAGCTAGAGGGGCACGCCACGAGAAGCTGATCAACACGAAGATGGAGCCCAGTCTGGATCCGGACGACTACATATATATAAGTATTATTTGTATCTGATCCCGGCGGCCGACTTCTGTACGAGAGGATACGCCACGCCAGGTACGTACGGGGAGAACAACTAACTATGGATAGATAGGACGACCCTCGAGCATGGCACACATGAAGCCAGCAGGAAACGCAGAAAGAAAGAGGAGCGCTCAAGACAACGTGAATGCCATCATCAGCAGGAATGATAGCAAACAAACAAAGCTATCCGCCCGATTTTGATTTTGGATGTTAGATTTATTGCGAGCAAAACATTTCTGTTGTACCAAGCACGTTAATAAATTTTGGTTTGGGATTTCGATTTTTGATTGATTCCGGTCGAAAAAAAAAGCAAGGTGTACGTGCCATCCTTGAGGTTGAGATTGAAAGGGAATTTGGACTCCAGACGTAGCTGCTGGGCGCTTAGCAATCGAAGAGCACTGCTGGAGGACCAAGTATGTATGTCCAGGAGGTAGGTGGCGTGCAGACAGTGGCATTTGAGTTCTGGAGTTTTTACAAGCGTTCTGAATTCTTCATGCCATTCATGCAGTGTGTTTGGTGGTAATCATGAGGGTGTAGGAATGACTGGTGATTTCGGGCGTTATCACTACTACTAACTAGCTGAAACCGTTAGTTTCGGTCATTGTCTTTGTTCGTATTTGTTTTGTGTTTTTCAAGTCTGCTGCTGCCCAGACTCTGCTTATGTTGCATACATGTTGCGATTAGTCTAGCCATGCAGCGATTTTGTCGAGCTAAGGGGGAGTAATATATTCCGCTTTGACATACCAGGTAATAGCTACTACACGAGTTCAAGCTCCTTGGCTCAGGTCACGTTCCGTCTTATGCTCAGCTGACGTGTTGCGATTAGTCTACCCATGGCGCGATTATGTCGAGCAAGGGGGAGTCATATATTCCGCTACAACATGTTCTTTACATGAGTAGAAGCTCGTTTGGCTCAGGTTACGCCGTACATGTTCTGTGCCGAAACGTATCTGACACCGATAAGTACATCTTGCGGATCTTGCCGCTGGTAGCTTCGACGTACGTGCTTCGTCTGGTTATCCTTCAAACAGATAATAAGGCATTGACACAAGATCGCTGATCAATGTTCTTCGCCTCCTGTACTCGTACTGTAGCCGGGGGCAACAGCAGGTAGAAGCACTGTACTGCTGTAGAGCATTTGTTGATAGAACGTGAAATGAACGGAGTGCGAATTCTCACGCAGCACCTATGTTTGGCTAGGGGAGTGGCGCATTGTGTATTGCGCTGCAAAATAATGTCGGCACATGAGGTCAGTGGCTCAGATTGCCACCACTGCAGTACAAGCCGCTCCCCTATATACTTACAGTGTTATGGCTATTGAATATTTTGAATGTCTCACGTTTTGCAAGTTGTTGGTATTCATCACTCGACTGGTGGTAAGTTATGGTTCGAACTTTCTTTGCGCTCATAAATACGGATATGCCCATGGAGCGATATTTTTCAGCTACGTGGGCGAGCCAGATATTTATTTGCCGTAAACCGGGGACTAAGTAGTCTGTAGATGATATTGTTGATCTCATTGATCGGGTAGCACAGCATCCCCTCACGTGACGTATCCGCCAGATGTTGTCGAGTACCAGGTACAACTCTAGCTTCTAAGCCATCCTCAGTTCTTCGTTGTAAATTTCCATGTGCGAGGTCTAGCTCTAAAATAGCGTCCCTACAGACTTGGTACAGAAAACGTTTTATTTTATCGGTATCATTAAGTTTTCTTCTCTTCTAGTGAGAAGTGAAGGGAAGACGCCGACAGACATAGTGCTATAATTAGCATTCAGTCCCACTCTGTATTGAGTGCAGAAGTGAATATGTCGACACATGATATTAATAGTGCCTTTAATTAACGCATTTTATCGGTTTTAACTGTAGTAGTGAGAAGTGAAGTGAAGATGTCGGCACACTGAGTGCTTTACTTAGCATTCTGCCCCACTCTGTTTTGAGTACAGAAATAATGAAGAATCAGATGTCAACACAACATGATATGGCTTTAATTTCCTTTGGTCCTACAATAATACCCTGTTTGAAATGCAGCAGCGGTACCACCCGCGCGGGTATCACACAGACCCAGCATGGTTTTGTTACGGAAATTACTGTTTCGATTGATTGCTTGAGATACAGGATGCAAGTTGGATGGAGTCCACACAAAACACCGATGTAGAAGAATCTGAGCCTGGAAGGATAGCTTTACATGAGAACATGTACTCAAGCAGCAAGCAGCGTAAAAGGATCAGACAACAAGCGGTCTGTTCATATAGGTGTCACCCCCAAGCACTGAAGATCGGCTGCCACTACGCTTTCTGTTTTTGTTTCCCCCCGGGAAGTATCTAAATCTGGTAGTGTTCGCTTCCACCTATCTGGTGATTGTTACCATGATCGGCGTTTTAGTCACGTTTCAGTCGAGAATATCAAATAAATACTGCTCGTCTCGTAGCCATGATAAATAAGTATTTTAGTATTCTTACATTATTTTCGTTCAGGGGAACTGTTTTTGTGCAAATATAAGCTAGGTAGGTTACCTGTTCATTTTATATATTATTGAGTACAGCAGTAAGTAGTTAACTGGGTTATTAAGGACAATATATATATTATTCAAGTTCACCGGACTTGAAACATAAATCAGAGGTAGAGGGAGATAATTGGGTCTTTAAATGCTATTTTCGGGGGAATTAGGGAGTTACGTGCTACCATCTGGTATATCATCTTTGATTCAGCTGCGGTGGTACCTTCTTTACTACTTACTTGCGCTACGCCATATATATTGCTTCAGTAGAACATACTACTGAGGTAAGGACCCCCTGTCTTCAGGAGGAGATATATGTTGTTATGTGAGATATTTTGTATCGGTTGGAATATCATTGCTATGCCCCTGTGCAGTTAGCGCTCTGCTGCTCAAAAGGGTTTTTCTGGCGATATCTTCATTGTTGGTGTTTGTTTGGAAGAGCGATATATATATGGCTGAACGTCCCCGAGCGTACGTATAGTAGCACGGCAATGCTACTGTAGTTCTAGACAACGAGTTTCATCGCGAGAGCAGGTAGTAAGTACCACGATGACAATAATTGCGCTCTGGCGCACTCGTCAATAATAGAACAAATCGCAAGGAGATTGCGCTCAAGAGCGCACTCGTCAATGTGCAAAGAGCCATTTTTTTCCCCATCGGGGGGGATCTTACTGTGGCTGTATGTACGGATAACACGTCCGATACAGCAGTAGTTTTCAGCTTGTAGAACTGAGTCTCTGTTTTGGGAAATGCAAATCTGTCTGTCTGTCTGTCTCTCTGTCTGTCCGCAAGGCTGATTTTTTCGAACAATTTCCAATGGCCGATATATAAGCTCGTTACAGATGATATTCGTACGACGTATTTGACCCTCACGGACCTTATATCCGGAAAAATATCATACCACCTGGCGAATTTAACCATATAATATATCCACGACATCGTACCATACCGCAAACGTGCCATACCATATCCTGCGCTTTTCCCGTCTCATACCGTCAACACATACCATACCACATACCGTGGTTTTCTATATTCCTATATACCATACCACCAACATACCAGGTATCCCATGTCCCATACCGTGTTTGTTCAATATAGTATTAATCTAGCCGCGTAGTACCATCATACCATGTACCAACAAATTATAAATATCACACCAGGTAGGTGCACGAGAAGAGCAAGCTCTCTGAATCCAAGATGTTCTCCACGACAGCGAGCAGCAAGCAGTAGAACGTTCGATGAGTTGGATGGTGACACAACTGCATAGCGTCGTTGCTTCGCGCCCGACGCGCGGTCATCGGGGGGCGCATCTCTCCGTGGCCACTACAACAGTGGGCTGGCGCGGGTTTGGGTACCAAGAGAAGCGCACGCGGCGCGCACCTGTCGTTGGATACGTACTCGTAGACTACAGCAGGAGTGGCACAGCAGCAACCCCACCAGCAGCAGCAGTCAGTAAAATTGTGAAGTACAAAATACCAAGACGAGTTGACTCGGCACGTCTCTCCGCCGCCAGACCAAAGAAAGGCAGTCAGAGTTGGCTCGGACGCTTGAGTCCTGCGCGCAGTGCAGCGCACCCAGCGCGTCTCTTCACGGCACCAGACCACAACAACAGGAGAGTTGGTCTCGGCGTTTGCTCGCGTCTGTGCGCGCCCAGTAAATCCGAGCAACAACAACACATAATGACCGGTGACGTGTGGCGGGCGCTGGTCAGGCGTAATACGTATGATAAAAAAAACTAGTTTCCGCTATAGTGCTGGTCGCCCCGGTGGTTCAAGTGGTTATCCTCGAATTCTACCTGTTTGAGTCCTGGGTTCGAGCCTCAGGTGGGTCGGACTTTGACTTTATTTCCAAAAATAAAAATAAAAAAGGATATAATTGTTGAGAGCGCCTTGCAGCGTGGGTAGGCACAATTCGATGCGAGTCGACAAGGGAAGAAAAAGCTGAAATCTTCTCGCGATAAAAATGAAGGCACATACCGTAGAGGGAAGGGGGGAGAAGAGCCTGCTATGTGACCCCGGATCTGAGTTACGAGTTGGAAGGAGAGAGAAAAGAAGATGGGCGAAGATAATAAATGGGATGGGCAAAAAGAACAATAAAAAAAAGTATTAATAGTAGAAGTTGTCGTAATAGTAGCGGTAGTAGTAGTAGCAGTAGTAGTAGTAGTCGTTGTTGTAGTAGCAATATTTTGTTGTTGTAGTAATAATGCAGTACAAGAGCCGATTTAAAGGAAATTGTACTGGAAATAGAGGTGTAATTCGGGGAGATGGACGAAGAAGAATATTTGCGCACCCGTCTCAAATAATTTAATGGCGAAAAATAGGGTTTTTTTCAGGTTTGGGAGGATACCGTAGGACGCCGCCGGCAAGCTCTTGCCCCCTACACAGCATCGATCCACCTGATTTCTTCGAGCCCGTCATCTATACGAGTGGCCGTTGACCGCCACGCAGCGGGTTGACCGTGGACTGAGCCTATGTCGAGATTGAGCGTCTATCGTCGCATGAGCTGATCTTTACCAACAGAACAGCGTGTTGACACTTACTTTGCGACGAGAAAAAACAATTAGTGCCGCCTGCAGCCGAGAGCAGCGGCGGTACGGGGACAGCAGCAGTGAACTACTGTTGACTTCGCCTATATCAACGTCTTGCGATCCTCGTCGTATGTTTCGGTAATAATAGTGAATTATCCGGCAGTAAAAAAAACATGTCAATCTGCCGAATGATGTGTAAACAACCCACCACATTACATGATCTTAACTGGCCAACTGATATTATAGTGTAATTCGCATCAACTTCAAGACGAAGAAAAGTAATTCACTTACGTGTTACTATATAATAATACGAGAGGCTGTCCGTTCAGTCACGCGTGCTTGATCGGGGTGCCCCTCCACGCTGCCGACACATCGCTGCTGTTGAAGGGTGATAGCTGCGAGTTCATACTACACCGAGAAATTGTACTTGGGTTGGGGGTTTGGCTCGTATACCAAATCATATTACGAGTATACTGCTGTACGTACGTGCTTGGTCGCAAATAAATGTTGCTGGCCCATGTACTTATTATTTCGGGGGGAAACATATTCCACGCTGGTCGTATTTGGGCGTCGTGTAACATCGATCGATGTTTTTTTCGAATAAATGATACCAGATAAAATATTACCCGAATAAAAAGTACGTATTCAATCCGTAGTCTTACTAGATGTGCCTATTATTGCCTGGTATTATTTATTATAGCACGGCCACGAGTATAGTGAGTGTTGATTACTTTGTAACCGTCGTGCGTACAAGCGCTATAATACACGTATCATACATTTATGTCTAGAAACCCGCCGCAGACCACTGCTGCTGTGCTTTGTGTCACCAAGGGGAATGCCAATCTAGTAGATCTGTCACTTTCGTCATTCGCACTCTTCCGGTAATAATCATATAAGTAATAGTAGGCTGTAAAAGAGTCTCGTGCACCATCACTACTTTTTAGTAGTCTAGCAGGACGAAGAAGTCTAATTCGCATCAACTTCAAGAAGACGAAAAGTAGTTCGCTTTTAATTTCCAATCCTCTGTGTAGTACAGACATGTATGTATGTTCGTCTCTGTCGATCACTCTGTTACCCTCGTATAACTGTTTCGTCCCCCCGATTTAAGAAACAAAGAGCTGAAGGATCAAAATGCGCCACTCGCTAGCCTGCCTACAGAAATCACGAACATCACCTCCTGCGCTATTGGACCACCCTGTGCAATCTTACAGAGGTGTGTGCATACTGCGTTTTTCAAATAAATATCAAGAGCAGAAGAGGCCAATAACATGTACGATAGTGAGACTCACCAACGAACACGTACGTACGTACGTACTCATCATGTTGTGCTGGTACGTCAAGATCTGCCGCAACATTTAAAGGGAGTATTTCAAACTTTATTCAGTGTCTTGGTGTGCCTGTCACGTTCGAACTATCGAGCCGTGTGGGCTTTTCTTAAAGGCGAGGGGAGACATTCTGCGATATTATACAGATATCGGAAAACAGACGTGCTTTCCTGTATATATCACTGCCGCATGGACCAGGTAAACCACAACCTGTTGATGGCTGTTGGGGGGTGGGGCGTCCTGCTCACACCGTCCGTGCTATCGTACTGCTGTACTGGCATACCACTCTGTCCCGTAAAATAGTAACCGTATTTTACAACGAGGCGCGCGAGCGTGAAGCGCGAGTCTTTCGTTCTTGATTTTCCAAGGAAAAAAAGCAGACGTTCAGTCTGAGAGTCAAACCCCACCTACCTGCTGAGGAGCCGTCCGTGCCGGTGCCGACTGATCTCTCTCGACACTCGCACCAACTCCAACTAACTGCGACTTTACAAAAAAAAGACAAAGCAAGCTGAGAACAGCGCTCGAATGCATTTCATCGGGAGCAATAACAATAATATGTATTACCTGGGTACAATAATACGTAGGCGTGGCTAGCCTCGACCTCACCTGGAACTAAGACAACAACACCGTGGCGGCTTCAGAATAGAAACAGAAGCCCAGATTGAGAGGACAAACCCAATCAATCTTAGTATATATATGTTATAAGGATTACCTTGGGCTGGGTAATCGATCGGTCTTTTACCCCTATAATAGCTCAGTAGGTAACACCTTCACATACATATAGTCTGGTACCAGTAGCTTTGCTTTTGGTTGTAACGTGTCTACTTACTTGAAGTTTATTTTAATTTTGCATAATTAGCTACCTGGTACTGGTTACTGTTATCACACCACTCATCATGCCACACGAGACTTGTGCCACCGAAAAAAAGTTGCCGGATTTGAATGCAACGCACATATATATATGCATATATATAGAAGCTTCATATCGGTCCTATAGCAGCCTGGATGATCTGATGTTACAGCAGCTTTTCCAAGGATTCGAGAGTTTCCAGAGAAGAAGTGGATAGGCGCAGTAGTCGAAGGGGGGGGACCAAACCCGGAGATAATCGCCTGCACTCACGAACGAATGTGCGGCCGATGCAGCCCGCAGCCTCTCGTAGCTCCCTACATAGCCTTGTCTAATACCCTCGGCGCTATACTACTTCAAACGAGTACCGGTCAGGACAGGGCTTACGATGACTCACCAACAAGGACCGCAGGCTGCGTGGTACAATGGTCAGTATATTATATATGCATGGACATAGAGTGTGAGTGTGGCAAGTACGTCCAGCATAGAGCGGGCTAGATTTCTGGGGAATAATACAAGAAAACAGGCGCTTGCTACACGGTGCCGTATGGACCCCGGAGCGCCAGCTCCTATCATGAGTGCTTTGCATGCAGCATTTGAGACTGCTCTCCCATAACTAATAATGCTCGCCACGAGACTGTGACATGGGGAACAATCCGTTTTAGCGCATACTGCCTGTACGCAGCTCCGCGGTGGCACCAATCGAGGCTTGAACCATCGCGAGCAAAAACCATCGACTAAATTTGAGAAAACAGATGCTCGCCGTGCCCAGGCAAAGCCCAGCTGCAGCAGAGACGTTGTACGATAGAGGTTCACCCTAAAATCTGAAGCTCCTCCATACACATACGTCACCCGACAACTGACTTCAACAAAAACCAAACTGCATACCGATGAATAATCTCATCGCCCAAGTATACGAAAACGTCATTTTTTTAAATAAGATTGACATTCCGATGATTTTGGGTCGAGGGGCCCCGTCATTCAGACAACAGTTTAGCGGAAGTGTGCTACCTCTACCGCAGAACGTGTCAGCACTCGTGTGGTCGCCGACAGCAGGCCCGCGTCGTAAGTGAGCCGCAGCAGTACGTGGCTTGACCAGCCGGTAGGAGCGCCAAGAACTGCTTTATTTAAGGAAGCATCGCCCTATCACAAGCCGACTTCCTGGCCGTCGCGGTGGAAACAACAGCGGTTTCCGGCTTCTGGGAGGTTATTTCCTTCTTAGATATATATGTAGTTTCTTTTTGGTGTGTTTGCTTACTGTTTTTTTTTGTAGTGCTATTTGCGACACCGGTGTCGTACATTCTTAGGACCGTTCCCAACGAACGAAAAAACAAGCACGATTCGTGACTTTTGACATTACATACCAAAATATATATAACGATCCGTGACATTTCAGTTCTAACAAAAAAAAAAAAAAAGGTTTCGATATTTCAAACCCAACGAATTTTACGGTTGTCGCCAACTCTCGTGAGTGGGGCACGGCCAGACCGGGCCGGGTCGACCGCGCATAGCCCGGCCCGTCATATATTCGAATCACGAAGCCTGACCCAGCCTCCGCGAATCCAATTTCACCGACCGTCTTGCCAAGCCCGGTTCGCGAGATTCCATCTCGCAGGGCGTCTGCCCTGCCTGGCCTGTCTGTGGCATCCTCAGGCCATTTTCGCGTTTTTCTTCGAGCGGTGGCTCCTCCTCCGCGATATGTCGAGGCCACAACCTGCCTGTTAGCCCGCGCCCAGCGGTGTCTTTTGGTAGCTCCCGTTGACCACAAGTGGCGTACGAAACAGAGGCTGCCATGCCCCTGTACCGGCCTTCGGATACCATTGGTGCGCGTGGGTTGCGTAGTGCTTCGATTAGGCGTAATTCGAGACACGACAAATGTCACGAATCGTGGGTTTGTGTTCTTTAGGGAAAACCTAACTAAATTGGTGTCATGAAACGTGATTTCACGATTCACGAAAACTATATCACGAATCGTGTATTTTTGTTCGATAGGGATGGCCCTTATTTTCGTCGCAAATAAGCCGCTCAACTGCGACATCGCGCCACGTTCGCGGCACATACCTCAGATTGGCCCCGCACCGCAAGGGATGTATTGGCATGGTGCAGGGCCATCATTAAAGCTATCGCATGGCCGAAACAGCCCAGAACTCGAGGAGATACCTGGCATCCGGGTGCACCCGCACACCATTCAGATCGTTGTCGCAAATATGCCTTGTATGCGACACGGATATATATCGCAAATAAATACGTTATTTACGACTATGCGCCGTGGTTGAGGCTCACGCTCCTGATCTGCGACGTACTACCAGAAGAGTCTCGGCTAGCAGAAGAGTCTGAGCATGGTGTAGGGCTACCATTGAAGCCATCGTGTAGTCAAAACGTGCCTGTACTCGAGGATAATTGTGGTATCCTCAGAATCTCTTGGCTCACGTGGCAGATAAGACTTGCGGATGTCGCAAATATGTTATTCGCGAGACCGTGCCGTGGTTGAGGCACACGCTCCGGATCGGTGACGCACTATACCCGTAGAGCCTCAGCATTGTGTAGGGTTACCATTGAAGCCATCGTGTAGCCAGAACGGGTCAGTAGTCGAAGAGATATGGGGTATATCCTGGTACGCGGTCAGAATATTGAAGCTGGCTCTTCTACTGTACTACAGAGTAGACACAAAAAATCGATAGACTAGATAGGTTAGGAGCACGAAAAAAACACATAAATAACCCACCAACCAGGCTGCCTCCCCGACTACGACAACGAAAGGAATCGGGAATTGACTGAGAGCCGGACAAGGAGACTCCGCATTATCTGAGTGGGGCAGGTCAGTGCGCACAATCTGCAGGGGTTGCGGGATGCTGCTGAATATTCAAAATTCAAGCACACCTAGATAATGCTTGGGGTACCCTCTGCAGGCATTCTACCTAATCGTATGGAAACCCCCAAACAGCACCTACCTACACAGGTGTCCGCTGGAGTACCTTGAGAGCGCACTCGGGTGGACCTGAATTAAAACACCTTGAGCCACAAATCTCAAGGCCGATCATTGCCCAACGTAAAAATGTGCGACATTCCCGGATTGTCGAGTGTGCGCATCACAATGTAATCAGACTAGGAAACGTACCAGGTCAAAGTGCTGTATTTTTTGTTGCGGCTGTAATGTTTGACAGCACAGGTAAATAAACAAAAACCAAAATCGAACTAAAAAACACGCCACAAAATGGAAAACGACAACATCAAGTCAAAAACACAAACTAAACAAAAAATATAAACAAAACCGTAATATTACACGAAAAAAGTAACATTAATAATAAAAAGTTGGAGAAGACAACATGGTGCAATGCTGGACACCCACAACAACAACTCGCGACTTGTTGTACTTTGGTACTGTCCACAACGTTATGTTTGTTCTTCCATATTATATACCAGGTATATATTATGCCGTTTATACACTCACTCGTGTTTTTACACTGCACAAAACCGACACCATATATAATATGCGAAAACATGCTCTACACGCAAAAAACACCCAAAATACACCTTAAATTTAGGCAATATATATTAAACTTCGGCACATACCATGTATGTTCGGGGAAGAAGGAAGTTATGTACTCCTATTTTCATATTGAATCATGAATTCCGTAGTCAATTGAAAAATTGCCAAAAATAAACTCCAAATGTTTTGGTAAAACATGCGATCGACACAAACTCACCTCTTGTTCGATGCAAACATTATATTTATTGCAGATGTATACCTGGTAGACGGCAATTCGCAGTTTTTTTACCAACTGCGCCCATCATGATTGTCAACCGCATCATGCCCCTCTTCCCCATCCCATTTTATTAAACATGCAAACGATTCAGGACCCCCTCCACAAGCCTCATGTTTCCTTCGTTCAACATTTATTTCCATGTTTTAGTTCGTGAATATGTATATACATACACCATCTATCTAACGACATACCAGGTATATATTATACGGGGTATACAATTAATCGAAAATGTGTCGTACGTGTTGGCGAAAAAAAACTCGAGCAAACGTTCGTTGCGAGAACATCCACGGACCTATCGACGGCGCACACGTGATGGCAAACTTCACAACAGGACGTCTCACAATCCAGGTGCATTTGGTACGTTACGCAAGCGTTGCGATATACGTGTTTCCTGTCGCCGCAACGTGCTAAGGTGGTTGTGGTTTCGCCACAAAGTCCCGCAACGTATACCCAAGGCCACCACATGTATGTGTATACGTGCTGCGTAGTACCACGGCAAGGCGGGAACTCTACGTATATATCACTGCACCACACTGAAGGACGCTTTCCATGCAGCCTACATACCCCACCACCTTCTAGAAGCGTTACACACGACGTCTTCGTTACCATGAACAACACGGCGAAACCCTTCGTTCGAAACCCTTAACAAAGTGAGGTCCATGCTCGACTTTATCCTTGAATCACCCACTCGTGGAAACTCGATTTTACTGCTTACTATGATACTACTATAATACTTAGTGTTGTAGATTACTTACACCATCTTTTTCGCTAGCATCCACACACTGACTGGTACAACAAACGTACACAAAGCTCAGCACGCACACCATTACTTCGGTATCCGTTATTTCTGCCCATCCATGTGAATTGACGCGTCAACAGAGCACCCGACGCTTTGAACGATACACGCGGGCGCCATTATACTACGTACGGCATCAAACACGGCGCGGAAAAGCAAAGACCAAAAGCGAATTTCAAATCCATCAATTTACGATAACGTGGCTAAGATCTATCTACGCGGGGAAACAAACTCTACAGCATAGCTGCAGTAGTTTTACGGTGGTAATCCAGGGATCCGAGGGGTTTCCAAAAGTGGACACGACATGTAGGCGATCGGGAGAGTTCGAATTGAACCCGGAGACTGTGGGGATGTGATCAGACGGTCACAACCTTTTCCCATCGCGCAGCTTCTTATCGTTCGTCCCGGGGCCGGCAGTGTGCCCCTACACCTAACGACTAACGACTGAGACAACTGGGAGATGGATCAGGCGTACGTTCCGTAAGCTGGGGGGAACCACGGGAATGCAGGTGGCAGTCTTTGTAGCGAACTGAAAGAGCTTGAGCGTGCGAATGAGTGCCAGACGGCCTAAACGAAGTAGTGCATGATGTTTTAGAGTGGGAATATATCTGAACATCCTTTCGAGGAACATGAGCTATATCGACCGGAGAGCCAGACGGCCTAAACGAAGTAATACATGATGTTTTAGAGTGGGAATATATCTGTCTGAGCATCCGTTCGAGAAACATGAACTATTTCGGCCGGAGAGTCCGGCGATACCATGCCATCATACATGACACGCGCACCGCTCGACTCTATGACAGTAGTCCGAGCTCATGCTTTTAGTAAGACTCCATGGTAGTCTTGGTCCAGACGGGGCGCGCGCGACGGATGTCGTGCCATGTCTTCGTATGCGGCTAATGCCCGTTCTGGATACACAATGGCTCAGTGGTAGCCCTACACAATGCTGAGGCTCTACTGGACCGTGGTATAGTGCGTCACCGATCCGGAGTGTGTGCCTCAACCACGGCACTGTCTTGCAAATAGAGTGTCTGCGCATAATATTATCCTGTTTCAAGGATTTCCGTCGGAAAGATAGTCAATAATCGAAGGCAGTTTGGAATGCGTATAACCGGAGACGAAAAATGGCTCAATATTGGAAGATTATGCTGGAAAAAAACACTTGCAGCAGCGGCAGCACTTTTGCAGGACCCAACGAGCCAAACAGAAGCCGTGCAAAAGAAGCAGTACCTACCTGCAGCACAGCAGCAGCAGCAACAGCAGCAGCAGCAGCAGCAGCAGCAGCAGCAGCTGCAGCAGCAGCAGCCGCAAGCTGCAGAAGCAGTGAGCAGCAGCAAGCACCGACAGGCGGAAGTACTATCTAACTTGTGCTTCTCGACACTCGCTGTGCAAGCAACGCTGGCACAACGAGAAGATCGCCCTGCTTCTTCTTCGTCGTCCTCTCTGCCCGAAAAGGGGTCGTGGTGCCGAAGATCAGGAGGAGGAGCGTGGCGGCAAGGGTGCACGCGCTTGCAACAGCAGCAGCAGCAGCAGCAGCAGCAGCGGCAGCATCCGTAGGCAGCAGCAGCGCCTGCAGCAACGCTTGCTCGAGGCGGCTCTCTTTTTTTTTTTTTTTTTTTTTAATCATCACTTTCACTTTCCAGCTTAACTCGTAGGAGGTTTTACGCTCGACGACCTTCTGGACAAGCCGTGGTCACAGGTGTCTACCCTTCTCCCCCCTGGTACGTGCCTTTATTTTTTGTCGCGCATAGGGTTCAGCATTCCCACTGCTCGTCGATTTTCATCGAATGTAGCTAACTCACGCTCTCGCGCTTTCCGCTAATCAATTTCTTTCATGCAAGAAAAAGCCCTTACGAGCATGCACTCGGTGGGACTTGAACCCGCGAAATTGATCTTGATAGGCACGCGGACCACCTACCAAGCCACCGGGAACGCCGATTTGGCTTGCAGCAGCGCTTGCTTGCAGTAGAGCTTACTTTGTTGAGCAGTGCTCTCTTGCAGCGGCGCCTGTTTGTAGCAATCCTTGATTTTTACCGCAATGATTGCTCGCCGCAGCGCGTACAGCAACAGCACCGCACAGCCAGCAGCACACTTACTTGCAGCAGCACACTACATGCAGTAGTAGCAGTAGTCCGTGACGTGCCGCAGCAGCTGCAGCAGCACCTATCTGATGTAGCAGCAGGCAGCAGAGTAGGTATGCAGCAGCAGTGGTAGCAATTATCGCGAAACCCCGCCGGTAGCAGACATGCGCCAGGCCACTCTCGGGGCAAGCTTGGCCAATCCAAAGCGTCCGGAGAGCTTTCGACGAACATAATGCAGCGGTCGAATCTCATATCGCACAAATAAGGCTCTAGTTTTCAGTTTGTAGAACTGAGTCTCTGTTTTGACAAATGCAAATCTGTCTGTCTATCTGTCTGTCTGCATGCAAGGCTCATAGTTTCGAACACTTTCCAATGGCCGATACATAAGCACGTTTTTTCCAATGGCCGATACATAATAAGCACGTTACAGATGATATTCGCACGACGTATTTGACCCTTGCAGACTTTATATACTGAAGCATACCATACCACCAGGCAAATTAAGCCATAAAATACATCCACGACATCGTAACATGGTACCATACCGCAAACGTATCATACCATATACCAGGTACTGTGTTTTTCCCGTCCCATACCATCAACACATACATACCATACCACATACGGTGGTTTTCCCATATTCCCATATATATATACCATACCACCAACATATCCCATATCCCATACCGTGTTTGTTCCATATAGTACATATCAAGTCGCGTAGTGCCATTATACCATGTACCAACAAATTATGATAGCACCCAAGGTAGGCACTCGAGAAGAGCAAGCTCTCTGCATCCGAGATGTTCTCCACGACAACGAGCAGCAGCAGAACGATGGAAGAGTTGGATGGTGACACAACTGTATACTAACTAGCGTCGTTGCTTCACGCCCGACGCGCGGTCAGCGGGGGGGCATCTCTCCGTGGCCACTTCAACAGTCGGCTGACGCGGGTTTGGGTACCAAGAGAAGCGCACGCGGCGCGCACCTCTCGTTGGATAAGTATTCGTAGACTACAGCAGGAGCGGCACAGCAGCAACACCAGCAGCAGCAGCAGCAGTCAGTAAAATTGTGAAGTACAAAATACGAAGACGAGTTGACTCGGCACGTCTCTCCGCCGCCAGCCCAAAACAAAACAGCCAGAGTTGGCTCGGACGCTTGGGTCCTACGCGCAGTGCAGCGCACCCAGCGCGTCTCTTCGCGGCACCAGACCACAGCAACAGGAGAGTTGGTCTCGGCGTTTGCTCGCGCCTGTGCGCGCCCTGTAAATCCGAGCAACAACAACACACAATGGCCGGTGACGTGTGGCGGGCTCTGGTCAGGCGTATGATAACAGACTATTGGCCGCTGTTGTAGTATTAATAGTAGGAGTAATTGTTGTAATAGTAGCAGCAGTAGTAGTAGTTGTTGTAGTAGCAGCACTTGTATTTAATAGGAGAGCTGACTTAAATGAAGTTATACTGGTAATAGAGGTAATTCGGGGAGATGGATGAAAAAAAGCTACATCCCATCCGTCTCGAATGGCGAAGAAAAGGTATTTTTCAGGTTTGGGAGGATACCGCAGGACACCGCCGGCAAGCTCTTGCCCCCTAGAGCATCCGTCCACCTGATTTCTTTGGGCCCATCATCTAGTGTGTGTGTGTTCTTCACATTAAACCGTTCTTTCTACCCGTCGACATCCAGCACAACCAGTGTCCGTGCCGATTCTTCAATCCTAGAAGAGCTACAAGTTCTGTGGTCACAAAGCTACGCCACAGAGATACTACGTTGCCACGTATGCAGTAAGCACAGCAGTGGGCAATGCAATGCCGTGTCATCATGTCATCAAACTAGATACGACAGGCACGACATACAAATTCTATGAATTAGAGAAACGAAAGGTAACAATCAAAGAGAAAACAAAACAAAGAACACAAATCGAAAGAGATAAACAAACAAAATGAAAGAAAAAACCTTGAAGAAACAATCTGTCGTGCCCCCCCCCCCCCGCAGGTGAGGTAGCCAACACTTGAAAAAGAACGAGCTGGAAAAAAGGAAAAAATAACAAAATCACCACTGCCTGCAAATAGAGTAAGACAAAGAGCCAAGGAAAAAATAACAAAGAAAAAATAACAGGCAGACCAAAGCCCGAAGCACACTCCAGGTGGCGGCAGCAGTTTGAGGTACAAGTAGTATAGCCAGGTTCTCCCTGCTAATCCGCCTGGTACCTTGCTACCCAGACTCCCGTCTCCGCCCTGCGTTCGTCAACTATGCCTAGCCCCTTGGCGCCAGACAATCCGAAACGAGCAGAGTAGGTTCGTCATGCAGCCACGCCACACGACTCCTTCAGTACGGCTTATCAATCAGAAAAAGAAGAGAAATAAATAAAATGAAAGTCACGGAGAATCAGCGCAAGAAAGAAAAAAAAAGAAAAAAAAAAGAGAAGACAAGGGAAGACCACGTTCGAACCCGCTGCACCAGAGTTGGTGGCACTAGTAGTATGGTCATGTTCTACTTCCTAGTCGGCCTGGTGCCTTGCTACCCTGTCTGCCATCTCCTTCCTACTTCCGTCCACCGCATTTTCCCTTCTACTCCTCCTGTTCCCCCCCCTCTCCGCATTCCCTTGGTCGGGTTTTCTGCCACTTCTCCTGTTGCCCCCTCCCCCCCCATTCCCTTGGACACCATCCACGGCGGATGCGCGGCGCTGCCTACTCATCTCAGCCTCAGCCTCGTGCCACCTCACCATGAACCGTTCGGCTTCTTCAAGGATCCCCCGGTACCACTTCCCCGCCTTTTTGGCTGCAGTGGACCACAACGCGGTCTCAACTCCAAACACCAAGGGGGCAACTTCCGTTGACCCTTTGGTGGCTCGGATCTCCCTAAGGTCTTCGACTGTGCATCTATGCCAAGTATTACACTGTCCGCCTGGTCTCGGGTTCTCCCCACCAGCTATCGTCCCGAACATTACCCGACTGGGTAATAGCTCCGTGCTTTGCCGTGCCACGCCCCCCGCACAGTAGATATCTCCGTTTATGAATGGTCGTTTCAATGCTCTCGCAACGTGTCATCTTGAGGGCCTTCGCGTACGAGAGGGTGGCATGGTAAGTACGAAGTCGGCGCTGGAAGCCAATGACTCGCAACAGGACTTGGTGGTGAGCCGTTCGAAGCTTGGCAAAGTGTTCGGCTCTGAGGGTCCACGTCACACACCCGTCCAGCAGGGTCTCAATCACCTCGGCCTTCAGCATTCGGACTTTAAGGCTAAGGGGGGCGGTCGTCCTATCATACAACTCCGGGCCGAACCGCTTGAGGCATGCTCGCATGAGGCGGTTCCGTCGGTCGATGTCGAGCGAGAGGTCAGCGTTTTCATGGATAATGCCGCCTAAGTATAGTAACTGGGTCGTCTGCTTATACCTCTGGCCTGCCGCTTCGATGACGAGCGGTGGTGCCAGGGTTGTCTGGTCTGGTGTTTGTAGGAGCATTGTGTCTGTCTTCGTTTCCGACACCGTGAGACCTGCTGCTTCGAAGACAGTCACGATGACTGTCATCATTTTTGCGAGCCCTTCAGCCGACTTCGAGACAATTCCTGCGTCATCGGCGTACAACATGCCCCATACAGCCCTTCGCACGCACGCCAATGGCTCCTACTTCTCTGTACAAACTACTCCAGCATCACTGGGTTGGACCAAATTCCTTACGATGGCTTCGTTTTGGCTGAAGCGTACTAGTACGACGTGTAACGCAGCAGCGAACAACACATCGAACAGTAACGGTGATAGTACACAGCCTTTCCGCTGCCCCTGCGTGACATCAAACCATTCCGAGTGCTCGGGGTCATCAGTACGCACGCGATCCGGCATGCCATCGTGGAAATTATAGATAATTCTCGGCATCTTGGTTGGTACGCCAAAGCGTGTGAGTACCTTCCATAACAGCTCTCGGTCCACAGAGTCGTACGCTTTCTGCAGATCGATGAATCACACGTACAAGGGGAGTTTCCTCTGCCGCCCGAGCTCTTGCAACCGGCGCACGACGAACAACATATCAATCGTTGATCGTGCAGGGCGGAAGCCGCACTGTTCCTCAGGGAGTAGTTCCTCGGTCTCGCAGTAGTTGCTGAGGCGAGACGCGACGAGTTTCAACAAGTCTTTGCCTGCGTGGGCAACAAGCGAAATCCCTCTGTAGTTGTTGCAGTCAGTTCGGCCCTTCTTTTTTGTCAAGGACCTTGATGATCGCATCTTTCCATTGCTGGGGGACTTCTCCTTTTAACCAAACAGTGACAAGGATGTCGCGAAAGCACTGAGTGAATGCCGGGTGGTCGATTTTCAGGAGGTCGACCGGGAGACCATCTGGCCCGACAGTTTTCCAATTTGACATCCCCTTAAGTGTTTCTGTCATCTCGTCCATGGGTGGTTCATCTTCAAGCGACAGTTTAGGCGGTCGCGGTGGCAAGAGGTCGATGATCGTGGGATCGAGTTTCAGCGACTTCGCGTTCAAGCGTTTGTGGAAAAACCCCGCCCATCGTTCACGAATTTGCGCCTTATCCCGTAAGAGCGTGCCATCCTCGTCCCTAATGAACTGTTCGCTCCTCGCTTTAGTCCCTTCCAATCCTACCGTGCTCTTAAGGTGCTTGTAGAAGCCTCTCTGTTCGTTATTCGCTAGGAGTCGTTCGGTTTCGGAAAGGTACGCTTTGAAGTACGCGTGCAGTCCAGCGGCAATCACCTTCTGCAGGTTCGCACACGCAGATCTCAGTGTCTTCCACGCGGTTCTATCCCGGGGGTGGGCATGCAAGAATTGTCGTGCATCCTCCCTCGCTGTCCATGCTGGTATGAATGCGGCCAAGGCTTCGGCAGACTCACACCATCCATGTCTGCGATGGCGACGTGCAGGGGAGGGTACCTCTTGCCCTTGCCCGTCACGAAGCGGGTTGGCCGTGGGCTGAGTCTATGTCGAGATCAAGCGTCTATCGTCGCATGAGCTGATTTTTACCAGCAGCCCGCAGCGTGTTGACACTTTGCGACGAGAAAAAACAAATTGCGCCGCCTGCAGCCGAAACCAGCGGCGGTACGGGGACAGCAGCAGTGGTATACCTTTTACTTCGCCTATATTAATGTCTTGCGATCCTTGTCCGGCAGTTGAAAAAACATGTCAATATGTCGAATGATGTGTGAACAGTGAACAACCCACCACATGTTTTTCACTGGCCAACTATAAAGTCTAATTCGCATCAACTTCAAGACAAAAAAAAGTAATTCGCTTACCTGTTACTAATAATAATACGAGAGGCTGCCGGTTTCCTGGTACTATTTATTATAGTACGACCACTAGGGAGTATAGTGGTGATTACTGTGTAACCGTCGTGCGTACAAGCGCAATAATACACGTCAAGAAACCCCTTCGCAGACCACCGCTGCACCTGTGTCACCAATGGGTATGATAATCACGGTAGATAGATCTGTCCCTTTCGTCATTCCCACTCTTCTAGTCCAATAATACTACGGGGGACCATATTAAATAGGACCTACAGTGAATACAAGAACCTGTATATTTCCCTATTTTTACAAACAATATTTGGTCTTAGTACTATGGTCCCCCGTAATAATAGGCTGTAAAAGAGGGTGCTTCATCACTACTTTCATATTCGTAGTCTAGCAGCACGAAAAAGTCTAATTCGCATCAACCTCAAGACGAAAAGTACTAATAGTTCGCTTTACTTTCCAACCCTCTGTGTAGTACCGACATACATGTAGTATGTTCGTCTCGTATATTTCGTTCCCCCGATTTAAGAAACAAAAAGCTGCAGGATCAAAGTGCGCCACTCGCTAGCCTGCCCACAGAAATCACGAACATCACCTCCTGCGCTCTTGGGCTACTCCTGCAATCTCACAGGTGTGTGCATACTGCGTTTTTCATATATCAAGGGCAGAAGAGAGGTCAAGAACATGTACGAATATCATAGTGAGACTCACCAGCAAACACGTACGTACGTACTCATCATGCGCTGGTACGTCAACATCTGCTGCAACATTTGCAGGGAGTATTTAAGAAAAAAACTAAAATAGTATTTCAAACATTTTCAGTGTCTTGGTGTGCTTATCACGTTTAAACTGTTGAGCCGTGTGGGCTTTTCTTAGAGGCGAGGGGGGACATTTTGCGATGTACAGATATCGGCAGACGTGTTTTCCTGTATACGTCACCGCCGTATGGACCAGGTAAGCCACAACCTATTGATGGCTGTTGGGGGGTGGGGCGTCCTGCTCTCGCCGTCCTATGGTACTGCTTACTGGCATACCACTCTGTCCCGTAATATAGTAACCGTATTTTACTATGAGGCGCGCGAGCGCGAAGCGCAAGCCTTTTGTTCTTGGTTCCAAGGACGAAAAGCAGACGCTCAGTCTGAGAGCCAAGGTGCCGTCTGTACCGGTGCCGACTGGTCTCTCTCCACACTCGCACCAACTCCAACTGCGACTTTGCAAAAACAATACAAGCAAACTGAGAACAGCGCTCGAATGCATTTCATCGAGGGCAGTAACAATATAATATGCTATATCCAGAAGTGCGTAACTTTGTCATATTTATTCAAACTTGATTAGCCTTTTTGATTAGTCGTCCGTATCGGGGGAATAGCTTAGTAAGCAATAATCGTACTAGCTTTCCTTTTGCGCAGACACTCTAGTAGCTAATGTGTTTGCGACACGCTTAGTTGCGACATCAGCCAGAGAATTCTGCGGGTGCACCAGGATACGACATATCTCCTCGAGTACTGGCTATATGATGGCTTTAATGGTAGCCTTACACCATTCCGAGGAGCGTGTGCCTCAACCACGGTGCATTGTCGTAAACAACGTATTTCCGACGGCTTATTTGCGACAACGATCAAAACTATTTGCGGGTGCACCAGGAGGAGGCCAGATATCTCCTCGAATCCTGGCCCGTGTCAGCCATGCGACAGCTTCAATGATGGCCCTGCACTATGCCAACACATCCCTTGCGGTGCGGAGCCAATCTGTGGCATGTGTCGCGAACGTAGCGCGATGTCGCAAATATCACGTTTCGGCACCGGTGCCGCAAATAGCATCACCCCTGTTTTTTTTGTGGGTGTGGTCTGATCTTAGTACACGCTTCATGGGCGGCTCATGAAGAGCGGGTGAGAGACGGCAGCAACTCCAGCTCACGGGTGGACTTGAGACCCACCAGTGTACCACGAGGAGTAGAGGGTTCCCGAGTTTTCACCATAGTGTTGATAGCACAGCCACTACAGCGGGTGTCATCGTATAGGCGATGGCCTACAGTGGTGGCTACAGCGGTGCCAGCTTCTAGAATGTCACTTTCTCTTTCTGCGTGTACGGTTGTTTTCGTGGTTTGTTTGTATATTTAGTTTTATTTGTGGGTGTGGTCTGATCTTAGCACATCTTTCATGGACGGAACGTGTAGAGCCGGTGAAATACCACATCAACTCCAGATCGCCGGTGGACTTGCAACCCACCGGTGTGCTTGCTGCGAGGGGTTGGCGGTTGCCGAGTTTTCATCATAGTGTTGATGTCACAACCATTACAGCGGGTGTTCGTCGTAGAGGCGGTAGAGACGATGGCTAGCCCTGGAGCTGTAGACCGGCTGTGCTGTGACAGGCGTAGCACGAGCAATGGAGGATTGAGTCCGCACCCTCGAGTGGAGGTTGCGCGGTAGACTTCAAATAGCTGAGCCCGAACTGGATGAATTTCGGTGGATGCGAGTAAACCGCCTCACGCACACCTCTCAGACGTTTGTGCGAAGCTGACTGGGGAGCATTGAGCCCGCGGTCCCGGCAATTACACTTTGGTTCATGCTTTTGCGCCAACCCCCCTCTAGGCCTCGCACAAGGGGATGAGGTAGCTTAATCCCTGGTTGACCCTATTATTAGAGAAAGTCACCTATATATACTACATTTAAGATAGGGCAAACAGCAGTAGTGAACCTGAGCTTCGCGTAAAGATGGCAACGGCGCGATGATCAGTGCGTCTCCTGGTACCCGACCAGGGGTCGGGAGGGGCACACCCAATAGGGTTCCGCTATTGCATGCCGGCGGGGGGATCGTATGGATGTGCGCGCGCTGAGCCCGTCACACCGGAAGGGGTCGTACGGTAGGCCTTACACAACAGAGCCCGGACTTCTTTGTGTTCCGGTATGTACGAGTACGTGCGTCCCACGGATACATCTAAGGCACCCAACGGCAGCTTTGTTTTGAGGGTGCATCCGACCCTGCGTCACATGGGCCTTGCAAGCTCAGGCGAAAGTGTGGCGACTGTTAGTAGTCGCTTTCACCACTCGATGAAAGGATGTTTCGCCCATACGTGCCACAACAAACCGTGAATAGGAGACCGCAACTACGCAACAACGTGATACGGTTGATACGAGCATACCATATACAGCAGAGCAGCCAAACCCACGAAACAGATAAACACAGCAGCACAGCAACAGGACACCTCTGAACGCGGGGATCAGCTGCACGCCAGGCGGCAGACTCCATATTTGAAAACCTACCTAGACGTGATCATGTAGTTACCTATTTACGTAATATAAATGCTAAGTATCCGAGCACCCCGCTGGGTTTGCCGTATTAAGCAAGGCGGCAACAAAGCCAGACATGGCCAGGCAGCGCTTGCAGCGAGGGGGTTAGGGAGGTGAGAGAGCGGGCGGTATTTTATATGAAATATACCATTCTTGAGCTGATGGCGCAGCCTACCCCACAAAAAAATCTTCGATTTTGCCATCGCCCGCGAGCATGTTGTCGCCCGTTTTCGAACGCTTGCTCGATGCTCGCCCGTATGCGAATCGGTTTGTCGTACGTTACGGTGGCCTCTCTGTCGTACGTACAGGAGCTATCGCGCCCGATAACCAGTGTACTGGCAGTATACCCAGTCTGGAATATCTGGTTATCGCGCGGGTGTGCAAGTTATATGGTTGTAGGTGGGCTACACCACGTCACGGTCAACCGCCCGGGCATATGTGTGCACAATCAGGCGACCTACACGCGAAAAAAGGTAACGTGCACGTCCGGCTTCCGTACGTACACGCAGTTGGCGGTGGTACTAGATGACAGGGTTGTGGATAGTAAGGTGTACGCCCGGTGCCCGTACAGACACACAACAGCAGCAGTGTCATCACATTTGTGCTCGTAGACAGGCGTTTGTGGTGTGTGGGTAGCTACGCTTACATCGTCCATTACGTTTGGTACGAGCCGAAACCCAACTTGTAAACATTGCATGCCCCTCATTCTCACGCCTATATACTCGACGATAAATGCCTGCGACGCCCACCTTTCCTCCCTCTGAAGCACCCACGGTGGGGCTCCCATCTCCGACAACCTCGTTGCTCCTTCTACCTCCCGGAGTGCAGCCCGAGCTCCTCCGATGCCAGCTCCGCCACTGCTCCCCTCCCTTGCTATAGCCATCTCTCCCCCACCGTCCCAGCCCGCTTCTTAGACAGTACGTCGCCTGCCCTCTCGTCCAAACCTTCCACCCCCCGCCGCTCCTGCATCAGCGGCGCGCTCTCTCCTCCAGGATTATTGTTTGGTACTACTCGAACAGCTCCAGCAACACGTCCACCACATCCCCCCCCAGCCCCTCCCTCTTTTCCTCCGTTGCTCTCACCATGAATGCCCCTTTCCTCCCCTGTTCCCCTTTTGCTCCTTTCAAATGCACCTGCACGGTGTCCGCCGCCCCCCGCCTCTCGGGCCCAGCTCTACGCTTCTCTCGAAAAAGGCAATATCCCCCCTCCTCAAGTAGTAAACCTGGTGCACCCCCCCGGCCTCCCTTGAAAACAATTCCGATGCCCTCAACAACAACTTGTACGATAATACCAAGCCGATCAATGCTATTCTCCCCCCCACACCCCCTTCCCCTATGCTCTCCTCCATCACCTCGATCATCTCCCATGCTAGCGGTCTTCTCACCCGCGGTTGGTTCCCGGCCTCCTCGTGCGCCTTCTTGATCCCCTTTTTCACTGCCTTGATCCTGAAGTGCCGCAGGGCCAAAGACAACCCCACCCACTGCTCGTGGTAAACGTTTATCGCTACCAGCTTCCCCGGCACAGTCTACTCATTGTTCTTCCTCTCCGCACAGCAGTAAGCCATGAACTCCGTCAGTTCTTCTACCATCTCCCACTCGTTTATCTCCCCCCTCAGCCAATTATCTTTCCCCGCATGACCCTCCTGCTGACCCACATCCTCCAACCTTGTGCATAAGCCTTTCTAGTCGACCTCGCAACCCGTCCGAGTGCGTAGCAACCCGAACAGTCTCCGTAGACATCTCCTTCCCCTCTACTCCGAGCGTCTCGGCCTGCCATAAGACGGTGAGGTGTTCTGCAGTCAGTCTGGTGTTGATTTCACTCTCCTTCCACCTCGTTATCCCGTCCGCCAGGAAATTCTCCACGCCCCGCACGTGCTTGTCCTGGAAGCCCCACCCTCCTATCGTCTCTAACACCCCCAAAATATTCGTCTACCCCCCCGACCTCTCCTCCCCCTTCCCTCCCCCGCAGTTAATTACCCACTTCACCGCCGATAAACTGTCTCCCCTCCTCAGCACCGACTCTCCTTCCTTCGTTGGTCTATCCGTCCTGATCACTACCATCACGTAAGTCGTCATCACTATTCTTCTCAACTCTAAAACGTTGATAAACAACTGATTCTCGCCCCCGCCCTTCTTGCTCCTAATCATCCTCTTCCCCTCCTCTTCCGACAGACTGTGTGTCCAGTACACCCCCGTTTCCAGGCACAGCCCCGGAACAACTTCGAACGACGCGTGCGAAAACCATAGCATTTTATGGGTCTGCTTCATGAATCTCAAGAACGACGCAGCTAAGGTTTGTTCCTCCCCGGCCATGCCCTCCTTCAGGCAGCATCTCCTCCACCCCACGTTTTCCATGAACTCCTCTGTCAATCTCAACTTCCTCATGGCTTTCGCCTTCTTCCCACTCCTCCCCCACGCCCCCCCCTCTCTACTTTCTCCTCCCCATTCAGACGCAGCTTGCTCAGCTGCAGAAGCCACCGCACGAAGGGCCTCCCTGGTCTAATTACGTACGACACGTGGTGCAGTTTTCCGGCCAACACGAGAATATCCCGTACCGTCGCCGTGCGCCTCCTCTCGGGCCCCTCCTCCAGCAGCTCCTGCAACTCCCTGATATTTCTGGGTGGCAATGATGTCGTCAATTTCTCCATGTCCAAGTTGAACCCCAGCAATTCCAGCTGTGGTGCCCAGTCCGTGACTTTCTTGTGCGACAGCAGGGGCTCCCCCCCCTCCCTCCTTTCCGCCATGGCCTGAAAATGAATCGACGCTAGCGACGGCGCCAGCGCTATGCATTTTCCCCCGTCCGGTTCCCACTGTACCCCCACCGACGCCGCGTCCTCCATGAAGAAAACCACCCGCGCCGTGTTCTCCGCCTCCCTCCCCCTCTGCTGCCTTAGCTATCCAACTCTCTGGCAACGGTTTCGCTTCTGCTCCCGTGTCAGCTGTGACCTGGGCATGCACCACTCTTGCCGCCATGATCCTCGCTGATTCCCGGGTCGTCTGTCGCTGTTTTTGTTGAATGGCACTGGCCAATACCCTCCACCACCCGGCACCCTAACGTCAACCGCGGGTCGATGAACACGTAACCCCCGAGGACGTACCCGAAATTCACGGCCCCTGGAGGGTCCACCCCCACTTGACGAAAAGCACTCTTCACGTCCATTTCGGTATCAGTATCCTCTTTCCACTCCAGAGTTGTCCCTTTTCCCCAGGATCCTCCGCACGATTGGGAGCATCATGTTCGCCAAGTGGCCCTCCGGGGTATGGTCCTAATACATCAGCTTGTTCACTGGCCGCCTCCCCTCTCGTCCCATTTTTGGCTTGCCGCTGAAAGTCGCATCGTGGATGACCCTCCTCTTCCCTTTCTCTTCTACCACTCTTTCTGGGTATACCCGCAGGCCTCGCACCATCCTCGCCAATCTCGGAGCCCTTAATGCTCTCCCTACCTTGACCTCGCCCACCGCCTTCTCACATACCTCGTTCGCGTGCTTGTCGGCGCTGCTGTGACTCCCGTACGCCAGCTCGCGCTCGAGATCGCCCCCTGGACCTGCATCCACCGGCACGCCCACCCTGGCAATCTGCGTTAGCCGTTCGAATTGGTCTATGTTGTGCTGTCCCCCAACAAATCTCGCCACCTGCTCCGCATCAATATTGGGGGCACCACCTTCGCCAAATCACCTCCCTCCCGTTGTAACAACTTTCCCCCTGCCTCCGTCATCACTTGAACCAGCCGATCCCGCTCTTCCGTCTCACCCCCGATCCTCCTCGAAAATACTAGCGCTTCTTCCACTGCCGTGACTTTTCCCACTCTATTGCCTCCGCCTGTTGCACCCTCGTTCTTTCCCCGGCCTTGCCTCGCATCTTCCTCTCCGCTCCGTGCACGGCCCCAGCGCGCCCTTCCTCTCTTGCTACGCGTGCGCCGCGCGCCTCCCGCCTCGATCTGAGCAAGGCCACAAAGCGAGCCCCGCCACTCTTTTTTTGTGCGCCCCCCTTGTGCGTCGATATTTTTTTCCCTTGGACTAGCCCGCCGCGCGACCCCTCCTTCGTTCCGTCTATGATCCCGACGCGCAACTCTTCCCGCGTCACCGTCCAGTCGCGCCCTTCCTGGCTTGTTCCGTGCGCGGTCCCGTTGCGCACTCCCCCTGTCGACCTGTCCACGGCCCCGCCAGGGGCTTCCCCTCCTGTTCGTTGTACGCCCCTCCCGCGCGTCTCCTCCCTCGTTCGATACCCGGCCCCGCCACGCACCTCCCCCCCCATTCCGTGCACGACCTCGCCGCGCCTATACATGTGCGGCCCAGCCGCGCGCCTCCCCTTTCGATCTATCCACAGCCCCACCACGGACTTCCCCTCTCGTTCCTGGTGCGCCCCCGTGAGCGTTTCCCCTCTCGATCCCTGCACGGCCCCGCCGCGCATCTCCCCCCTTGTTCCGTGCACGGCCTGGCCGCGCACCTCCCCTCCTGTCCCATGTGTGGTCTCGTCGCGCGCCCCCCCTTATTCCGTGCACGGCACCGCCGTACACCCTTCCCCCTTGTCTTGTAGCCGCGAGCCTCCCCCCTCGGTCTGTCCACGGCGGCGCCGCAGACTTCCCCTCTCATTCCTTGTGCGCGCACCTCTCGCGTTTCCCCCTCGATCCCTGCACGGCCCCGCCGCGCATCTCCCCGCTCGTTCTGTGCACGGCCCGCCGCGCACTTCGCCTCCTGTCTAGTGCGCGGCCACGTCGTGCGCCTACCCTCTCGTTCCGTGCAAGACCCCGCCAAACACCCCCCACCTTTATCTCGTGGGCGCGCGCCTCCCCTCTCGATCTGTCCACGGCCCCACCGTGGGCCTTCCCTCTCGTTCTTTGTGCGCGCTCCTCACGCGTCTCCCCTTTCGTTCACAGCACGGCCCCGCCGCGTAAACCCCCCCTTGTTCCGTGGACGCCCCCCCCGCGCTTCTCCTACCGCGTTCTGTGCAAGGCCCCGCCGTGACCTTCTTCCCTTGATCTGTGAGCGGCCCTGCCGCGCACTACCCTCTCGATTTGTACACGGCCCCGCCACGGGTTTCCCCTCCAAATCGTTGTGCGCCCCCCCCGCGCGTTTCCCCTCTCGTTCCATACCCGGCCCCGCCGCGCATCCCCCCCCTCGTTCCGTGCACGGCCCCACGACGCCTATCCTCTCTTGGTCTGAGTGCGGCCCCGCCGCGCGCTTCCCCTCTTTATCTGTCCACGGCCCCGCCGTGGACTCCCCCTCTCGTTCCCTTTTCACTCCCCCGCGGGTCTCCCCTCTCGATCCCTGCAAGACCCCACCGCGCGTCTCCTCCTTCGTTCCGTGCACGGCTCTACCGCCCACCTCTCTGCTGTCCCGTGTGTGCCCCCGCCGCGCCTCCCCTCTTGTTCCGTGCACGGCCCTGCCGTACACCCCGCCAGTTTGTCGCGTCAACGCACGGCTCTCTTCTCGGTTCGTCCACGGCCGCGGCACGGACTCCTACACTCGGTGCTTGCGCGCACCCCTCGCGCGTTTCCCCTCTCGTTCCGAGCACAGCCGCACCGTACACACCCCACTTTTCTCATAACTGCACGCCTCCCCTGTCAGTCTGCCAACGGCCCTGCCGCGACCTCTCCTCCCGTTCGTTGTGCGCCCAGCCCGCGCGTCTCCCCTCTTCTTATTTGCCCGGCCCCGCCACGCCTCTCCCCCCCTCGCTCCGTGCACGCCTCCGCCGTACACCCCCCCCCCCCCCCTTTTGTCGTAGCCGAGCGCCTCCCCTCTCGGTTTGTCCACGGTCACGACCCGGAGTCCCCTTCTCGTTCCTTGTGTGCGCCCCGCTCGCGCCTCCCCTCTCGTTCCGTGCACAGCCCCGTCGCGCACCTCGCCTGCTGCCCAGTGTGCGGCCCCGCTGCGTGCCTCCCGTCTCGTTCCGTGCACGGCCTCGCCGCGCACCTCCCCTACTGTTCCTTGTGCGACCTCACCGCGCGCCTCTTAACTCGTTGCGTGCACGGCCCTGTCGTACACCTCCCTCCTTTGTCTCGACGCTGCGTGCCTCCCCTCTCGTTCCGTGCACGGCCCCGCCGTACTCCCCCCGCTTTTGGCTCGTAGCCGCGCGCCTACGCTCTCGATTTGTTCTCGGCCCCGCCACGGACCCCCCCTCTCGTTCCCTGTTCGCACTGCTCACGCGTCTTCCCCCCTCGTTCCATGGACGACCCGCCGCGCACCTCCGCTCCTGCCCCGTGTGCGGCCCCGCCGCGCGCCTCCCCTCTCGTTTCGTGCCCCGCACCGCTATACACCCCCCCCCCCCCTGTGTGGTAGTTGCGCTCCTCCCCTCTCGATCTGTCCACGACCCCGCGGCGGACTTCCCCTCTCATTCCTTGTGCGTACCCTTCGCGCGTCTCCCCTCTCGATCAATGCACGACCCCACCGCGAATTTTCCCCCCCCGTTCCGTGCACGGGCCCACCGAGCAGCTCCCCTCCTGTCCCGTGTTCGTGCCGGCTGAGCGCCTCCCTGCTCGTTCTGTGCAAGGCCCCGCCGTACACCCGCCCCCTTGTCTCGAAGGCGCGCTCCTCCCCTGTCGATGTGTCCACGACCCCGCCGCAAACTTCCCCCCCCGTTTATTGTGGATGTCCTGTCCGCGTCTCCCCTCTCAGTCTGTCCACAGCCCCGCCACGCATCTCCCCCCTCGTTCCGTCCACGGTGTCAACGCGAACCTCTCCTCCTGTCCCGTGTACGGCCCCGCGGTACGCCTCCTCTCTCGTTCGGTGCACGGCCTCACCGTACACCACCCCTTTTGCCTCGCAGCCGCGCAGCTCCCCTCCCGGTCTTTCCACGGCCCCTTCGCGGACTGTCCCTTTCGTTCCTTGTGCGCGCTTCTCTCGCGTCTCCCTTTTCGATCCCTGCACCGCCCCGCCATGCATCTCTCCCGTCGTTCTGTGCACGGCCCCATCGCGCACCTCCCCTTCTGCCCCGTGTGCGGCCTCGCCGCACGCCTTCCCTCTCGTTCCGTGCTTGGCCCCGCTGTACACCCACCGCCTTGTCTCGAAGCCCCGCTCCTCCTCTCTCGATCTGTCCACGGCCTCGCCGCGGGCTTCCTCTCTCGTTCGCTGCACGGCCCCGCCGCGCAATTCCCCCCGCGCTCATGCACGGCCCCGCCGTGCATCTCCCCCCTCGTTCCGTGCACGGTGTCAACGCCCACCTCGCCTCCCGTCCCGTGTGCGGCCCCGCCGCGCGCCTCCCCTCTATTTCCGTGCACGGCCCCACCGTACACCACCCCCCTTTGTCTCGCAGCCGCGCGGCTCCCCTCTCGGTCTTTCCACGGCCCTGCCAAACACTCCCCCTCTCGTTCCTTGTGCGCACTCCTCGCGCGTTTCCCCTCTACATCTCTTCACGGCCCCGCCGCGCATCTCTCCCTTCGTTCGGGGCACTGCCTCGCCGCTCTTATCCTCTCTTGTCGCCCGTGTGTGGCCTCCCCTCTCGTTTAGTACACAACCCCGCCGTACACCCCTGTCCTTTCTCACGTAGCCGCGCGCCTCCCCACTCGGTCGGTCCACGGCCCCGCCACGGAATTTCCCTCTTGTTTCTTGTGGGCGCCCTTCCTGCGCCCCCACTCTCGATCTGTCGACAGCCCCGCCGCAGACATCCCCTCTCGTTCCCTGTTCGCATCTCTGACGCGTTTCCCCCCCTCATTCCATGCACGGCCCGCCACGCACATCCCCTCCTGCCCCCTGCGCGGCCCGGCCGTGCGTCCCCCGCCTCGTTTCGTGCCCCGCACCGCGGTACACCCGCCGCCCCTTGTGTCGTGGTGGCGCGCCTCCCCTTTCGATTTGTCCACGATCTGCCGGATCTGAATAATCTGCAGGATCTGTATGATCTACCTGAGTCGAATCTGTGTGATCTGTATGATCTGTTCACCGGGATGGAGTATGTACGATCTGCATGAGATGCACATTTGTACGGTGGGTCTGCATGATCTGCAGGATCTGTATGATCGGCGGGATTTTTGTATGGTCTGGAGGATCTGTAAAATCTGGATACTTGACACTTGTTTGCATCAAGTTTAGCCGGGATGGGTCTGTATGAGGCGGATATTTCACACCTGTGTACTTGGGTGGGATCTGTGTGATCTGTACATCTTTACCGGGTTGGATGTGTATGGTCTGCAGGATCGGCATGATCTACCTTAGTGGGATCTGTGTGATCTGGATGATCTGCACACCTTAACCGAGATGCGGTCTGTACGATTTGCAGGATCTGTATTCTCTGCAGGATTTCTGTATGGTCTGGAGGATCTGTATAAGCTAGATACTTCACGCTTGTTTCAGCATGTTTAGCAACTCTGGAGCAGCAAGATAAGCAACCGCGTGGCACGGGCAAACCTAAAATAAGGGTAGCCGCAAGAAAAGCAACCTGTGCCATCCACAGGACTAGTAGCAGCTATACCGCGATTGTGTTTAGTACCAGTAGCGGCAGCCACAACAGGAGCAGCAGAATGATAAGCAAACTGCGTGACATGGGCACATTGTACAAAGGGCAGTGCACACTCGGCTACTACTTACACGCAACGCTATACCTCGTACGAAGATCAGACAAATAAATGATGAATCGCACCGAGATCCTATTAATAAAACAAAATGCCATGTATGTACGTGGTGGATACAGCCTGTTTTCATACCTTGTGGCCATGCAGTCACGAGCACACGAGCACTCAGCTACACCAGCAGTAGAAACCGCCAGCAGCACTCGAGCAACACTCGATTCCAGCAGCATTCGTACGCCTGTTGTTGCTGCTGTTGTTCTTCTGCGTACTGCTCGAGCAGCACTCGAGCGCACGAGCATGAGTAGGTTTCCAAGCATGGCCTATTGCACCGCAAAAAACGGACACGGGACCACGATCACTCGATCGCTCAAGCGCAACGAGAACTAGAGCCAAACACGAGCACGGCGTGGCCAGGCAGTCACGGGCACACGAGCACCCAGCAGCAGCAGCAGCAGCAGCAGCAGCAGCAGCAGCAGCAGCAGCTGCAGCTGCAGCGGTAGCGGCACCCTGCGGTACTCCAGCAACACTCGCTTCGAGCAGCACTCGTACGCCTGTTGTCGCGGTTGTTTTAGTGCTGCGTACTACTCGGGCATGAGCTCGACAAAGATCGAAGGCAACAGTAACAGGCAACGCAATACGTTGTACCAAGATCCGATATAAATTGTTGAATCGTAATCAGATACTATTTAAAAAAGAGAAGACTACCATGTAGGTACGTGGTGGATATAGCGTGTTCTCATGTCTCGTGGCCAAGCAGTCACGAGCACACGAGCACTCAGCAGCAGCAGCAGCAACACCCAGCAGCACTCGAGCAACACTCGACTCGAGCAGCACTCGTACGCCTGTTGTTGCTGGTGTTGTCCTGTGCTGCGTACTGCTCAAGCAGCACTCGAGCGTACGAGCATGAATGAGTAGGTTTCCAAGCATGGCCTATTGCACCACGAAAAAAGCGGACACGGGACCACGATCACTCGATTGCTCAAGCGCAACGAGCACGAGACAAACACAAGCACGGCGTGGCTAAGCAATCACGGGCACACGAGCACTAAGCTACAGTAGCAGCAGCAGCAGCAGCAGTAGCACCCAGCGGCACTCGAGCAACACTCGACTCGAGCAGCACTCGTACGCCTGCTGTTGATGTTGTTCTATGTTGTTCTACTGCTGCGTACTGCTCGAGCTGCACTGCTGTGTGTCATTGCAGTTGCAGCAAGAAGTGACAAAAACAAAACTTTGCAGCTGAAAATACGAAGATTCGGGCAGGTTTTCATGCCCCTGGATGGCTTTCCGGAAGTCCGACTCCATCCCCTGAGTTCCTTGCTGGGTCACGTGCCCTTGACCATGTAGAATATGGGCCACGGAGCGCGGCCGGAGCCAACGCTTGCACCGCACTGTCCACGCCTCCCCCCTGCGGGCTCCGCACCAGGAAGCACCAGAAAAGACCCGCGGCAAACCGAGAAAAGTGAACACTTCCGGAAAAAAAAGCCATTTGGTACTACTAAGTAATAATATTCGTTTGAGGATGTGATATGTCGCATCTGCATGTAGGGAAGCTCGGGTTCGCTTCACGTTACAGGGTCATAATTACGACCACGTTGGTAAACACATCGGCGCGCAGAGCCATGTCGAGGGTAACTAAGGCAATATGCGTGCTTGCACGTGGCCGTTATCGTACAGAAACTACTTGGAAATAGTGCAGCTGATACGCTCGTAGACAAAAAATGCGGAGGTATCGAAGAAACGTACGATTTCATACAGTACTACGGGGTTCGATTTACGTATGAGTGTACTGCTGTATTCTGTAGAAATGTACCTGGGGTCGGTTTCATATGTGCATACTAGGCGCTTCGCTCCGCGGGCGGCCTACGCCGCCCGCTACGCTCGCTCAGGATGGGAAAAATAACATCAAATTTTGCGAAGCGAACAGAGGTCCACGATAGTTTTTTTTATTATTTCATGATCCTAATTGCAAACCGACCACTTGATAATGCCAAGAGCCTCGCCGCCATGCTTCAGGAAAAATAGCTCCGACGCCAGCTCGGACGCCACATACGCTTCGCGTCGCTGATGTCGTACGTACGTACATAACCCAGGTAGGGTACTACTTATTTTTTATTTTGATATGCTCTATGTTGTTGTTGTTCTCACATTAACTCACAATTCAATGCAGTCCGTGGTCGCAGGACAGGCCCCAATAACTCTGGAGTGGAAGAACTACCTCAAGTAAAAACAGGGGCAAAAACAAAAAACAAGCATACGCACTCCACCACTGCGGACACCAGGGAAGCAAGAAGGAGACTATTAATAGCAGACAAAAACCTAAAAAAGAAGATGAAGCTAAGCAAAAAAAAACAAAACAAAACAAAAACAGACGCAGATAGCAAAACGCAAAAAAAAAAAAAAAAAAATGCCTGTACTCATATGTACGAAGAAAGCGAAAGTACAGCACGGCACAGCAGCACAGCAAAAACAATGAAAATAAAACCGAAAATTCGGAAAGAAAAAAACTCCCCATTCCCTCTCGTGTAACAATTTTCTGCCTGATTGGAACACCTTACACCCGGTCAAAAAGAAGGAAAGAAAAACTCGAACGGAAGAGCTTCTCGCTCGGCCTCGTACGCTGCCCGCCCCTCTCGCGACCACCTCGCCACCGATTCGGTCCGGGTAATTAATTTTTCACTCTCTGCCACAATCAGCCCCGTCGCCCGCCTCGCGTGAAGTCCGGTGCTCACCGTGGCCGTCGTTCGCCAGATAACGTTGGTGTTCAAACTGCACAGCTCCCTCTTTCACCTTCAGCGCGGTCGCAAAAATAAGCACCGCTTGAATACTATCTTGCAATCCCGAACGACCCTTATAACTCGTAAGTACTCTATTAAAAATCATAAATGGAGGCCAGACAAAGCCCGTTCATGCACCCCTTGTATCTCGAGGGACACGGGACGCCTAGGCATGAAAGCGGCGACCGCGCTCCTTGCAACCCCCCCTTTACCCACCAGCACCCGCTGACACCCGAGACGGCGCCGGGTTCTCCCGCGGTAAGGTACTCTCGGAGTACACGCACGATACGAAACGAAAGAAGAAGAAAGGAAGAAAGGACCGAGAGTGCGAAGAGAAATGGAGAAAACAAAGAACTGCTGGAAATGTCCGGCAAGTAATGAAATGAGGCGATATCGAGGTGGGAGCTCTGAGAGGCTAGGGATGTACCAACCGAGCACGCTCAGGATTTATATCTAAGTAAGTGGTTCTATGTTGCACCTGCGTAGGGAAGCCCCGGTTCGCTTGACTGGGGAATACCTACAACCAGGTTTCTAGACGCCATCGGCGCACAGAGCTCGAGCGTCTGTGTAAGATACGTGTTTGCACGTGGTGCTCATTTTATCGTTTTGAAAAATACTTGGAATAGTACATCTCATTAGAGAATAAAATGCTGAGGTATCACACAACGTACTACTGACTTGTACAAGTAGAACGAAGTTTGCAGATAGCATACGTATGAGTGTACTGCTGTCTCCCGTGAACCTATACAGCTGTAGATTCGTTTGCGCAAGCGTCGTCTCTGCACGCTTAGGCATATCCCGCATCGCTTGATTGGCGGTAGCATACCTCCATTACGTGTCACGTGTGTACCTGGTACGACGAGGTTGATCCTGATGGTAAGCTATCAATACGATAGCAGGAGCGTATCTTGCCAAACATACTTGGAAATAGTACAGACGACAGCAGAGAGAAAAAATCCCGAGGTACGATTAGACAAGCGACGCATCTGCTCGGCTCGTTTGAATGGAGCATACTTACGTGCAGGCCGGTAGATAGGCGCCATCGATGCGCAGCATCGCATCTCAAATCGAAAGTATGTGCCATGTCTTGTTGCTGTAGGACGTGATCTCCGTCACCCAGCACACAGCAGTGCTTGTACGTGGTTTCTGGGAATATCTGAGAAGACTCTAACTCTGGGGGCTGAACATTTAAGACGATCGATACAACCTAACCAAGCAACGTGCTCACATCCACAAGTACGTATTTTTCAGCATAATTGCTCGAAGGGGCGCCCGGTTCATGGACTCTAGGCGGATCTCTTCCACTTCTCGCCTGCTTTGTCCCGTGAGGGTCCGTTCCGCCATTGGTTTGCACTTTTTGTTTTTGGCGACATATTTTGTGAGGGGCTGACACACTTGCCGGATAAAAAACGCGGTCTAACCTAAAATTAACAACGCGGGCACGGCCCCGCTGCGCATCTGCCCCCCTCTTGTCGTGCACGGCCCCACCACGCATCTCCCCCCTCGTTCCGTGCACGGACTCGCCGCGCCGATCCTCGAATGTCCCGTGTGCGGCCCCGCCGCCCACTTCCCCTTTCGTTCCGCGCACAGCCCGCCGTACACTCCACCCCATTGTTTGGAACCCCGCGCCGCGCCTGTCGGCCTGTCTACGGCCTCGCCGCGGAGTCCCCCTTTCGATCCTTGTGCGTGCTACTCGCGCGTCTCCTCTCCCGATCCCAGCAGCGCTCCCACGCGCATGTTTCGCCTCGCTGTGTGCACAGCCCCGCCGCCCACCTCCCCTCCTGTCCCGTGTGCGGCCCCGCCGAGCGCTGTCGTCTTCCTCCGTGCACGGCCCCGCCGTTCACCCCCCCCCTTGCCTCGTAGCCGCGCGCCTCCCCTCTCGATCTGTCCACGGCTCCTCCGCGGACTTTCTTTCTCGTTCCTTGTGCGCGCCCGTCGCGCGCCTCCCCTCTCAATCCCTGTACGGCCCCACCGCCCATCTCCCCCCTCGATCCGTGCACGGACTCGCTGCGCCTACCCTCTCCCTCTCCTGTCCTTCGTGCGGCCCCGCCGCGCGCCTCCCCTTTTGTTCCGCGCACAGCCCGCCGTACACTCCCCCCCGTTTGTTTGGAACCCCTCGCCTCTTCTGTCGGTCTATCTACGGTCCCGCTGCGGACTCCCCCTTTCGATTCTTGTGCGTGCTCCTCGCGCGTCTCCTCTCCCGATCCCAGCAGGGCTCAGCCGCGCAGTTAACCCCTCGCTGTGTGCACAGCCCCGCTGCGCACCTCCCCTCCTGTCCCGTGTGCGCCCCCGCCGAGGGCTGCCGTCTTGTTCCGTGCACGGCCCCGCCGTACACGCCCCCCTTGGTCTCGTAGCCGCGCGCATCCGCTCTCGATCTGTCCACTGCCCCGCCTCGGACTTCCGGTCTCGTTCCTTGTGCGCGCCCCTTGCGCGTCTCCCCCCTCGATCCCTGCACCGCCCGGCTGCGCATCTCCCTTCTCGTTCCGTGCAAGGCCTCACCGCGCCTATCCGCCCCTGTCCCGTGTGCGACCCCGCCGCGCGCCTCCCCTCTCGTTCCGTGCACAGCCCCGACGTACCCCCCCCCCCTTTGTGTCGTAGCCGCGCGCCCGCCTACCCTCTCGTTCCGTGCACAGCTCCGACGTACACCCCCCCCTTTTGTCTCGTCGCCGCGCGCCTCCCCTGTCGATCTGTCCACGGCCCCGCGGTGGACTCCCGCTTTCGTTCCTTGTGCGTGACTCTCGCGCGTCTCCCCGCTCGATCCCTGCACGGCCCCGCCGCACATCTCCCCCCTCTTTCCGTGCACGGCCCTGCCGCGCAAGTCCCAATCTGTCTCGTGTGCGGCCCCGCCACGCGCCTCCCATCTCCTTCCGTGCTCGGCCCCGCCGTGCACCCCCTCCCCGCTGTCTCGTAGCAGCGCGCCTCCCCTGCCGATCTGCCCACGGCTCCACCGTGGACTTCCCCTTTCGTTTCTTGTGCGCGCCCTTTGCGTGTCTCCCTTCTTGATCTCTGCACTGCCCCGCCGCGCATCTCGTTCCTCGTTCCGTGCACGTCCATGCCGCGCACCTCCCCTCCTGTCCCGCGTGCGGCCCCGCCGCGCGCCTGCCCTCTTTTTCCGTGCACGGCCGCGCCGTCCACCCCCCCCCCCCTTCTCGCATACGGCTCCGACACGCGCTCCCCAGCCCGCTCCTCGTTCGGCCCCGTCGCGTAACCCCTTTTTGTTTCATGCGCGGCCCCACCTGCCCCTCCTTCCCGTGCGTGGCCCCTTCGCTCAAGTGCCGTCCCGTTCCAAGTATATCCCCGTAGCCCCCCACTTCCCCCTCGCTTCGATACGCGCCCGTTCTATCGCGTATACCCCGTCATTTTCCCTGCGGGACCCCGATACCGCACGTTACCCCCCTCTCTCCTTGCACTACCCTTTCACTGCCCCCCCCCCTCCCACGCCCCCTTCGGTCCTCACCCCCTTCTTCCTCCTGTTGCTTCAAAGCACCTGAGTTGAAAAACATATGCACCCGGGCGCCGGCCCCCCTGCGATGGTCGCCTCCCCGCTGTGCTGGTCTCCACCATATCCTCTACTTTGCGTCTGCGCCTCCCCTGTCCTCCGCGTCTCCCCGGCTGGCTCCGCGCATCCGCAAAGCGCGTGTTCTCATCCGCGCCTCCTTCTCTCTCCCCCCCCCCCCTTCCCCCACCCCCCGACGGCCGCTTCTCCCCCCCCCCCCCCTTTCTTGTCGAGCCCCCTCTTGTCCCCTCTTCTCCCCCCCGTGCTCGAACTTACAGTCCCCCCATCTATCCATGTACGGGCAATGCCCATCCTTCTCGAAACAAACACTCCCTGCTGACCCACGTGTCTTCCCCCCCCCCCCCCCCCGCCCTTCCCCCGCTCTATCCGTCTCCCCCCGCCAGTGTCCTCCCCGGCGGATGCCCTCCGCGTACCCTCGCCCTTCACTTCCTCGGCAGTTGCCTTCAGTGAAGCCCCCCTCCGCCCCTGCCCCCCCCTCCCCCCTTCACGCATACTTGGCCCTGATACGTAGCGGCGCCAACTGCAACCACATCGCTGTCTCCCGATAGGTCGGTTTCGGCAACGGCCCTGCCTCTTTGGCCGTCGGCCACGTAGATCCCCTCCGTTTCAGCTTCATGACAGTCATCCGCAACGCCTCCCCCAACCTCCTAAGTCCGCATTGAAGCGCCTCGTGATTCTCCTTGAAGGCGTCTGTCTCCACCACCCTCTTATTCGTCACGTAAATATGTTTGATCCTTTCTTTCACCTGTTGAATTTTTCGCCCCCTCTGCATCTCCATCCGACGCAACGCCCCCCTTCCCATCCGCGGGTTGTCATCCGTTGTGAGCGTTGCCATATACATGATCCCGTCCATCGTAGCCTTCGACCTGTTTGGCAACGATATTTCACCCTCGATTTTGCGCCTCCCCGACAGCTCCGTCTTCATATACACTGTCAGGTCGAGGTCGGCAAAGCTCATCAGGCCCCTCTCGTCGTTTCTGGTCATGAAAAACTGTCCCGGGCAGAGTCATGTCATTGCTCGTTCCTTTATGGTACTCCTCGAATCACCCCCCAAATGATCATGCGCCTGTCTGGCACGTGCGTCGATGATGCTGACGCAGGCTCCTTGAAGGTGCTATGCTCCGTGCCACCGTTTACCCCCTCGCCCCCCCCCTCGCTGCCTGAACTCGTTCGCCCTCCCCCCCTCAAATAACGCCCCGTCGTTTCCCTTCCCACTCCTCCGCTAATCGACCCATCCCCCTTTTCTTCCTTTCGGCTACCCACCCATGTCTCCCCAACCCGCTAACCATAGCTCAGCCCTTTTGTCCAGCTCACACTTTTCCCCCTCCTTGCTCACTCTCCTTGGTCTCCACCTCTTCTTTTCGTCCAGTGGCCTTCCTCCTCTGTCGCTTCGTTCTGGGGACTTCTATCCACGGCTTCCTACCTTCGTATCTCCGTAATCCGGATCTCCTGACGCCCTCTCTGCTCCTTTTTCGTTCTCGGGCCGATTTGTCCCCGATTCCCCCAGGCTTCCGTCTCATATGAAACCCCCTGCACGCCTCGAGGGTTTTCCCATGCTGCTCGGGGGCTCCCGCTGGTTGTCCATTTCGTGGTCTCTATGCCCCGCGCGCTCTGTAGCTGCGCCAGCGAGTTCACTGCATGCAACGTGGCTTCGCCCGCGTACACCTAAAGCATGCATCCTCCTGCCGACCTCCCTTTCCACCTCCTGTCCAAACAAGTTTTTCTGTGCCGTCGTCTTGCCTCCATCCGTCGTCTTCCGTTCTTCTTTGTCGCCCGTATTTTTGTTTCCAGACTCTTCTCCCCTCAATGCCCCCCACTGCTGTCTTCCGCTGAATTGCCTCGACGGCCGCTCTCTTCTTCGGCCACGTCTGCCGCTCCCGCCGCTCCTCTGCCTTCCGCCTTCCTGGCTGCGGCCTCCTCGGCCAGCTCTTTTTTTCTCGCGTGCACCGCTTCCTCCAGCTCCGCTCTCAAATTTATGATCTTCCTTTCGCTTCGCATTTCTCTCTCTTGCAACGATGAAGCGTCTTCGTACTCGGTCGGTGGTGCTCTAGGCCATGATTGCGATAGAAGACCCACGTGCTATATCTCTCCTCCCGGCCCGTCGATCGCCCCAACTGCTGCTGCTGCTGCTGCTGCTTCTTCTGCTGTTGCTGTACTGCTGCTGATGCTGTGGCCACTGCTGTTCCGATGCCTCTACGTATGTTTGCCCTGAATATACGTGCGACTGTGATCCTGCCGTCAACAACCCAGAACCAGGTATCAATCCACTGGAACTACACCCCCCCCCCCCCCACCCCGATTTTTTGTTTTTTTCTCCAATTCGCAAAACCCAATAATGTTAGGATATTATTGTACGCTGTAGTATTGTGACCACCGATATTGTATTTTTTTTACGTTTTAGGAGGGGAGAATCGGCACGGACACTAATTGTGCTCGATGTCTAAGGGTAGAAAGGTGTTTCTGGAAAAAGTAAAATAAATATACATACACTAAAGAGATAAAAAATGGTGAATATTATTTGCCCGAACACTTCCGTGTACATGAACCATTCACCCCGGGTGGTCTATGGAAATTAAACCTTAAATACTATCAAGGTTGATGTCCACCGGTCGAGAACCCGGACGAGTAAGTATGGATATTTTTGCCAAAATTATATTTTCGACTATCGAAATATCGAAACAAGACACAAACAAAATGGGCGCCTATTTACGGGGGACAATATTAAATAGGACCTACGGTAAACACGAAAAGCTACGTATTTACCTATTTTTACTAGCAGTATTTGGTCCTATTTACTCTGGTGCCCCGTAACAATGTAGCGTGGTTAAGCACAATTCGACGTAGGAAGAACGGGTTGGAGCTCTTGTGGCGATGAAACGGCAATACGCAAACCGGAGTGGGGATGGCTCGTAAGAAGAGCCTAGTGGCCCCGGGTCTGAATAAAGACCATTAATAAAAGGTAGGAGGAGCAAGAAGGGCAAGATAATGAACGGCATAAAGAGGAACAAACCCACTACAATGAAACCGCAAAAATAAAATATCAACATATGCGAGACCGACCTGGGCGTCGAGCAGCTGCTCCCAGTCCAATTCTGTGTATTTTGGGTATCACTGTTTCCTACAGAGAAACGAACGCACATAATAAAAACACAAAGAAGGAAAGGCTGACCTGGACGTCGAGCGGCTGCCGCCAGCCCCAATCCCTCGTATGTTGGGTATCCTTGTTTATAAAGAGCGGATGTTTGATGGTCAAGCACGTTGGATGCCTATCAGAACTGGTACGAAGACACTTAACTAACTGGTAAACGTATGCATACACACATCGATTGCATGTACCTGGTAGGCCCGATGCCCGTGCAGAACTCTAGTGTGATGCCTGATCGGCCTAGATGGATCACCAGTTGGGTGTGCAATACGCTCTCGTTGTCGATTGATATTCGCACTTCCTGTAGGTTCATTTAAAGGATTGATGCTCAAGGTCGAAGCAGGCCGCAAGCCAGCGGAAGGAAATACTACGTACCATGGAATTCGTGGATAGCCGCAGCGAAAAAGCAGCCCTGAATGGAGGCGCCACCCCAGTGTAAAATGAAAGCAGCGAGTGTTTCGTCGTGGTCAACCCTGTGGTTGCCTCCGATCACGTTGAAGATACTTCTCGGGGACCATAATCAGTATGGGTGGCGTTTTCTCCCGACTACACCCACGTTCACCCGTGGTAAACAAACGCCACCTTCCCGTGTGATCATAGCATGTCTGTTTTTTCCTATTAACTCTACACTTACTCGTGAGCAAGCTGAAGGCGGTTTCTAGTGATCACACCCATGTGAACCCGCAGTCAAAGAAACGCCATGATCCCGAGTGACCATGGCTCGCCGGTTCTTTGCAATCAAGTCCAGGGTTGCTTGTGATCAGCCCGGAGGTGTTTGCTAGTAGCCACAGCCTTATTTTGCCGTGGGGTAATCGCCTCCACGCTGGCCTGTTATCGAGCTGGAGGCGTTCACGTGGAGAGCGCGCCTCTGTATTCCCGTGTTCGACTTTAATCCCTGATCACGTGAGATGATCGCTCGCCTGATATAAACGGCTGCGCGCTTGCCTGTGATCAAGCTGATGGCGTTAAAGTAGTGAGCGCACCTCAGGTTTTCCGCAGTCAACTTCAATCCGTGATCCTGTGTGATTAACGCACGCCTGATCTTTGCTATAAACTCCTTGGTTGTGATCAAACCGGGGGCGGTCGCTAGTGATCACACCTATGTTTACCCGTGATCAGATAAACGCTATGATCTCGTGTGACCATGGCATGACGCTTCTTCGCAATCAAGTCTAGAGTTGCTTGTGATCAACCTGGAGGTGTTTGCTAGTAGGCACAGACATGTTTTACAGTGGTCTAATCGACTTCACGCTTGCTTGTGATCGAGCCGGAGGCGTTCAGGTAGCGAGCGCAGCTATAGTTTTCGTGGTAAAATTAACTCCGTTATCCCGTGTAATCGTGCCACACCTGTTATTTGCTCATCATTTGGTTGGGTGCATGTTTTTCCCTTGGTCAATAGACTGTATGCTCATATAAACAAATAATTTGGCATGTGGGCAGGTATGCTCGAAACGTGTTGGCACGGGCGTATGTGTATATCATGTTCGCATATATTCTACGTCGACATGCATCTAAACAATAATACTGACAGCGCGCTCCGCATACGTGTGCCCTAGTTTCACGCTGTGCGCCTGCCATATATCATCGCGTTGACCGACCGCGTGGATATATGTTGTTTATGGATAGGGTAATAGCGCGTTCGACTATGATATACATGGTTATTATGTTGTTAGGTGCTAGAAGCTAGGTTTTTGTGGTGCAGCAGTAGTGCGGTGATGAGGCCGGAATAGCATATTTATGAAGGAATAGTGGTTTTGATGTCTTCTTTGAGTCCAACCTACATTGTCCGATTCAGTCATACCTGCAGGAATGGTGATCAACGCCGGTAATTCTTCGTACTTAGGCGGACGGTAAGGCCGCTTGAAGTGCCATCAAACGATGACGTGGCAGGCATATCCGCGGGGACCAGCATTGTGGTGCATTCTTGCTGATTTATTTCGTATCAGGAAGTAACCCGAGTGGTCGGGTTACAATTACAGATTTTGGACGGCATTTTACTGTGAAAAGAACTGCGCGCCATGTCAAATCTCAGCGCGGTTTAGTGCAGGCGTGCGTATTTCTGGCGCCCCGATCCCGCGCCTTTCTTGCTCTCTCGCCGTCTCTCTCTTCGGCGCAGGATCCAGAATCGAGTAAGGCAGTACGCACCTCCTGCACATTGGCCTTAGTTGTCGTCGAGGAGAATGGGGGAGGGGGGGCGGGCTTCCTCACGGGAGGCATCAGACCCCCTTGTCGACAGTTCGCTCGATCTCTCGGGGCCATGCGTTTTATTGACGAGGGTGTTTGGAGGAGTTTTCGGATTGGAGAGGACAGACGCTAGGGGGGGGGTCCTGTGGTGTTTCTTCCTGCGTGGTTTGTGGGTGATCTGTTTGTGTTGTTTAGGGTGGCTTTTGGATGTGGTTTGTGGATGTTTGCTTTTGTGGTTTGGGGGTGTTGCGGTATTGTGGTATGCCCCTCCGAGTTTTTTTTTTATGGGCCCGCGGCGGTGGGGGGTGTTGTGTATGTTTTAGACGGTTTTGTCTGCGTTATTCCCGGATGATTTTTGTGTAGCTTTGTAGACTATTTTGCTGTGCGTTTTCATTTTTTTTTCTTCGTATTTTTGTCTGGTTGTCGGATGGTTTTGCCGGCATGGGGAGGGCATACGCTGAGGGGGTTGTTGTGGAAGTTTTCGGGATGTTTGTATTGGGTGGGTTTTGGATGTTCTTTCTGACGTGGGGAGGACAGACGCTGGGGAGGGGGCCCTGTGGTATACCTCGCTGTGTGTGAGTTTTATACTCTTGTGTGCGTGAGATATTTGGCTCGCGTCATTCGTGGATATTGTTTTTGTTTATGGTTTAGGATGATGTGGCATGCCTCTCTGTCGATTTTTGCATGTCCATTTGCGGGGGTTCTTGGAAGGGCATTTTTGTATTTTTCGTGGACGAAGTACCATGCTTCCTGTGGGTTGTCTTTCCTTTCGTGTGATTTGTGCATGCTGTCTGTTCGCGAGTTCTTGTTCTGTCTGACACACGGAGGACAGACGTTGCAGGGGCGATGTCATGGTGCGCCTCTCCGCGTGTCTCGGGCTTTTGTTTGTTTCGTTCGTTCGTTTTAGTTATCGTTTGTTTTTGTTGTTTTTTATTAGTTTTTTTTCATGAAAGTTCTGGCATGGGGAGGTCAGACGCCGGAGGATGCCGTGGAATGTCTCCCGGTGTGGGTTCTGTTGGTTTCGCGGAAGCCGTACCATGCCTCCCGGTGATTTGTTTTTAATACGTTTCCTCTTCTGCGATCGCCACCTGGGTCGGGCGTTCCAGCTGCCGGGAGCGGGGGGGGGGGGGGGGGTCGCTCCCTACGAGCAGCACTCACCCTCGTACCATGTTTATCGCCAGGAGGTCGGTAGTCGGGCCGGCGCCGTGTCTGCGAGGGTGGCGGCGGGCGTACAAGGTTTCGTCCCAATCAACTCATGGGCGCTGGCTTCGGCGGTTAGGCTTAAGGGTGACTCTGATCTCCTACAACGCAAGGGGTCTGATGAAGACGGGTGAGTGCGCTTCGGCGCAAGAGGGCGTACTTCGATTCGTTCTTGAATTCGTTTTGATGTAACGGGGGATTTCCCAATTCTGGAGTTTGGCAAGGTTAACTGGATTTCGTGCTCTGTCCATAAACTAGGCGGGAGCCCCTGTTCGTGATCGCAACCGGGGAAGCTCCGTAGAGAAGCCGCGCGGTGGGCGTCCAGGAAATTCCCATGGATGCCAAGAGGGCGTCCTGTTCACCGCGATGGTAAGGCGGCGCATGAGCTGCATTCTGGGGGGTTTTCTATCCGAAACAAGGCGAGGTTTTCTCTCCTCAGTTTGGGTGACATAGCGCCCGTCGGATCCACTGTTTGGGATATCGCGTGACTGCACTTGTGCAGCTAGTCAGCGGGAGAGGATGTTACAGCGGTTCGTTTATGGATCCGAGGGTTTCCACAGACGTGGCTTGACCTATAGAGTTTATTCGTTCGTTTTTTATTTCTTGTCTTGCGCGCCTTCTCGCA
Organism: Nereocystis luetkeana; assembly: GCA_031213475.1. Classification (NCBI taxonomy): domain Eukaryota; class Phaeophyceae; order Laminariales; family Laminariaceae; genus Nereocystis; species Nereocystis luetkeana. The sequence goes on along the minus strand of JARUPZ010000011.1, from coordinate 4,190,525 downwards.
ATTCTGGAGTTTGGCGGGGTTGACTGGATTTTGTGTTGTGTCACTATATAAACGAGAGCGGGAGCCTCCCTCTTCGCGGTCGCCACCGGGGAGGCTCCGTACAGAAGGCGCGCGGTGAACGCCCAGGAAGATCCTAGTCTTCAGAGGGCGTCCCGTTCTTCGCGTTAGTGAGTAAGGCGGCACACGATTGTGCGTGTTGGGGAGGGGTTTTTCTATCGGAAAAGGCCGAGTTTTCTCTCCTAAGTTTGGTTGGCATAGTGCATCTCGGATCCACCGGTAAACGGGTTAGGATATCGAATGACTGGTCTTGTCCGGTCAATCAGCTGGGGAGGATGGTACGTCGATTTTTCCAAGGACCCGAGGGTTTTCAGAGACGTGGATAATATCGAAGGGGGGTGGTGTGACCAAACCCGGAGATAAACGCCTGCCCTCACGAAAGGATGTGCGGCCGACGCAGCCCACAACCTCTCATATCTTTCTACGTAGCCTTGCCTAATACCCTCGGCACAATACTACCCCAACCGAGAACCGGTAAGTACAGCGCGTACGACGGTTCATCAACCAGGACCGCAGGCTGCGTGGTACAAAGGTCGATCTGTGCATGAACTGGGGCAAAGTGTGAGTGTGGCATAGACGCCCAGCATAAAGCGGGTTGGAATTCTGGCAAATACTACAAAGCATGGCGTGAAAGCAGGCGCATATTGGACGGTGGCGAAAGGACCCCGGAGTGGTAGCTCCTATCATGAGTGCTCTCCCAGACCTGATACATGCACGCTCGAGACCGTTACACCACTTACCTCATCGCTCTCCGCTGGAGCGCAAGAGATGGCCTTCGCCGATGTTATTCGCAACTACCTTGACCCCCGCGATGCGCACGAGATCCTGCTCGATATGCGTGGCGATGCTCTGTCTACTGCGCGGCACCGTACAGTAGTAGTGCCAAGGAACAACAGCAGCAGATCGCACGAAAGCTGGTGGAGAACTTGTGAGTGCCATCGTACCAACTTGTAGATACGGGCGACCAGAAAGGTGAAGAACATACGATGTGGGATAGAGACAAGTTCATAAGCTATTTCAATACCCTACGAGCCTAATTTGACACGCGTCGCATCTGTTGAGGAGATAAACCGCTCAAATCCAACGAGCCATCAACGAACCATCCCTTCACGCCATCTGCCCAGCCCTCAATCAACCTCACGTTGACGTGGTGGTATTATTCCCGATTATCTGTGATTCTCGGCAAGAGGGCCCTATTGTTGAAACCTTAACTGTGCACGACTGAAACGCTCCCGGCGTGCACCACGTCGTCACAGATCCCATCCATCGCTGATGCTAAGAGGACGGCCTTTACTCTTACAGTAGCATAACGCACGGAGAGAGGAAAGGGCGTCAAGAGAAGGTTCTTCTACCTGCTTTCTTGGATGACGCCTACGAGCAGGACCTGTATATGATGACAGGATGACCGTTGTCCGGTATTACGACCAATGGTACACCGTATACAGAAGCAACAGTAGCCCCGGCAGTCAACGTCACTGACACAGCTACTACTGCTGTGCAGCAGCAACCCCAGCTCAGCAGCAAAGCCCCAGCCATTAGAGCTACTACTGGTGCGTCAAGTTAGCATCGCCGTACCTATCACTGCGCTGTAAAAATAGTACCACCTCCACATGTACGGGGTAAAATCGTGTGGCTGTTGTTCAGTAGTACGTGCAGCAGAAGCCACAGACTGCAGCGGCGGCGGCAGCAGCAGTGGCAATAGGGGGGTCTGAATCAATCGATTGTCGCTGTACAGTAGCAACTCTAGCTGTCGATGCTGCGTACGCCTTGCTGTCGACTTCGCGTTTCACGCTGCTGTCCTTCACTTGACGAGATCACTACCGGTACTGCTGTCCAACAAAACCCACTGTCAGGACATCAATAGCCGCAGCCTATGCAGCCAAAGCAACCAACACAGCTTGAGCTACGTTCAGCAGCAACCGTAGTGGTTTCTGATATTAATAATTGTTGCTGCTACTGCCGCTGCTGCCGCCGCTGCCTTATCAGGGTAGCGGTGTTGTAGCCGCTCCTAATGCCGTGGCTGCAACACGACCGGTAGTTGCAGCGTCATGTACTTTTGCGTATACTACGGTTAAACCGTTGGTGTTGGTGCCATCGTCTAAACTCGTGCTCACAAGATACGCCCACTACCTACAAACTCGTTTTTTTTTTTTTTCCAACATCACTTTTACTTTCCAGTCTTACTCGTGGGAGGTTTTACCCTCAACGAGCTGCTTCTGGACACAGGTGTCTACCCTTCTCCCCCCCGGTACGTGCCTTTATTTTTCGTCGCGCATAGATAGGGTTCAGCATTCCCACTGCTCGTCGATTTTGATCGAATGTATAGCCAACTCACGCTCTCGCACTTTCTGCCACTCAATTTCTTTTTTGCAACAAAAAGCCACGAGCATGCACTCGGTGAGACTTGAACCCACGAAATTTATCTTGAGAAGCACGCGGACCACCTACCAAGCCACCGGGGGCGCCGGCTCATTGGAACGCAGTGAAACGAAAAGTACGAGACAGCGACACACCTTAGGTTCATTCTTATCGGAGAGCGCTTTTTTTCCCAAAATTTCCTAAGTTTGGAAATAATTGGAAACATGTATCAATATACGGAGGCGTTCTGTCACTATTCGTGAAATTCTCCAGATCCAAAAATATCAATTTCGTTTACATTCATTCCAATAATTAAATCTGGAAAAAAAAACAGGAAAATATGGAAGATTGAAAAATTGCGCGAAAAATATGTTGAAAATTTGGAAAAAAAAACTCTCCGATAAGGACGACCCTAGGTTCATTCTTGTCGGAGAGCGTTTTTTCCATAATTTCCAAAGTTTGGAAATAATTGGAGATATGTATCACCATACGGAGGCGTTTTGTCACTATTCGTGAAATTCTCCAGAACCAAAAATATCAAATTCGTTAACATTCCAATATTTGAAAAAAAAAACAGGAAAATATGGAAGATTGAAAAATTGCGCAAAAAAATGTCGAAAACTTGGAAAATAAAGCTCCCCGATAAGGACGACCTTTATCGGAGAGCGTTTTTTCCAAATTTCCAAAGTTCGGAAATAATCGGAGATATGTATCAATATACGGAGGCGTTCTGTCACTATTCGTGAAATTCTCCAGAAGAACCAAAAATATCAAGTTTGTTAACGTTCCAATATTTGGAAAAAAAAAACAGGAAAATATGGAAGATTGAAAAATTGCGCGAAACAAAAAATGTCGAAATTTTAGGGAAAAAAGCTCTCCGATAATAAGAATGACCCTCCGTCAGACATTGGAAGTACCTACACAAGCCCCATAGCCCAACTAACTGACGTTGTAGCAGCATGCAGGGCGTCTTGCACCTACCTGCGTGTGCCGCACGGGAAACGGCCTTGGCTGTTCAGGTCAAGGCCGGCGTCTGTGTGTGTGTGCGTCCGGCGTAATGGTTGTCGAAGCACGGGGCCTTCTTCACCACAACAGTTAGTTGCCTCATAGGACTCCAAGGATGAGCGTAGCATAGGCCCCAACTCAGATAGTCTAGAGGTGTGTGCAGAGTGAGATCCGGGTGCGCGAAATGCCGGGTGTGTTTTGTGAGCGCCGGCCTTGCGACACGGTGCCAAGCAAGTGCAGCACGTTGCCAAGCAACACTGGGTTACGTGATTGGCCATTGCCAAGCAACTATGGGTTTCCACACAAAGGGGTCGTTGCGATGTATGTGAAGAAAATAAGCAAATGAATGGAGCGATATAATTGGAAATATGGGCTATGACAGCAGAACAAAGAACGGGGGGGTATCTTGTGTTTGAAGGGTGTTTTTTTTCTGCTCGATGATTTTCAGTTTTTGATGAAAACCCGGTGGAATTACGCGATCGGGGATGCGTATATTGTCCACAAAAACAGGCAATTTCGTACTGTGGGGGCCTTGAACATTGCGACGTAGGCCTATCACACACACTGCAACGAATCAAAATTGTCACGAAGTTTGAACGCTGATCGGATGGTGACTTGATGACAAAGCTTGCTAACTCCGCCGCCGTACGCAGCACAGCATAGCGCGTGCAGCAGAAGCGCCTCACCGTGGATCATACGCTCGATGGAAAGAGCGTCTGACGACCGTGCAGCAAGCAGACGCCGCCCAATCGTGTGATGCCACGGAACAACCCCGAGACTGGAGTCACCGATGACAGCAGCATTATAATAAGAAGAGTGCGATGACAAGTTTGACAAGCGGCTGCGAGCGAGAAAAAAATCAACCAAAGCGTGTAGAGACACACCTCGACACCCCGACAGCAAGCATACATACACAAAGGAGTATGCCGGAACTCGTACGACCACAGGGACTAGCTACCAGTATGGCGTTGCTGCTGTTGTTGCAGCGTGTTGCAGCTATCTATTGTCGTAAAGAGAGAGCCCCTCCCCCAAACACGAACGTCGATTGACGAGAAGAGGCGGGACAGGGGCTTTGTGAAAAGCGTGGCGGAATTGTTAGGATCGATGGGTCGTCAATATGAAGACCAAACGGTCGTTCCATTTTTGCCCATTATTAACCGAATGTGTCCTTCGGCGTCGTGCATGGCCGATGTTGGGGCCTTTCATAAACAGCCCACATGCTCCAATTCAATGGATAGATCTGATTTAAATACATTGGATATAGCTCTACACAGGATCGTTCGAATGAGGCTATTTTCACGGCGAGGTTCCAACTGTAGCGCTCGTGGTGTCGTCGCAGCAGAGGGCACATGTCATCGGGCAAAAATGAAACAAAACTCGAACACTTGAGCGACCCGTATCGTAAATGCCTGCGCAAGGTTTGAGAATCTCTCTCTCTCTCTCTCTCTCTCTCTCTCTCTCTCTCTCTCTCTCTCTCTCTCTCTCTCTCTCTCTCTCTCTCCCCCCCCCCCGCACCTAAGTTCCTATAAATCTGGATGGGTTGGCGTCGAGTGGCGACGGCGCTGTAAAACAAGCCACCAGACACTAGGCATGCAATGTACAGCCTGCTCTTTCCGACACAAATGCAACATAGACCAGACCAGCCATAGACACCATGCAAACAACAGCTAAGAAAACAGACCCACCGGTAAAGCAAACACAATATACGTACACGATTCCCAGTTATTTTCCCATACCAAAACACAAAACCAGATTAAGACATGAAAATGACTCAACCCACATTTTTTCCCCCCATACCGAAACGCAAAAACCAGATTCAGACATGAAACAATTTAACTAACCAGTTTCTTCCCCCCACATGATTACACAAACCGGATTTAGACATGAAATTAATCAACCAACTATTTGTTTATCATACCAAAAACGCACCCTAAACCAGATTTATAGACGTGAAACAATTAATTGAAGTAACTCTTTTTTCCCCTTATTATCATAACATAAACCGGATTTAGACATGAAATTGCTCGGCTAACATTTGTTTTCATCATCATACCGAAAACGCAAAAAACAGATTTAGACATGAAACAGTTGAATTAACAAAAACAAATTCCCCATATATATCATAACACAAACCGGATTCAGACATGAAATTCCTCACCTCATCATTTTTTTTTCCGATACCGAAACCTAAGTCAGAAGTATATATGAAATTACTGACCTGACCGCTTGTTTGCTTGTCTGTTTGTTTGTTTGTTCGTTTGTTTGCTTTTTTCCCATACCAAAACACAAACCAGATCTAGACATGAAACAACTCGTCTAACTAGTTTTTTTCCGCATATATATTATATATCCGAACCCAAATCAGACATAGACATGACAAAAGTATAAAGTTTCTCCCGTATCATAATACTGGTAGTAAATACATAAAACATAGACTAAAAACCTAGCATGAGGGTGGACCGCCTCACATGCACACACATAGATGCAGCATGGCCACCCCAACAAGTATAATTCACACGAAGGTTGGGTCTTGTGGTAAGAAAAAAATCCTTTTGGGCGGTGGAAGTCTGGTCTGATATTATTCCTAAAATCCCCAACAGTTGGTGTACATACCAAACGCTAAATAAATGAAGGTGAGGGGTGGATTATGCATGACATTAAGTCAATACCCAGTATACTCATGAAACAAACACCTTACATTGGACCGACTATATGACCAAAGAGAAGGAGCACCAAGCGGTACGTAGACATCTTGAACACTAACCCCAACCCTAAGCGAGAGGAAATCGTCAACATGCACTTCATTCGTCTTCGCAGAACAGAAGTAGACGAAGGCGGGAGGAAATCATCAACAGGCCCTCCTTTCGTCACTAATAGTCTACAGCAGTAGCACGACGAGGAAAAGCACTATCAGCCGTCGAGGATCAGCAACATAACATATTGCAGGGTGAGCTGCTACGTTAGGGGAGGTGCGTGAGAATGTAAACACGACGTTGTCATCGTACGTCCTCGAAATTCGCGCATTTGTCTCTACGGTAGTAGACGGAAGCGAGAGGAAATTAATTGTCAAAATGCACTCCAAGCGTCTCTACAGCAAGTAGGCACGACGACGAGGAAATGCATAATCATGCGCTCGAGGATCAGCAACGAAGCATAATATGGCAGAGGGTGAGCTGCTCCGTGGGTGAGCTGCTCCGTGAGGGGAGCTGTGTAAGGGTGTAAAAGGAACACGGCGTCGTCGTCGTCGTACCTCGTTGTAACCCACACAACATGTACTCGTTCAGAATCTGTTTCTTTTCTTGGCGGGTAAACGACGAAAAGTACGTCTTCACAACACAACCAAACCTCTATGGTGCATGTGACCTGTGACACTCCGTCCTGCGTGTACAAAGCACAAACTCGTAGACACCGTTAGTGCCTCCACCACCGTACAGCTCCTCTCGCGGCAAAGGCTCATCCGATTCGGTCGACACCAATGACTCCGTTCTCTCTGCCTCACGGATTCTAGTCGACCGGCGACCATATGCTAGCCTACAGTTCGAATCTCAACCTTTTTGAGCAAAACTCGTGCTTTCACGCGTAAACAAAAAACCCAACCGCGATTTCGACACTCATTTAATTATTTCTGGAATGCCCAACCTCAAGGCACAAACAACGGCGGACGGAGAGACCGGCCACCCCAACCAATACCCCCCCTCTCTTGTCTCCATGAGCTGTCGAACGCCGCGGAGGCTGCTTCCTCTCCCGTTTCGGCCGGAGGGTAAGAGGTCCAATCTGGGTGCTCGCAGCGAAAACAGACTACTTTGACCGTCACGAGCGAGCGTAGGCGTCAGTTGACTGCACATTCGCCCCTTGACAGGCAGGCGTCGAGCACATCCAACTGGCCAAAACTATTATAATTCAGAAGAGGGTTCGACGGGTCAAAGGTAGGCCTGACGGGGCAAAGGTACAAGAAAAAACTTTGCCCACGAGACTGTCATGAATCAAGTATCGACCACTCAACTAACTGGTCCTACTCACAGCTGACGTACAAAAATGTTTCGGTAAAATACGAGCACATCACACTCGGCCCGGCGGCAGCCAGGGTATGGCGCAAGCACGCCCCCCGCTCGCGCCACAGTCGGGCTCGGGGATCACGATGAGGCAGTTTCGTCCCGTAAGGGCAACCTCATCTCGCGCTAGCACGACCAACGAGAAAAATAAACACGTCTAAGAAACGCTGGCGAGCGCTAAGAGCACAGGGCCGACAAGATCGTACTTTATTTTCAATTTTTCCCTTCGGAGTGGCATGAGCGTAGCGTGTAAGAAGACTCTTGATCAAATGCGTATTATTTGGTGGGTTGGTTTGGACTATTCCACCAGTTGCAGTGGTATGTGCTGCAGTTGGGGCAATATCTCAAGTGTACCTGTTAACAACCAAATATGAATTAGTATAATAAGGATAATAGTTACTAGTGGAACATGCAGATGAGGGTGACACAAGAGAGCAGTTCTAATGACCGAAAAGGCAGGTAGTAATTATGTATTACAGCTGTTATGAGATATGAAGGCGACATGAGCGTGCTATGCAACTTCGACAGTAAGCACTTGCTCGACGAATCGCAGCGCCAGTAGACACATGTCCTGCGACACCTAACAGTTCGACAACGAACGAAACCTTTGGCGGACGCCCAAACCAACTATTAATACGACAGGAATTCCTCAAGGAAAAACGTCTTCAGCGTAGGAGTGGGCCCGGGGCCGGCGTGAAACGCAAAGCAGTCGAAGCGACGGGAGCAAGTAGTAGCAAAAATCCCCTCGCAAACGCGAATGTCGCTAACATCAACGGAATCAGCACCCTGGCAAACACCCAAGGTAGATTGAAAAAAACAGGATCTTTCGTTGTCCACAGCACCCAGAGAGGATGCACAAAAGTCAGTTAGACCTTGGCACTCGCCAAGGCACTAGCGTGATGAAAGCGATGCAAAACCTGATACTCTTCTTAGGCGAAGAAACCCCCACTGAAAACAAAAAATGAACCAGTCCGCTCCCCACGCTTGAACTCAAAGTACCCGCTGGCAGACTTGCAAGTACACGCACAACGGATGTTTGCTGAAAGTATTGAAATATTATAGACGCAGGCGCACGCTGCAACCAAACGCCCGCGAACACCTCTATATTCAGACCCCAGGCGCAGACCAAAGGCAGATCAACTGTGTATGATATTCTACCGGCAGATCATGATAGACACGAGAACAGACTCTTAAAGTGCGAAGACATTTTCCGAGCCCGAACCGAGGAGATCGACCGACACAGCCTTCCCGCTCGGCGGTGCTTTTCTCCAGTTCCACCCGAGTCTATTCGCCGAACTTCGCGTGGCGTTCGCCCTGAACTTGCTCGTCGTGGGCGATGAAGAACTTCCTGGAGTGCTTGGAGCCCGAGAAGTGCAGGGGGGGCTTGCACAGGCCGATCAAGATGCCGTTGTCCTTCACAGTTGCTTTGCAGTAGACACAATCCTTACGGACCTGCAAACATAGATTATAGACAAAGGACCGACAGGACAAAGGACACATGTAAGACGTGTTGAATGCAAATATTTTACTTGGTATGAGTTTAGCTGACGAAGACTTTGAAAAGGGCAAATGCCAAAATCAATTATACCTGATCCGTTTGAGCCAAAATCAGGTGTATACTAAAACCAAGTAAAACACGCGCGCCGCGAGCGGTGTTCTGTCCATGAAAGTCGGGTAAAAAAAGAAGCGTGCCATATATGGCCTCCAAAACCTAAGTCGTTTAGTTTTCTTTAGGGTGTAGATACCACGGGCTTCACTTGGACCTGCAGAGAGTCACTGTTAATAGGCTTCGTTTGTTCTGCGACGGCGGGGGCGCCAAGAAGAGTATTTACTCTGGCGCCCCCCCACCGTTGACAGCTTAAATCTTCTTGACCGTCCTCGCGGAACTGCCAGCTCGGCACGAAATTATCTTGCCGTACCAAACCTGAGACAACCTCGACGCGGGGTGGTGCAGATAAAGACCATGGTGATGTATGGACCGCTGTGACCATAGAAAACAACAAAGCAGCGGCAGTAGGACACAACAACTATTCAATAACCAAAGCACGTCGCACACCCCAAAGAAGAAAAAAAGTGAAACCAGCATACTCATGTATGCATATTTATGTAGATACGTACTTTGACGTACAACGTGTACGTGCGAGTACAGAGTTTATACGTTGCGTAATGCAGAATAATTTCAACCGAGGGAGGGCAGACGCATACGGAGAGAAACAGCAGTGTACGTGCGTGGCCCCTCTGATTGGTTCAAAGTTGGCCAAAATTAGTTGAAAGCTAGAGAGAGTAGAAAAAAACATGTATAAGTTGGCCTTTTCGAGCCAAAATCAGTAACGATGTCAGCCTGGACAATATCAGGGCTCCTGGGGTGTGTTTTGTACTTGTTTTTATAGTGTAACTGATTTTGGCCGAAAGTGGCCAGGTATTATAATTATATATAATACCTGATTTTGGCTAATACACCTTTAAAAACAGTTTAGCAAATACGCGTTGGCGTGCGCTGTAGAGGCAGAAAGCACGAAAATGGTAAATAGGAATGGGATACGATGAATGATGTTGACAAACCCTCACGCCTTTTTTCGCGGCAGAGACGGCGACGGCAGAGTCGGCAGCACTGTCAGCAGCATAAAACATGGAAACGTGTTAGTGTACTCAACGCCTGTCTCTTATCGTGTCGGAACAACAACAGCAGCAGCGGCGGTAGGCAACTGTCTCGGTGTGGAAAGAAACGCAGGCTGTAAACAACAACGGCATCAGCAGCACATATACAAATGGCAGTACGCGTACTATACCCCTGTCTCGGTGTGAGCTCGTATCAAGAAAAAAAAAATGGACATTTGTTTTTGGTTATACGTACTGCTGTAGTAGTACCTGGTATGTATTTGTGTCTTGTATTTAGTGCTGAAGGTCGACAACATGCGGGAACAGCAACAACCACGCCAACAACAACAACAACAACAACAACAACATAGACAACAGCTGCAGCAACAGCGGCGGCAGACGCTGATTGAAAGCCGCGTACAACAGCAACTACGCGAACGACGTCTGCGTACACAACAAACTCAGCATCAGGGACGATAGGCGCGCGGGGTTATAGCAGCAGGAAACGCAGCAGCAGCAGTAGTAGCAGCAGCAGCAATGGGCTGCGCAACCAATTCGTGTTCTCGCGTGCGGGAACACAGCAACGACGACAACAACAACAACAACAACAACAACAACAACAACAACAACAACAACAACAACAACAACAACAACAACAACAACAACAACAACAACAACAACAACAACAACAACAACAACAACAATACCAACAGCATGAACAACAACAGCAGCAGCGGCGGTAGACACTGCTATTGGGGAAATGAACGCAGGCTGTAAACAACAACGGCAGTAGCAGCGGCAGCAGCAGCACAAAAACAAATGGCAGTAGGCGCAGTCTTAATAGCGCATAAACAAATGGCATTATTAGTACGTTTTTGTCTTGATTTAGTGTTAAAGGTCGACTACGTGGGGGAACAGCAACAGCACCACCACCAACAGCATACCAGGTGAACAACAGCAGCAACAGCGAAGGTAGACACCTGCCTCGGTGTGGAAAGGAACGCAGGCTGTACATAACAACGGCAGCAGCAGCGGCAACAGCAGCGCATACGCGTACTACACAAACACGGAGGCAAAACATCTTGGTTGTAGATTCAGTCCTGGAGGTCGAACTTGCGGGAACAGCAACGTCAACAACAACACTAACAGCAGCAGCAGCAGCAGCAGCAGCAGCAGCGGCAGTAGATACCGACTCAAAGGTCCCTACAACAGCAACAACGCGAACGACGACTTCATAAACCAACCTGAAACGAGAAAAGCAGCATCAGGGGCGGTAGGCGCGCAGGGTAACAACATCAGGAAAAGGTGCAGCAGCAGTAGCAGCAGCAATGGGTTGCGCCACCAAGTCGTGTTCTCGTATATTAATACCAAAAATTGCAAGTAGTGTTGAAAAAACTCAACAACGACAGCCGCGGCGGTAGACGTAGGCGACAAACAACAACAGCAACAACAGCAACAACAACAACAACAACAACAACAACAACAACAACAACAACAACAACAACAACAACAACAACAACAACAACAACAACAACAACAACAGCAACAGCAACAGCAACAGAGAAGCACAGAACACAACTCACCGCCACCTCCTGTCTCGAGCGTGAAGGACACGGTGCGGACGTGGATAGGCCTGGCGTAAATTCACAGTCTTTGGGCCACTTCAAGATTATCCCGCTGCCGAGGCAGGTGTCGTGGTCGCCGGTCGCAAAATCGACCTTGCCTCCAAAGTTCGGTCTCCATCATATAGCTGGGAGATGCAGCGGTTGAACTTTACAGTGGGATTGAGCACTGATGACTTGGACAGGGGGGTTCTGTTCGAAATGGGCTTCCAAGATCCGCCAGAAGAGGCCGAGGCGGAGGTGTATTGAAGGCAGAACCTTTAATATCGGCAGCAGGAAAAAGTGCAGTCCGCTCTGTAGAAGCAGCACCACCAGGAGCAGGCGATGCCATCTACGAGGCAGGAGAAGCACTAGCGGGAGGGGCACCCGGTACCAACAGAAGCAGCGGAAGCGAAAGCAGCACCAGCAGGAGCGGCACCAGAAGGAGCGGCACGAGCACGAGCGGCACGAGCAGGAGCGGCACGAGCAGGAGCAACGCCAGCAGGAGGCCAACTGGCCAAGCGGTATACGAAGAGGCAGCACCAGCGTGACGCCCGTCGTATTATGTCTACATGTGTCCACGCACGCAAATAATCCAATGACCCGCGTCGTAGTCCTGTTGAAACTATTCCGGAACAAAATAGGAAAAAAATCGGTCTACTATGGTGTTTGCGAAGTTCCGATAATGGTTTGGTTCTGCCAATTTCTATTTTCCCGATCCCAAAAAATAATCAACTTCCCAAACTCAGGAGGACCCAAAATGGCCTCATATGGCCCATATCTTAACAAAAATTTCGGGTTGGGTTTGCCTTCTTGGGTTTCGATTAGGATCTTCACCCTATTGGCCAGGACAACCCGGAATCGCCCCGGACGAATGAAAACATCGTATTTGGCAAGAAATCATTATCGTTGACGTCAGGTTCTCATCGCACAGCGTACAGCAGCAGCCAGAAGGAGTGAGGCTTGATAAATGTGGCTGCCTCTCGCCACGAAGCTATCTAACCAAGCGCACGGCCCATTCGGCGAGTCCCGGTCAACGCGAAGCCCTCGTTATGGCCGGCAAAGGCATACGGCCATATGCGGCGGAGGGCTGGCAGGGTGCACCTTCAACATCGTTGACGGCGCCGTGTGCGTTGTGGACTGCTCCTGAAGGTGTTGCTCTGCTGTGCTGCTTGTTGTTACTGCGGCAACAAAGTAGCGGTACTCTGGGCTCTGGGGCGTGTTACCGCACCACACACCCACAGCACGCCTACGCACGCACTGCACAACAGGCCCCGGTCGCATCGATTGACACTCTTCGCATGACTGCCACAGAGCACACAGAGCAGACACCAACGCAGCGAGCCACGCAGGAGCAGCAGGGAGCAGCATCTCGTGCGGGGCCGTTGGTGTTCCATTTTTCGTACTTTTATTTCGTTATTTATTTGTCATTTGTTGCTGTATTCTAAATTCCTAGAATTTTATTTCCAGTTCAAAACCGAAATGATCGTTTTGGGTTCTCGCAAGCAGTTTCAAACCCGATTATGTTTTTGTTCGGTGAGTAGCCTGTGGTTCGCGACCCAACCATAATCGGTTCTTTCGCAAACACCCTACTATCGTATGTATGCCGTCTTATAGCCGGTCTCTTCGGGACAAAGAAAGCAGCTGAGATCAACGGCAGTCCTGTTGAATCTGTTCCCGAAACGTCCCTCCACTCGCGAATAGGACTAAGCTCTCGCGAATCAGGGTTGACAATCTTGCGAAAGGCCACCGAAACGCCCCCACGGCGACCGATCAGAGAAAACGAATTTATAGTTTTGTTTGTATATATATTGGATGTCGTGTAGCACTCGCCACTAAAAACACATTATCATAATGCAATTTTTCACACCTTGCAGAACTAATTTAGTTGTCAGTTGTCTGGCAGACAACTGCTCTTCGAAAAAGTTATGCAACAAGTTGTCCTGGACAACTATTTTTGAATAAAGTCACGCGACCAGTTGTTCTGGACAACCAGTTCTCAAATAACGTTAGGCAGCTATTAATAGTTGCCCTGCACAACTACTTTTGAAAAATGATGCGCAACTTGGTGCTCTGGACAGCTACTTTTAAAAAATGCTGCACAACTAGTTGTCCTGGGCAAATGCTTTTGAAAAATGCTACCTGGTACGCAACTAGTTGTCCTGGACATCTACCGGGTGAACATGCTGTGTAATGCGTTAGTAGTGGTCTGGAGGAGTTGATGGAAATTTAGCCTTGTGCCGTCGTATAATGAAAATTCGTACCGGCAAAATTCATTGTCAAATCAATGTAAATGCACATGGGAGACCACCTTCATCGGGGGGGGGGTGACCTCGACAGGAAATATGCACTCGATGTCATTCATGGCCGTAGTCGTATGACCATAGACCCTCGCATTTCTACAATGCCGGCACGGAGCATGTCGGGTTTTCACCGACCCCGGGGGGGAACAAGCAAAGCAACCGAGAAGCCAACCGAAGTGATCACGATGTCGCGGCGACGGCAATAATAGTCGACCGAGCCCCTCGCAGTACTACGCACGTAGACAAACGCACGAAAGAAGACACCCTCGTGATCAGAGGAAGAGAGACACAAACGAACAAACAGTGCACAAAAGGATCTGCGACAACTAAAACGTGTACGAGAGCGGTTATATGCAACAACTGACTGCGGATCGCTGCACCGAACAAAATAGGTATTGGCATTCCCCTCAACATGTTACCCACGTGATTGTCTATTGCCCATTCCTGTTTACGCGAGTACATATTATATGCCAGGAATTCCGCAACAGTTGGAGCCACCCAAAACGCAAAAAAAACGGCACACAGCACGCACACCACCCACCAAACGCCGACCCCCCCCCGCCATTTCGTCATGCCGCATATATATGACAAGAGAATATGTCAACTCCTGTCGACGAATATAAGCATATAGCCGCTCAATTGTTCTGATTAATGATTCGTATTCAACACTGCTGAGTCCTATTCAACTGTCTCCGCATTTTGGTCAACCTCATTCTCACCAGTCAATAATTGTGTTGACAACTAACTACTGAATTGAAAACGCGCCGTCCTGGACAACTACTTGTCGAAGAAGCTACGCGCCTACTTGTCTTGAAAAACTATTTTCCGGAAAATAAAGTGACGCAAATAGTTGTCCCGGACAACTATTTTTCAGAACCGTTGCGCAAGTAGTTGTCCTGGATAACTACTGCTGACAAACGTTGCGCAACTAGTTGTCCTGGATAACTGCTTTCAAACCAACTACGCAACCAGTTGTCCTGGATATTTGTTGGGTAGATGCAGCCGAGCGCAACTGTTAGTTGTAGTTGCCAGTTCAGTTGTAGTTGCACTGGGTGTGCAGATTGTTTCTTTGTCCCCCTAACAAAAGTGGTAATTTCTTTCTTATCTTAGCACAGGCGATTTTGTTGTTCCTTCAGGGGACGCTGGCACGCTCAGGAATGCGTCAAGTACCCGCGTGTAGGCGAGTCGGTAACATATACATAATACGTGGAATTAGAGTGAGGGATTTGCACCCCAATATCCGTATTTCGTGGTTGTGGAATACTTGGCGCGAATATACAAGACTCCTGAGTTAGCCCATTTTTGCACTTGTTTGGGCCTACTAGCTTACTACCCATCATGGGAAGCACCCATCATGGGAAGGTAGTTTGCGCCCAGTGACACCTTCGACGACGACTGCCCTAGAGGTATACCTCCCGCCTGGAGAACATCAATCTTCGAGTGAAAGTCATTTCTTCATCGGTGATGTAGCCATTATGCTATGCTCCCTTCCTTGCGTGAAACGGAACGTAACCTTTTTGCGAGTTTTTTGTGCTGCTCGCTCGCATCTTCGAGTGCACAAAAACACCTCAGTCGTTTCTCGCAGCCTACGATTGCCGTCTGGCACACTCGACGCCCACACAGATCCCATCGTGATCATAGTTCAGTTTGGCTGGCTGTAATTTCGTGTGAAGAGCCGTAGCTGTCCGCAAGTGAAGTGCAAACGTTCTGTTGGGGGTTGTTATTTATTTTGTCTCATTTTGTGCACCTCACAATTCGACCATTTTCGACCACCACTGGAGTACCTCTTATTCGAGGTGTAGGCCTCTGTTGAGAACCTGCGGGGGGTCAATCTCTAGAGAAACACAAGCGACTATGATGAACCTCCAACAAGTCACCGTTGATCTCTGGTGTGCACGAACCAGCCGAAGTTCTAAACGCGACGCATTAAGATGACGAGGTTTTTTTCTGCTCTGATAAAACACCTACAAATTAGAGTAAGCGGATTCCCGGGAACCAGGGGACGTTTAAGTGCCAGCGTCCCCTTAATCGTGGGCCTGTAGTCTTCAGTAACTCATTACGTTTGTCGAACGTGGTCATGCTGTTTTCTATGTGGTTCGATTGTTGAGCTTCAGATGTTGACCCGATCGCTTTTTCGGACGCAAACTTGTCAGATCGAAACAGTCTTCCCACGCGGAAAAATCATATTTATCGTGCTTGCAGAAATTCGAGCATACGCCGTGACTAGAGGTGGGCACCTTAAAGGAAAATAAAAACCGAAACCGGATTACTAGGCTTTATTCTGAAAGCGAAAACCGGATAAAACTGTTTTTTTTACCCGGTTTTAACCGGTTTTCCGAAAACCGGTTGAAACCGGATAGTGAAACGCCTCCATATTGTTGAACCAAAAGGCAATTTTGCGTCCAAGACGTGCTGTGTATGTGGATTCCGAGCTAAACTGGTGGCGTGCGACCATGAAATGATGTGGTGTGGCCCTCACTGCCATACCTACAGCACGTAATGGCGCTGGGTAGCGTGATTTCATGGAATATAGCAAGACCTTGCCTATCTATATATGGACTGAAGTATACAGGGTGGCACAATACCGTACAGCTGCCGCCTGGTAGTATCATATCGTTTACAAGAGAAGGTTCGCCGCGGGGGGCTGACGCCCGCTGCCGACTCCGCGCATGCCCGTAATGGCTGAAGGCGTACGGGTATTCAACTCGAGGCCGTTTGTGCGACAGCACTGCCAAGCCTCAGGGGTGCATTAAAAACGACGATTGTGAGTAAAAAGAAAGAAAAGGCTGGAAGCACAGAAAAAAGAAAAACCTTTTCCATCCGCCATCTGGCACAACAACACATAACTCGTTCATACAGCAGCAATCAGCACTGCAAAGTACCACGCACAACAAGACGCTCGGCGCCGTACTGTATACTTTGTATGCAGACAACAACAAAACAGTTAGTTGAGCAGCAGCAGTCGATCGAGCAAATCGGCAGTACGAAGCGCCGGCAATTATGTTGGTGGAGGAAAGTCAGCAGCAGCAAGCAAAAGCAGCGGCATAGCGTACAGGTACGTATCGTACGAAAATTACGCTGGCACGAGACCTCCTCCGAGATGCCAAACAAATGTCAATTACGAGACGGTACTCGTACAGCTTCCGAAGCAGATGAATCAGTCGTTCAGCTCTAAGATGCGGAGGTACATCACCGAGAGTAGGTGACTTGCAAAATCACCATGCTCCCGAGGGTCAGAAGCAAAAACATATCGCAGACATAGCAAGAGCAGCAGCAGTAGAACAGCACAGCAGTAGTAGCACACGCATAGCAACAGCACCAGAGCAGCGGCGCAACAGCGGCAGGAAGAACCGCGGTAGCCATGAACCACAGTATTTAAAGGACGTTTTGATGGGCTGAAGGTAGGCCGTCAACCGAAATCTGTGATATATCACGTACTGGTAGCTTTCAGAATTGGGTATCAATCACTCCATCTACTCGTCGAACCCAGTACCGACCACTCGACTGTTCCGCGGAACTCAGTATTGACCACTCATACATTTGGTACAACTCACCGCTGACGTATTTGAGATGTGTTTCTCGCGCCCCGTCTGGGCACTGCGCGAGCGTGGCATAGGCCACCTCTACAGCAGTAGGCACGACGAGGAAAGGCATAAGCATACCCTCGAGGGTCAGCAATAATCGAGGGTGAGCGTAGCGCGCACATACAGGCGTACAGGTATGCATGTACTCGTTCATAACTTCATCTTTTTTTCTTGACAGTTACATTATAATACAAAACGCCTTCACAACACAACCAAAACTCCGCGATGCATGTGACTCTTGCCCGCTAGTGGTGCTGTGTGTACAAAACTGTTTTCGTAGATACCGTTTGTACCTCCACCCCCGTACCGCTCGTCCCGCGGCGTAGCCTCGTCCGATTCGGTCGACACTAAATAATCCGTCCTCTCTGTCTTTCAGAGTCTGGTCTTCCGGCGTGTACAGCAGCCGTAGAGGCTCGAGACCTTCGTTTCGCGACCATATGCTAGCCTACGAATCTCAACGGTTATGCTCTAAACTCGTGCCTTCACTCGTAAAAAAGCCCAAATCGGAATTTCGACACCCGTTTTTGGAACTCCCAACCCCCAATGCACAAGCAACGGCGAAGCTTGAAACCGGTCACCCCAGCCCATATCCCCCACACTTATGCCGCCATGAGCTGTCGACAGCCTCGGAAGATGCGGCCTCTGCCGTTTCGCCCAAAGGAGAAGATATTCAATCTGGGTGCTGGCATCGAGAACATAATATTTTCACCGTCACGAGCGAGTATACATCTTGGCTGACGGCACATTTGTCCCTTGACGGACAGCCGTCAACGACATCTCAATGCTTAAAATACATTGTATTTCAGAAGAAGGCTTGACGGGCCCAAAGTAGGCCCAACGGGGAAAAGGTAGGTCAAAACCTTTGACCAGAAGACTGTGATAAATCAAGTATCGGCCACTCTACTGCAGGCAGCGAGGGCACGGAGACTGTTAGAAGTGAAGTACCGACCACTCAACTGGTTCAACGCACAGCCAACGTACTCACACCCGGCCAGCAGGCCGCCAAAGAACGCCGCAAGCAAGCCAGAGGCTGCCCCCGACACAGTCGGGATCGGGCGACACAGTCGGGATCGGGGTCACGACGAGGCAGTTTCGTCCCGTGAGCTGAACCTCATCTCGCGCTGGCACGAACAACGCAGACAAAATACGCCGAATAAACGCTGGGGAGCGCTGAGAGCAGAGGGCCAACAAGATCCTACAGTATATATACTTGTGTAGAGCTTCAACTTTTGCAGCCGTACAAAGCTATTATACTGCTTGAATGCTCTGGTAATAATGTAGCAATCTCTAAAATATATGGAGGTATGGAGAATGTACGTGCAGCAGGCTCGACGAGCTCAAGTGTGTACCTGATACATATAACGTGTCCGTGGTAATAGTGATGATACCCTTATGGGCACGGTTTTACACAACAAGCCGCCATGGACCGTGGTCATGTATCAACGGAGATAAAAAACCGAACACGAAAAAATATACGGGTCTCGAGATTATGCACTGCTTGGGACCAAACATAAACAACCGCCGGTGAGTATTTATCAAGAATTTCTCATTCGACTTTGCATCGGTGCCTCTCCCCCGAAGACTATCGAACGCAGAACAGCAGTCAGCTGTACAGGTGTAGTAACAAAGTGAATTACTCGCCCCTACAGTAGTAGATACTACGGGCCCCGACCTGAACATTATGTAACCTGTAAATGCCACCGGAACAAATGGAAGGGGGGGTTAACTATAGGCAGCCCCCTAGCGAGCAGCGCCTACACCCAGCTCCTCAAGAGGCTATACGCCACCTGAATCAGCAGCCCACACACATTTTAACTATCCAGACATCCAGGTAAAACAGCAAAGCCTTATGGTTAGCGTACAAATATTTTGAAACTTTACAAAACGACAAAACAGTGTCAAATTTTCACGATGAGCACAAAATCATCCGAAAGGGGACAACCAGCTTTTGTCAACCACTACACCATAAAAATGAAACTTCCCGTAGGCAGGTGGAGTTTGTGGAGGCGTTTTGGAACTTGAAGGAGATTGCAGAATCGTGAGATGAGGCGAGATCGGACGACAGCCGAAAGCGTCTAGTCACTAGAGCTAGCTTCTTGGGCTTAGACGGCAGCGGCGGCAACAACGAGAGCTCGTAGCAAATCTCGTAAGTAGTGCACCCAGACAGTTGATCCGGACGGAGGCATCGGCCAAGGCGGAGCCGCGGGCACCGGACCGGGCCTTCCCGCAGCACCAGCCGATCCTGCGATGATGGCGGTGCTGCAGCAGTTGTAGGCGAGCAACCACGCGATCGCGGCTCGGATGACTTGTCTTGAAAACAGTCAGGCCCACCCACAGCAGCAAAAGCAACATCAGCGGCAGCAGCAGCAGCAGCAGCAACTTCAGCCACCTCTGCAGGCTCCCCAACCTCCCGGGGGCGTTATCGCCGGGGGCTTCTTGGCCCGTGGGTGGGCAGCGCCATGGGAGGTCAGTCGCTGCCTGCGCCGCAAGACGCGAACTTCCAGGCCGCGATCTCAGCGGGCGTAAAAGCTACCGCAAAGCAGGCGGCAGACCTGTGGCACCCTCTGGAAGGCCCTAAGTTCTTCATCGCGGGCGGGGGCTACAATATGCAGGAGGTCATAACCCGCCCTGTCCTGCTTCTCTCGCTTGATGGGGTGGCGTACTTGTCAGAAGCTGTGACAAGCTAGCTCAAGGCGTTGTCCGAATTCATCGTAGAAGAAATTTATCTTCCTCTGCCAGCAGGGCAGGCTCCGGTGGGTATGCCAGCTCAGGTGAACTTCGCGACGTTTGTCGCCGCGGTTTTGGCGACCCTGGAATAGGGCATGAAGGGAGCACAGGAGGTGTGCAAAAACCGAGTTCGCACCTTGCGAGAGGATCTCGAACAACTACGAAAGACGGAGGAGGTCTATCTACGCTGCCACGACACAACTCTACTGGACCACAAAAACAAGGTTCGCGAGGTTCTTCTCACACCCATGAACGTCGGTCTGAAGGTGGGTATGATCGACTTTGCAAAGCAGGGGGGCGTCCTGCACCGGAAGTACCAATACGCGCCCCCCCCGTCCAGCACAGGCATGCCTATGCCTACACTGGCATTCACGCGGCTGAGGGAGCTGGTGAAGAAAGGCACGGGATCCATCCTCACAGAGCTTCAGATGTTCAGGAAGCAGGCCCCCGAAAACGCAGCCTCTAAGAGGAAAGAAGCTCTCAGCACGGAAGGCCAGCGGACTGGCCGCTAGCAAGGCCAGGCAGGCGCCGGAGGAGGAGGCGGGTCCACTTTCAAGGCTCGCATGCTGGAGCGGGTGACTCCGCCGGGCGTGTGCGATTTTTCATGGCGCGGCGACGTGTGCCGGCGGGTAAACTGCTCTTTCTCCCATCTCCCCGCCGCCGGCACAGCTACGTCGGTCGCCGCCCAGCAGCAGCAGCTGCAAGCACTGCCGTCGCCGCCACTGCGGGACCAGCCGCCGCAGTACCAGGCGGCTGCTATAGTCGGGGGTGGGGCGGCAGGAGGAGGGGCCGGAGTCTCTCGGCCGCCGAGCGTCGCACGTTTTAGCAAAAATTACGCACCGGCGGCCGGGGCAGGGCTTCCGTCGGGGGCGGAGCGGGCCGGAGGGTCCGGCAGTAACTGACAATACCAGGTTCTGCCATCTGGCAGGGCCGACCGAAGGGGGGGCAGGGGCGAGAGAGGAATGGACAATCTTCGCAGACGCCAGGAGGTCCGTGGGAATTCTCCACGCTCCCACTCCCGGGTCGGTGTCGCTGGCCCTGTTTCACGGTGAGAGTCTGGTGCAGAGAAACTAAAGTAGTGAGTCAAGCAGCAGATCGTCTGAGGCAACGCCCCGGCAAGAGACTGTACGGCAAGAAGAGAATGTGATTCACGTAGGAGCACAGTACAGAAGCAAGCCAGACCACTCGTCCCATCCACCCTCGCATGTCCGAGACACCAACCCTCCCGCCCTCCGTCAAATTAAGCTCGCACATGGATTTCTATAGTCAGAAAAATTGTGCCACCGCATGAGCCACCCCCCCCCTCCTCCGCCCCCCGCCGCGTCATGCATCCACGGGGACCCCTATGGTCAGAGTACGCAGGAAAGGGAGGTGATAGTGTTTTCAGTTAAAACATCATGGCCCGTTCGCATGCACAAATTCAGCAAGAGTTTTCACTGCATGAATCAGATTGCCAACCTCGCGACGTGCATACACCAGCGATAACCCAGATGAAGGGAGTACTTCACAAAGGGACTTTCAGCCTGAACAGAGGGCCAGATTATCCCATTTCTTTGCGAATGGGGACAGTATCGAGGTTGCGGAAGGTTCAGTACAGCAGGCTTGGTGTGAACAGAGGGCCAGATTACCCCCTTCCGACCGAAACCGAGAGAGTATCGGCGACGAGGAAGGCTCACACTACAGCACGGAACAGCTTGAGCAGAGGGACAGATTACCCCACTTTCACGCGAATCGATACAGTGTCGATACCGCAGAAGGCTCAAATCAGGAGGGCCGTCCACCCATTCAGTACACAGAAATCCCCACAGCAGCACAGACGTCACACCTAGCTTGGCAGAGAGAACAAGGGTACGACCAGCCACCCTTGCAGCAGTCAGATGAACCCACGCTCGTTTCGCCCGACGCGCGAGAGAGTATCGGGTCAGCACGTTCACGGCTTTCAAATGGGGAGTCGCGCAGTC
The DNA here is from genome assembly GCA_031213475.1 of Nereocystis luetkeana. Lineage (NCBI taxonomy): Eukaryota > Phaeophyceae > Laminariales > Laminariaceae > Nereocystis > Nereocystis luetkeana. The sequence goes on along the minus strand of JARUPZ010000011.1, from coordinate 4,168,279 downwards.
GGAAACGATCAGACAGCATGGTGCAGCAATGGCACGCAGAAACGGAAAACCTCGGAAAGAACGATCTCGACGCCCGAGAAAAAGAGAACTGTTGTATGCGCTTGCCAACATTTGCACAACCATGATGCGTAATAAGCGAGGCGTCGTGAGAGACGTAGCTCAAGCAATAGAAGGATCGCTGGTTGCACCACCGATAGACCCTGTACGCAAACATACAACGGTACTTCCGATACATGAAAGGTTTCGGAGCAGTGGACGAGCTAGTCAGGATAGTCGCTGGAGGGGTACCTGTACACGCAGCAGCGACGAGTGGAGATCTCTAGAGCGCGCATTACAGTATGGAAACCACCACAGTGTCAACGAGCATTTGGCAGTGGTCTGGAAAAAAATCGGCCAAGATGTAAGACGACAGAAATTTCTTAGTCATACTAAAATCAGCTGCGCACAAAACCCCCAACCTAAGAGTGTCCCTGTTGGCGGCCGTAGTGATCCACAAGGTCAGGATCATAAATGATTTTATCGTTTAATGAGCAGCGTCGAGGGAAGAAATGTAGGCTCAACGGAGATACTGACCCTGATACTGTTCCCCACTGCCTGTGCGCACACGCGCTGCCCAAGGTTCTTGACGAACTCGTGGTACTGAGAAAGACGTTCCCAGTAGAGAGGATACTGACGAGTAAGGCCGATGTGGCGGACCCTTTCAGGAACGTGCGGGTCGATCCCGACCAAGCTCGCAACTTTTCCTACACAGTAGAAGATATGGTCGTGATCGATTTCCAATTAACCTTCGGATGGTCGGGATGGCCGGGTTTCTGGGGCGACATGTCTGCCGCGGCCGAACACGCGCACTGCAACACCACTCTGAATTCGATTCAGTTACTGGGCGAAGGAAAATAAATGATGGCCCCCGTTAAGGTTGTAGATCGATGGGAAGAGGGTACACCCACGCCGATACCATCGGACGTAAAAGTAAGAGCGCACAGCGGGCGAGAGATTTCGGAGTTGTGTTTTCTCTTGTACCGACCTTCGGAGTTGTGGGCGTACGCCAGTGAGCAGGGTACGTCCCGAGTTTGTCTACACGGAAATGCATTTCTTTCTTTCACGAAGGAGTGCAGGTGGCGTTTGAGAACAGAGCGATCGCTACAGCAGTGCAGCAGGTATAGGTATTGGCGTCGAAGTGTGACCAATAAACGGGCATGAATCACCATCACGCGTACTCGCCTCGCTCAGGAGAAGGAGACGGGGGGGGCGTCAATGGGAGCGTTTAAAGCTCTGTTGGAACTGCTGGATGTATACCCACTGCTACCAGCCGAAGCGCCCATGACGGGTAGGAGCACCCCGCTTGGGTGGAAAGTGTTTACTAGAACAGAAGCGGTCGCGGCGTTGAGAAGTATGGTAGATAGCATCGGTAGAGATCACATGCAGTTCGCGTTGCACTCTGGAACAATCGGGGCGGGCACCCAGCTAACGTCTCAAGGAATCTCGGAGTTGAAAACTCAGCGTGCAGGACGGTGGAAGTGACGGGCGTTCATGACGTACGTGAAGGAGGCAGGGAAGGGGCAAGATCCGATTCTGCTGCTCTCGCAAGAACGTAGAATAATATTCGTCACAGCATGGAAAACATGTGTAAGTAATCAGGCTGCTTTATGGTGTGAATGGTAGATAGCCTCGCAGAGATTGCAGCGGAGCCATCAGAGTTCGGGTTAGCCTGATTCATTAAACGTCGGAGGGTTTTCCATAAGAGGTAGAAGGGGGAATATGAACGAGACATATGACGGAGTGGTCGTTCGTATCATAGTTTGGGAGGGATTGCATCTGCACGATAGAGGTGTACATGTGAAACGTCAATCCATATTTCTCGAGTCATAACAAAATGTAACTTTCCGTAGGGAGGTGGAATTTGTGGAGGCGTTGTGAAATTTGAAGAAACTTGCAGAATCGTGAGATGAGGCGAGATCATTCGACAGCCAAAAGCGTCTAGTCACTAGAGCCAGCTGCTTGGGCTTAGACCGCAGCGGCGGCAACGACGAGAGCTCGTAGCATATCTCGTAAGTGGCGCGCCCAGACAATTGATCGACTTTCCCACCCGCCCGGCTTATCGCTCAAGAGGGGGGGGGGGTCAGGTTGCAACAAGTAGGTGTTATTGTTTGGGTGTTGGTTGTGAGTGGTAGATAGCCTCGAAGAGATCGCAGCGGGGTCATCAGAGTTCGGGTTAGCATTATTCATTAAGCGTAGGAGGGTTTTCCATAAGAGGTGGAAGGGGGAATAACACCGGGACATATGACGGAGTGGTCGTTCGTATCATAGTTTGGGAGGTATTGAATCTGCACGATAGAGGTCTTCATGTGAAAAGATAATAATAATTATTGAGCCATACCAAATGCAGCATCCCTCCGTCACAAACTTGTTATCTAGGATATAGTGCGGAATTTGGGGATGTTTTGTATCGTCCGGCATATGCCACTCCGTTGAGAAATACAATGAGGTTTAGATATTTTTTATTATTAATAATATTAAAACGTGAACTACAAATCCGGATACATCGATTCTTCTGAATTTCATACAAAAATGATGATGGTTTTAATGTTCCATTATTAAAAAAAAATAGCTGTCACTGGGGCGTTTGTATTAATGTATTAATAGTTGTTTTCCTAGCTTTGGTTGATAAGCAACTTACCAGGGTATCAGGTACGTAACATGCTCTACGAGTAGTAGCCCTACACCTACCTGCTGTTGTGCAGGTAGTCTATTAAAACTGAAACATTGTCTGGTGATGGCCCTATTCTGTCGAAATTTGATAGAACATTTGCCCGGTTCTGCCGGTTTAAACCGTCTTTTTCCCGTTTATTTTCACGGTTTCATCCGGTTTCCGGTTCACCGGTTTAAACCGGTAAGAACCCCCCCCCCCCCCCCCCGCCCCCCCACCCCCCGACTATAATACTCGAACAAGCCTGCAGGGTTTCTTAAAACCGCTTTAAACCGGTTAAAGGTGCCCACCTCTAGCCGCGACCAACGAACGACTGTCGTTTTGGTTTGGCGCCGCAAAGAGACGCGCTGGGGGCGCTGCACTGCGCGTAGGACCCAAGCTTCCGAGCCAAGGCTGACTGCCTCTGATATGGCAGCGAAGAGACGTGGCGAGTGTGCTATAGTCAACCTGCCTTCGTATTTTGTGTATCAAAATGTGACTGGCTTCTGCTGCTGCTGTACAACATGTGGCCTACGAGTACATATCCACGGAGAGGTGCGCGCCGAGTGCGCTTCTCTTGGTCCCTAGGCCCGCGCCCGCGCCAGTCGACTGCAGTCTGGCCACAGAGAGGCGGCGCTCGCCGACCTCGCGTCGGGTGTCAAGCAACGATGCTATACAGCTGTGTCACCATCCAACTTATCGACTCATCGATCGTTCCGCGGCTGTTTGCTACCGTCGATAACATCTTGGATTTAGATGCCATGCCATTTTTCGATTTGAAAATCTGATGACCCAAGTCGTCGGATTTTGCCCTATAGATCCGACGACTTGGGTCATCGGCATTGTCAAATCGCTTTTTTTCTGGTCGGATTTTGCATATTTGGACTGCATAATAAGAAGGGTCCTTCATTTTTGAGGTAAAAAACAAGAATATGAAGCTCGAAATCGAGCCGCGCAGGGAACAGCCTGACTAACGAAATGTTGATACGAACTGAATTGCTGAGAGAAGAGGATATGCCCAGTAGTATTACGAGTACTATGTACATGATATTGCGTCCCTCTTTTGCGAAATTAATCACACAGCTGCACAGTTGTTCGTCGTGCGCCGGTTGCAAGAGCTCGGGCGACAGAGGAAAATCCCCTTCTGCGTGTGCTTCATCGATCGGCAGAAAGCGTACGACTCTGTCGACCGAGAGCTGTTATGGAAGGTACTCACACGTTTTGGCGTACCAACCAAGATGCTGATAATTATGCGCAATTTTCACGATGGCATGCGGGCTCGCGTGCGTACTGATGACGGCGAGCACTCGGAATGGTTTGATGTCACGCGGGGGCTGCGGCAAGGCTGTGTACTATCACCGTTACTGTTCAACGTGTTCTTCGCTGCTGCGTTACACGTCGTACTAGTACGCTTCAGCCCAGGCGAAGCCATCGTAAGGAATTTGGTCCAACTCAGTGATGCTGGAGTAGTTCGAACAGAGAAGCAGGAGCCATTGGCGTGCGTGGGAAGGGCTTTATGGGGCATGTTGTACGCCGATGATGCAGGAATTGTCTCGAAGTCGGCTGAAGGGCTCGCGAAAATGATGACAGTCATCGTGACTGTCTTCGAAGCAGCAGGCTTCGCGGCGTCGGAAAAGAAGACAGAGACAATGGTCCTACTAACACCAGACGAGACAACCCTAGCACCACCGCTCGTCATCGAAGCGGCAGGCCAGAGGTATAAGCAGACGACCCAGTTATTATACCTAGGCGGCGTTATCCACGAAAACGCTACGCTCTAGCTCGAAATCGACCGACGGATCCGCCTCATGCGAGCATGCACCAAACGGTTCGGCCCGGAGTTGTATGATAGGACGACCGCACCCCTTAGCCTTAAAGTCCGAATGCTGAAGGCCGAGGTGATTGAGACCCTGCTGTACGGGTGTGTGACGTGGACCCTCAGAGCGGAACACTTTGCCAAGCTTCGAACGGCTCACCACCGAGTCGTGTTGCGAGTCATTGACTTCCAGCGCCGACTTCGTACTGACCATGCCACCCTCTCGTACGCGAAGGCCCTCAAGATGACACGTTGCGAGAGCATCGAAACGACCAGTCGTAAACGGCGGCTCTTCTTTGCGGGGGGCGTGGCACGGCAAAGCAAGGAGCGAGTACCCAGTCGGGTAATGAGCCATCCCACAGTAGGGGTGCACCAGGCGTTCCTGAGCCCCTCACATTAGGAGCTCAATATCTCCGATACAGTACCTGGAAGAAAGCCGTTCGTGCCACCCGACCGGTACTGGTATGCGCTAGTCCTCAAACGAATATACGCGTAACTTTTTCATCCCGTCTGGTAGTTGCTCACTTAAGGAACTCAATTAGGCAGGAACCTTTGGCTCGAAACGTGCAACCCCTACCGTGGGGTGACTCTCATGTTCGGGACGATAGCTGGTGGGGAGAGCCCGACACCAGGCGGACAGTGTAAGACTTAAAGTCTTGGCATAGATGCATAGTCGAAGACCTTAGGGAATTCCGAGCCACCGAAGGGTCAACGGGAGTTGCCCCCTTGGTGTTTGGAGTTGAGACCGCGTTGTGGTCCACTGCAGCCAAAAAGGAGGGGAAGTGGTACCGGGGGATCCTTGAAGCAGCCGAACGGTTCATGGTGAGGTGGCACGAGGCTGAGGCTGAGATGAGTAGGCGGCGCCGCGCATCCGCCGTGGATGGTGTCCAAGGGAACGGGGGGGGAGGGGGCAACAGGAGAAGTGGCAGAAAACCCGACCAAGGGAATGCGGAGAGGGGGGGGGGCAGGAGGAGTAGAAGGGAAACTGCGGTAGATGAAAGTAGGAAGGAGACGGCAGGGACAGGGTAGCAAGGCACCAGGCCGACTAGGAAGTATAACATGACCATACTACTAGTGTCACCAACTGGTGCAGCTGGTTCGAACGTGGTCTTCCCTTGTTTTTTCTTTTTTTCTTTTTCTTTTCCTTTCTCGCGCTGACTCTCCGTGATTTTCATTTTTTTATTTCTCTTCCTTTTCTGATTGATAAGCCGTACTGAAGGAGTCGTGTGGCGTGGTTGGATGACGAACCTGCTCTGCTCGTTTCGTATTGTCTGACGCCAAGGGGCTGGGCATAGTTGACGAAAGCAGGGTGGGGACGGCAGTCTGGGTAGCAAGGTGCCAGGCGGATTAGCAGGGAGAACCTGGCTATACTACTCGTACCACAAACTGCTGCCGCCACCTGGAGGGTGCTTTGGGCTTTGGTCTGCCTGATATTTTCCCTTGGTTATTTTTTCCTCGATTCTTTGTCTTCTTACTCTGTTTACAAGCAGTGGTGTTTTTGTTACTTTTTTCTTTTTTTCTTTTTTTTCCAGCCCGTTCTTTTTCAAGTGTTGGCCACCTCGCCTTCGGGGGGGGGGGGACGACAGATTGTTTCTTCTAGTTCTTGCTTAGATTTTTTATTATTTTTCTCTTTCGATTTGTATTTTTTGTTTTTGATTTACCTTTGATTGTTTCCTATCGTTTCTCTATTTCATAGAATGTGTATGTCGTGCCTGTCGTATCTAGTATGATGACATGACATGGCATTGCCCACTGCTGTGCTTTACTGCATACGTGGCAACGTAGTCTCTCTGTGGCGTAGCTTTGTGACCACATAACTTGTATCTCTTCTCTGTTCTAGGATTGAAAAATCGGCACGGACACTGGTTGTGCTGGATGTCGACGGGTACAAAGAACGGTTTAAAGTGCAGAACACACGTAGACAGTATTCCTAATAATTATAATCCACAACCCGTCCCCAACCGGTAAACCCCCGTGTGCATGTATCTGTCGTGTATAAGGACGAGCACACAAACTACCAGTAATAATAACTGCCCAATGGATAATGTCAGAGAGCTCATATCACCCATAATTTCTCGTCAAAATCCTCGAAAAATCTACGGGGACTAGTCTGTTGTCTGTGGTCCTCTCTGATGCGAGTTTTGAACTTTGGATTTGTTCATGGTCTGGTGATGATGCGTCGAGCTGGGGGAGGGGGGAGGGGGTCCCCTGTACCCCCGTGTGGGCCAGCGAGTAAAAATAACTCATGAGCTGGATATATACGTATGTCTGAGGTGTAAAGAGTCACCGCCCGCAATAATCAGTTTCAAGTGCACCCTCCGCATCTACAACCCACACAAGAACAGAAAGTGAGCCGGCAACGACTTCAAACGTTCCAAAACGGGTTGCTGTGCTGTGGAAGAGGGGAACACGCTATGTTATAGGTTGATTTCTGCGGTTACTGCAGTAGTGTGTATTATTCACATGAAACCGCTCTTTCTACCCGTGGACATCCTGATGACGGGCGGAAGCACGCGAACGGTTGAGTTTCACTTGTTTGGCGTGCGTCACTGGGTGTAGAGATGGATGGTCAGTGACAAACACTGTAGCCGTAGTACTGCGTGCTGTGCAGAAGTAGAGATGACAAGAGTTAGCTGGAAATGGCCTGAGACGTGGGCACCGTGCGGCGTCTGCAGGCCGCGCGGTACGACTAAACCCACAATATTGTTTGCATGATGGCAATAATATGTATAGTGGCTCCTAGAGCTGTCCCAATAAGAAACTCCCCAGCGGGTAATTGCGTATCACTCTGTTCTATAATACAAGGACCGTTCGATGATTAATAGCATAATTAAACGGTTATTTTTTTTCGAGACATATTGGTACATTCATACCAGGGTATAGGTTTGCGACCACTGCTGCGTGTGCTCTTCATACTACACCGTCGTTTCTACCTGTCGACATCCAGCACAACCTGAAATAACGGGTTAATGTGAATTCATAATCGATGTAGCCGGTTTCGTGTCGTGTGTATCAAGGCCGAACTGCTCACCCCGGTGCTGAACGCCCCTCCCCTTTTTCTCGTACTCCATCCGCATACATACCCTTTTCACGATGCGTTCGAGCAGTGGCCACACCAAACACGACGTGCAGCAACGGCCTGGTCGGTTTTGAGGACAACAGTAACACCGTCTGCTGTGACTCGAGCTGCGACCAGTGCGGCGGGGTAGGGTGCGGAGACAATACCAACCCCGGTTTGTCCGGCGATGACTGCTGCAGTTCTGATATTGCGGCGAACCGTCAACTTTGCTCCGTGACCGAATCGGCTCCGTGTGTTCTTGATCCTCCGGGTGAGTTATACAGCAATATAGGCCAACGAAACTAAATATCCGAACAGGCAAATGACGCTCGTTTTTTGGAGGACGCTAAGAAAATCGGATGAAGAAATCGCGAACAGCGGCGAGCACAACTCTAAATCCTCACAATTCCCCGAGCTGAAGATTGGGCAAGGAGGATCGTGTCACACTAAGGTTTCGAAGACTGCCGTAGGTGTTTCTTGTTTTTCGGTCGATACGGTTTGTATGCCTGTACCGCTGTATATATTGGTGCCTGGTAACACGCAAGAAAACACCCTCCCCTGGGACGATGTTCCGAGCCGATTATCTACGAAGCAAGGGGGGCATTCGAAACCAGTATAGTGTTTTTTTTATGTATGTGTCGTCGAGACATTTCAACAGGACGCATCGCTTGTTTTTGGGATACTTGTCACTGCCGTGTTGTCAAGAACATAAACCTGGAAATTCGTTTGGGGAGGTGTGTTATCTAGTGTATCTAGGGTGTTACCGGATACACGGCAACAGGATATAGGTGCAAGGGTTTCCGGTAAGTGAAGCCTTTGCGACTGTGAGCATGTGAAAGTTCAGGCCAGTGCTTGTTTTTGCCAGAGTTTTTTTCAACAACGCGTCGATTTTCCTCCATCTGCTCCGAGTGGTTGCCACTGCCGTCCTCCGTCCTGGTGACTGGCGACCGTGTAGTAAATACGTTCGGCGATGTAAAGCTGATGGCAATGATGCCTATCCTCCGACGTGGCATCCATTACAAACATTCAGCGTGGGCTTGTGGAACTGAATTAGTGACGGTGTACGCCATATCGGACGCGACGCAACATAATAGGTCTCAAAGACTACGTACTTTCCGTAAACCAAAATTGGGTGCAGACACCGCCGTGCGGAAAAATGCCATGCGCTTCTTGATTAATGTCGACGCTCGGCCGATTTTGTACAAAAGCTGGATCCCACTATAAGCGGTGTGTTGCGTTCGTTCGTCGACATGTGCTGTACCACTGAATCGGCGCGGTTGAATCTTCGTCGCATTTAGTTGAAGCAAAGACAGGGGGGGTTGGTTGCGACATACTGCCCGGTTTCTGTTATTATTGGGTCATTCTTATCGGAGAGCTTTCGGTCCAAATTTTCGACATTGTTTTCGCGCAATTTTTCAATTTTCCATATTTTCCTGTTTTTTTTCACAAATAAAGGTTGGAATGTTAACGAACTTGATTTTCTTTTCTGGAGAATTTCACGAATAGTGACAGAACGCCTCCGTAAATTGATACATATCTCCAATAATTTCCAAACTTTGGAAATTAAGCAAAAAACGCTCTCCGAAAATAATTAATAGCAGATCGAGGGTAGCTCGAAGCTGGCGAACGTTCCGACGGGTAGCCAAAGCCAGATGATAAGACCACAGAGCAAAAGCGAAACAGACAATAAATGTGTTATGTTTATCTACATGGTATTATTAGACTGACTATCAAAAAAAAAAACTGAGGTGTTTCTAACCGAAAACCAGCGATTCACTCGGCGGGTCTGTCGAAAACATCGGCAGGCTCCTCAGGAGCCCCCCGTTAGGTTTCCGCGACCGGAGAGCTATCTTGAGTTGTGTTTCGTTTCCCCAGGGTGGTTATTCAACGATCCGTTATCTTTGGCCCCAGTTCTGGCAAAAAAAAAAGAGTGATATTCTGTTCCCTCTATTAAATAGAGAAAAAATATTGGATACTCCAAAAATGAAACAAAGAGTACGGAGAAACGGAAACCTGTTATAGAAAGCTCTCGGAAAACTCCGCGTAGCACTCTGAAGAGTCTATACTGGTGTTTTGTGTGTGTTCTTCACATTAAACCGTTCTTTCTACCGTCGAAACCCAGCACAACCAGTGTCCATGCCGATTCTTTAATCCTAGAAGCGATACAAAAGTTTATGTGTGGGATCAAAGCTACGCCACAGAGATACAACGTTGCCACGTAGTGGTATGCAGTAAGCACAGCAGTGCGCAATGCGATGCCATGTCATAATACCAGATACGACAGGCACGACATACACATTCTTTGAAATGGAGACACGAAAGGAAACAATCAAACGGAAAACAAAAACGAAGAAGACAAATTTGGACTGCTTCCACGTCGATGAAAAACGTACCAGGTATGTATTTGGCCTCAAAACTCGGCTCCTGGAGCCCAGAAATATTTTATCATATATGTGGTCTCTCTTTTTCTATACGGTATTTTCCATTCACTAATTTCGAATGTAAATACGATATCCTGTCATTCTGTTGGTTGATGTCGACGGGTAGAAAAAACGGTTTAATGTGAAGAACACACTCTGGTACTCGTATCTGGTATGTGTGTGTTCTTCACATGAAACCGTTCTTTCTACCCGTCGACATCCAGCACAACCAGTGTCCGTGCCGATTCTTCAATAATAGAAGATATACAAGTTATGTGGTCACAAAGCTGCGCCACAGAGATACCACGTTGCCACGTATGCAAGTAAGCACTGCAGTGGGCAATCCAATGCCATGTCCCTAGACTATTGATAGATACGACAGGCACGACATACACATTCTATGAAATAGAGAAACGAAAGGAAATAATCAAATAAAAAACAAAAACGAAGAAGACAAATCGAAGAGAAGAAGAAAGTAAATGAAAGCAAAAACTATGAAAAAATCTGTCGTGCCCCCCCCCCCCCCGCAGGCGAGGTGGCCAACACTTGAAAAAGAACGAGCTGGAAAAAAAAGAAGTAACAAAAACACGACTCCTTGTAAACAATAGAGTAAGACAAAGAACAAAGAAAAAAATAACAAAGGAAAAAAACAGGCAGACCAAAGACCAAAGTACCCTCCAGGTGGCGGCAGCAGTTTGTGGTACGAGTAGTATAGCCAGGTTCTCCCTGCTAATCCGCCTGGTACCTTGCTACCCATACTGCCGTCTCCGCCCTGCGTTCGTCAACTATTCCTAGCCCCTTGGCGTCAGACAATACGAAACGAGCAGAGCAGGTTCGTCATCCAACCTCGACTCCTTCAGTTTTTTTTTTTTTTTTTTTCTCATCCCATTCATTATCTTCGCACATCTTTTTCTCTCTCCTTCCAACTCGTGACTCAGATCCGGGGTCACATAGCAGGCTCTTCTCCCCCCTTCCCGCTACGGTACGTGCCTTCATTTTTATCGCGAGAAGATTTCAGCCTTTTCTTCCCTCGTCGACTCGCATCGAATTGTGCCTACCCACGCTGCAAGGCGCTCTCAACAATTGAATCCTTTTTTATTTTTGCAAATATACCTGGTAGTCAAAGTCCGACCCACCTGGGGCTCGAACCCAGGACTCAAACAAGTAGAATTCGAGGTTAACCACTTGAACCACCGGGGCGACCGGTCAGTACGGCTTACCAGGTATCAATCAGAAAAGGAAGAGAAAGAGATAAAATGAAAATCACGGAGTGTCTGATATATATATTTTTTTATTATTAATTGTTTTTTTGCTCATCCCATTCATTATCTTCGCACATCTTCTTCTCTCTCTCCTTCCAACTCGTAACTCAGATCCGGGGTCACATAGCAGGCTCTTCTCCCCCCTTCCCGCTACGGTACGTGCCTTCATTTTTATCGCGAGAAGATTTCAGCCTTTTCTTCCTTCGTCGACTCGCATCGAAGTGTGCCTACCCACGCTGCAAGGCGCTCTCAACAATTGAATCCTTTTTATTTTTATTTTTGCAAATATAGTCAAAGTCCGACCCACCTGGGGCTCGAACCCAGGACTCAAACAAGTAGAATTCGAGGTCAACCACTTGAACCACCGGGGCGACCGGCATTTACACTCGTACCATGTATGGGTGATCTTGTCATGCCTTATTTTTGTCGGATGGCAAAATGGCAACGTGACTATATTTAGAACATACTGCTGTGTCAGCTTACTGCATACATACGGCGTCCCCGGTGGCTTGGTGGGTGGTCCGCGTGCCTCTCAAGACCAATCTCGTGGGTTCAAGTCTCACCGTGGCATGCCCGTAGGGGCTTTTTCTTGCCTAAATATATTGATTGGCGGAAAGCGCGAGAGCGTGAGTTAGCTACATTCGATGATAATCGACGGGCAGTGGGAATGCTGAACCCTACATGCGCGATAAAAAAAAAGGCACGTACCGGGGAGGAGAAGGGACGACACCTGTGACCACAGCTTGTTCAGAAGATCGCCGAGGAAAGTAAAAGTGATGTTGAAAAAAAAACAAATACGTGCCGACGTAGTATCTTTTCCGAGGTTCCCTTCTTTGGGGAAAGTTATATGAGTGATCAATGTAGAAGATCATGCTGCACATTGTCGGACGGCAAGACAAACTATTAAGAGTATCTCTGTATGTGGCTTAGTTTTGTGACCATACTTAGTATAAGTTGCATCTTCCTAGGATTGAAGACTAATGATAGTTGTGCTGGATGTCGTCGGGTAGAAATAACGATTTAATGTGATGGAGACACACACATATCGTGTTCGCTGCTGCGTTACACGTCGTACTAGTACGCTTCAGCCAAGACGAAGCCATTGTAAGGATTTTGGTCCAATTCAGTGATGCTGGAGTAGTTCGAACAGGGAAGCAGGAGCCATTGGCGTGCGTGCGAAGGTCTGTATGGGGCATGCTGTACGCCGATGATGCAGGAATAATTGTCTCGAAGTCGGCTGAAGGGCTCGCAAAAATGATGACAGTCATCGTGACTGTCTTCGAAGCAGCAGGCCTCACGGTGTCGGAAAAGAAGACAGAGACAATGCTCCTACTAACACCAGACCGGACAACCCTCGCACCACCGCTCGTCATCGAAGCGGCAGGCCAGAGGTATAAGCAGACGACCCAGTTATTATACCTAGGCGGCGTTATCTACGAAAACGCTGCGGTCTCGCTCGAAATCGACCGACGGATCCGCCTCATGCGAGCATGCCTCAAACGGTTCGGCCCGGAGTTGTATGATAGGACGACCGCACCCCTTAGCCTTAAAGTCCGAATGCTGAAGGCCGAGGTGATTGAGACCCTGCTGTACGGGTGTGTGACGTGGACCCTCAGAGCGGAACACTTTGCCAAGCTTCGAACGGCTCACCACCAAGTCCTGTTGCGAGTCATTGGCTTCCAGCACCGACTTCATACTGACCATGCCACCCTCTCGTACGCGAAGGCCCTCAAGATGACACGTTGCGAGAGCATCGAAACGACCATTCGTAAACGGCGGCTCTTCTTCGCGGGGGGCGTGGCACGGCAAAGCAAGGAGCGATTACCCAGTCGGGTAATGCTCGGGACGATAACTGGTGGGGAGAACCCGAGACCAGGCGGACAGTGTAAGACTTGGCATAGATGCATAGTCGAAGACCTTAGGGAGTTCCGAGCCACCGAAGGGTCAACGGAAGTTGCCCCCTTGGTGTTTGGAGTCGAGACCGCGTTGTGGTCCACTGCAGCCAAAAAGGTGGGGAAGTGGTACCGGGGGATCCTTGAAGCAGCCGAACGGTTCATGGTGAGGTGGCACGAGGCTGAGGCTGAGATGAGTAGGCAGCGCCGCGCATCCGCCGTGGATGGTGCCCAAGGGAACGGGGGGGGAGGGGGCAACAGGAGAAGTGGCAGAAAACCCAACCAAGGGAATGTGGAGAGGGGGGGGGGCAGGAGGAGTAGAAGGGAAACTGCGGTAGACGAAAGTAGGAAGGAGACGGCAGGGACAGGGTAGCAAGGCACCAGGCCGACTAGGAAGTATAACATGACCATACTACTAGTGCTACCAACTGGTGCAGCTGGTTTGAACGTGGTCTTCCCTTGTCTTCTCCTCTTGTTTTTGTTTTTTTTCTTTTTTGCGCTGACTCTCCGATATTTTTATATATTTTTTTCTCTTCCTCTTCCGTTTCTGATTTATAAGCCGCACTGAAGGAGCCGTGTGGCGTGGTTGGAAGACGAACCTGCTCTGCTCGTTTCGTATTGTCTGACGCCAAGGGGCTGGGCATAGTTGATGAACGCAGGGCGGAGACGGCAGTCTGGGTAGCAAGGTGCCAGGCGGATTAGCAGGGAGAACCTGGCTATACTACTCGTACCACAAGCTGCTGCCGCCACCTGGAAGGTGCTTTGGGCTTTGGTCTGCCTGTTATTTCCCCTTTGTTATTTTTCCTCGTTACTCTTTGCCTTGGTTCTTTTGTCTTACTCTGTTTACAAGCAGTGGTGTTTTTTCTTATTTTATTTTTTTCTTTCTTTTCTCCTGCAGCTCGTTCTTTTTCAAGTGTTGGCCACCTCGCCTGCGGGGGGGGGGGCACGACAGATTGTTTCTCCTAGATTTTGCTTTCATTTTTTTTTCTTTTTCTCTTTTGATTTGTCTACCTTGTTTTTGTTTCCTCTTTGATTGTTTCTTTTCGTTTCACTTTTTCATAGATTGCGTATGTCGTTCTTGTCGTATCTAGTATGATGACATGGGTTTGCATCATCGACCTCTTGCCACCGCGACCGCCTAAACTGTCGCTTGAAGATGAACCATCCATAGACGAGATGACCGAAGCACTTAAGGGGATGTCGAATTGGAAAGCTGTCGGGCCAGATGGTCTCCCGGTCGAACTCCTAAAATTCGACCACCCGGCATTCGCCCAGCGCTTTCACAACATCCTTGTCAATGTTTGGTTAACAGGAGAAGTCCCTCAGCAATGGAAAGATGCGATCATCAAGGTCCTTCACAAAAAGAAGGATCGAACTGACTGCAACAACTATAGAGGGATTTCGCTTGTTGCCCACGCAGGCGAAGTGTTGTTGAAAATCGTCGCGTCCCGCCTCAGCAACTACTGCGAGACCGAGGAACTACTCCCCGAGGAACAGTGCGGCTTCCGCCCCGCACGATCAACGATTGATATGTTGTTCGTCGTGCGCCGGCTGCAAGAGCTCGGACGACAGAGGAAAATCCCCTTATACGTGTGCTTCATCGATCTGCAGAAAGCGTACGACTCTGTCGACCGAGAGCTGTTATGGAAGGTACTCACACGCTTTGGCGTACCAACCAAGATGCTGAGAATTATCCGTAATTTCCACGATGGCATGCGGGCTCGCGTGCGTACTGATGACGGCGAGCTCTCGGAATGGTTTGATGTCACGCAGGGGCTGCGGCAAGGCTGTGTACTATCACCGTTACTGTTCAACGTGTTCTTCGCTGCTGCGTTACACGTCGTACTAGTACGCTTCAGCCAAGACGAAGCCATTGTAAGGGATTTGGTCAAACTCTGGGAAGCTGGAGTAGTTCGAACAGGGAAGGAGGAGCCATTGGCGTGCGTGCGAAGGTCTGTATGGGGCATGCTGTACGCCGATGATGCAGGAATAATTGTCTCGAAGTCGGCTGAAGGGCTCGCAAAAATGATGACAGTCATCGTGACTGTCTTCGAAGCAGCAGGCCTCACGGTGTCGGAAAAGAAGACAGAGACAATGCTCCTACTAACACCAGACCGGACAACCCTCGCACCACCGCTCGTCATCGAAGCGGCAGGCCAGAGGTATAAGCAGACGACCCAGTTCTTATACCTAGGCGGCGTTATCTACGAAAACGCTGCGGTCTCGCTCGAAATCGACCGACGGATCCGCCTCATGCGAGCATGCCTCAAACGGTTCGGCCCGGAGTTGTATGATAGGACGACCGCACCCCTTAGCCTTAAAGTCCGAATGCTGAAGGCCGAGGTGATTGAGACCCTGCTGTACGGGTGTGTGACGTGGACCCTCAGAGCGGAACACTTTGCCAAGCTTCGAACGGCTCACCACCAAGTCCTGTTGCGAGTCATTGGCTTCCAGCACCGACTTCATACTGACCATGCCACCCTCTCGTACGCGAAGGCCCTCAAGATGACACGTTGCGAGAGCATCGAAACGACCATTCGTAAACAGCGGCTCTTCTTTGCGGGGGGCGTGGCACGGCAAAGCAAGGAGCGATTACCCAATCGGGTAATGCTCGGGACGATAGCTGGTGGGGAGAACCCGAGACCAGGCGGACAGTGTAAGACTTGGCATAGATGCATAGTCGAAGACCTTAGGGAGTTCCGAGCCACCGAAGGGTCAACGGAAGTTGCCCCCTTGGTGTTTGGAGTCGAGACCGCGTTGTGGTCCACTGCAGCCAAAAAGGTGGGGAAGTGGTACCGGGGGATCCTTGAAGCAGCCGAACGGTTCATGGTGAGGTGGCACGAGGCTGAGGCTGAGATGAGTAGGCAGCGCCGCGCATCCGCCGTGGATGGTGCCCAAGGGAACGGGGGGGGGGGGGGGGCAACAGGAGAAGTGGCATAAAGCCCGACCGAGGGAATGCGGAGAGGGGGGGGAACAGGAGGGGTAGAAGGGAAACTGCGGTAGACGAAAGTAGGAAGGAGATGGCAGACAGGGTAGCAAGGCACCAAGTCGACTAGGAAGTATAACATGACCATACTACTAGACTATAGTGCTACCAACTGGTGCAGCTGGCTCGAACGTGGTCTTCCCTTGTCTTCTCTTTTAGTTTTTTTTTTTCTTTCTTTCTTGCGCTGACTCTCCGTGATTTTCATTTCATTTTTTCTCTTCCTCTTCCTTTTCTGATTGATAAGCCGTACTGAAGGAGCCGTGTGGCGTGGTTGGAAGACGAACCTGCTCTGCTCGGCTCGTATTGTCTGACGCCAAGGGGCTGGGCATAGTTGACGAACGCAGGGCGGAGACGGCAGTCTGGGTAGCAAGGTACCAGGCGGATTAGCAGGGAGAACCTGGCTATACTAATACTCGTACCACAAGCTGCTGCCGCCACCTGGAAGGTGCTTTGGGCTTTGGTCTGCCTGTTATTTCCCCTTTGTTATTTTTCCTTGTCACTTTCTCCTTGGTTCTTTGTCTTACTCTGCTCACAAGCAGTGGTGTTTTTTGTTATTTCTTCTTTTTTCCAGCTCGTTCTTTTTCAAGTGTTGGCCACCTCGCCTGCGGGGGGGGGGGCACGACAGATTGTTTCTCTTAGATTTTGCTTTTATTTTTCTTCTTTTTCTTTTTCGATTTGTGTACCTTGTTTTTGTTTTCTCTTTGATTGTTTCTTTTCGTTTCACTATTTCATAGATTGCGTATGTCGTGCCTGTCGTATCTAGTATGATGACATGGCTTTGCATTGCCCACTGCAGTTCACACTGCACACGTGGCAACGTAGTATCTCTGTGGCGTAGCTTTGTGACCACAGAACTTGTATCTCTTCTAGGATTGAAGAATCGGCACGGACACTGGTTGTGCTGGATGTCGACGGGTAGAAAGAACGGTTTAATGTGAAGAACACACACACACATTGCCCACTACAGTGCACACTGCACACGTGGCAACGTAGTATCTCTTTGGCGTAGCTTTGTGACCACAGAACTTGTATCTCTTCTAGGATTGAAGAATCGGCACGGACACTGGTTGTGCTGGATGTCGACGGGTAGAAAGAACGGTTTAATGTGAAGAACACACACACACATATACTCGTAGATGATGCTGGTACATACTTCGTACCAGGTATACTCGAAGCATGGCTTGTTGCATGTTTTTTGCCCTGATCGCAGTTTTATCCGCTGTTATCAGGCGCCAAGGCAGCTTGTCGTTGTTCAGCACCATAATGGTGCTGTGTACAGGCATGGTTGGTGTTGTATGCTCGATGTTCATGGGCGTGAGATCAGAGTGCTTGGCCATGTCGGTGGCTGATTGTATACCCATATGGTCAGTTTGGCGCGCGTGGGATCAGATCGTGATGGGATGAAGGTGTCAAGCGGGAGCAGGGTACGAATGTTCGTTCGTGTTGACCAATGAAATATCCCGAAATATGTTCACAAAGATCTTGATCAATGACTGAGTACTGTTGTCGAATAGCTATCGACGCAGCAGGCCAGAGGTAAAAATGGACGGCCCAGTTTCTGTACCTAGGCGGCCTTATCCACGAAACCGCTGACCTGTCCCTCGAAATGGACCGACGGGTCCGTCTCATGCGGGCATGCCTGCATGTCTCGAACGGTTTGACCCGGAATTGTATAATAGGACGACCGCCCCTCAGCGGCTGGAAGTGCGAATACTAAAGTAAAGGCCGAGGCGATTGAGACCCTGCTGTACTTCTGTGAGATGTGGACCCTGAGAGCGGAACACCTTTGCCAAAAGCTTCGAATGGCTCCCCACCAAGTCTTATCGCGAGTCATTGGCTTCCAGCGACGACTTCGTACAGACCACGCCACCATCTCGTACGCGAAAGCCCTCAAAAGGACACGTAGCGAGAGCATCAAAACGGCCTTCCGTAAAAATGGCGTCTCTGTTTTGGAAGGGCCGTGGCAGGGCAAATCTGGTCGCCCCGGTGGTTCAAGTGGTTGACCTCGAATTCTACTTGTTTGAGTCCTGGGTTCGAGCCCCAGGTGGATCGGACTTTGACTTTATTTGCAAAAATAAAAATAAAAAATGATTCAATAGATGAGAGCGCCTTGCAGCGTGGGTAGGCACAATTCGATGCGGGTCGACGAGGGAAGAAAAGGCTGAAATCTTCTCGCGATAAAAATGAAGGCACGTACCGTAGCGGGAAGGGGGGAGTAGAGCCTGCTATGTGACCCCGGATCTGAGTTATGAGTTGGAAGGAGAGAGAGAAGAAGATGTGCGAAGATAATGAATGGGATGAGAAAAAAAAAAACAAAAAAGCAAGAACCGATTACCCACAGTCGGATAAAGTTCGGGACAGGGTTGGCGGTGAGGACCCGAGATCTGGTGGACAGCTCAACATGTATGTCAAGGTTTGTCATAGACGCATAGACCTTAGGGAGTTCCGAGCCACCGAAGGATCAACGTATCACTCCCTTTTGTTTTTGGTGTGGAGACCACGCTGTGGCCCACCACGGCAATAAATGTCGGCAAGTAAGTGGTACTGGGGGATCCTTCAAGCAGCCGGACAGTTCATGGTGGAGTGACACGAGGATGAGGCACAGCGGAGCATGCAGCGCCGTGCATTCGCTGCGGGTGGTGCCCAAGGGCGTAGGGGGCCAGAGGCAACACAAGGAGGGAAATCTCTGTGGGCGAACGTAGGAAGGAGAGGGAAGACAGGCTAGCAAGGCACCAGGCCGACTATTAATAGTAAGTGGAACATGTCTGTGCTACCTGTGCTGCCAACTGCTCGAGCTGAATTTAACGTGGCCTTCCTTGGTTTCCTCTTTCTGCTTTATTTTAGCGTTTTGCTCCTCTGTGATTCTCATACTTTTGCTTTTATCGTTCGTCCTTATTGTTCTTAGGGTCGATTTTAACCTTTTTAGAACCGCAGTCCCGATTTGGGGACATCAAGTTAAATTTCGAGTAGGTTGTCTCCAAAACGGGACTGCGGTTTAGAGGTTAACGACACGTCTTATCTTTCGATTTTTCCTGAAATTTCGGCATTGACCAAATCCAAGAAGAGGCTATTTTGTTTTCTGTGCTTCGAGGATGGTTATCGAGTGATGACCGAATGATGATGCGCTGGTTTGGGGGAAAAGTCCGACCAAAAAGAGAGAGGGTTAAATTCTCATCGAGGAAGTGCCTCAGTTGGCTCGGGAAATAATCGTCCACACGGCACAGAACCGCCCCTTCAGCAGCTGCGCTCGCGGAACTCATGCGTGCGGTGGTCCCACTGTCATCGGCCTGACTCGTAGGCAGGTGTCGGTATGTTGGGGAGTGAAATCCATCCCCAACTCGTCACGCAACAACGCTCAACGGTTGCTTACCGCGACAAAGTATCAGCTATTGCCCTCACCGGGCTCAGTCGGTCGGTCACGTCGGCGCGGTCACCTTGTCAACTCTGCCACGAGAGCCTAGAAAGCTATTGCGCCTTCTGCATTCGGCCATGACTTGCAAATGGCCTTGGGAACTACCCCTGTCAGCCCTGTGCGCTCGCGAGTGGTGGCACAGCTCGAGCGGTGGGGTTGCCCGATCCTCTACAGCCGTGTACCTAATTTCCCTGAAAAACAGTAAAATCTTCAAGACGTCTTTTTTGGGGGTTGGCTTTTTATTGGATTTCCCGAAGTAATTGCGGGAAAATACTGAACAAGAACCTTAAAATCAGTCCTCGTTAAGATCAACCCTGATGGCAGGAGTCTAGTGGCGTAAGAGGGCACACGACGAATCTGCTTTGCTTTTTCGGATTGTCTGACGGATCCTCTCTGGGGGTGGAGCATATTTGGTTGACAAAAGTAGGACGGCGACGGCAGACAGGGTAGCAAGACAAAAGAGTGACTACTGCAGTGCGGAGAACCTGGGTGAGCTACCCGTAACACAGT
The DNA here is from genome assembly GCA_031213475.1 of Nereocystis luetkeana. Classification (NCBI taxonomy): domain Eukaryota; class Phaeophyceae; order Laminariales; family Laminariaceae; genus Nereocystis; species Nereocystis luetkeana. The sequence goes on along the minus strand of JARUPZ010000011.1, from coordinate 4,148,237 downwards.
CTGCAGCAACTGTCTCGTGGGTGGTTTGTGCTTTTTTGTTGTGTTTTGGTTATTTCCAAGGCTTATCAAAGTGATTGAGAATCGTGATGGGACGGGACGGGACAGATTCAACTTGTTTGACGGGAAAACAAATGGCAACGGGACGAGACGGGACGGTACAATGAAGACATAAAACGTTGGCGGGACGGGACAGTGGGTGCATAACTCCTCGACGGGACGGGACGGGACGGTTGAATTCAACGGGAAATATTATCACGACGGGACGGGACGGTAATTATTTATTCGTCCGGCGGGACTGGACGGCAATCATTTTTTTCCTCGGCGGGACGGGACGGTAGATATGTTTTTCCTCGGCGGGACGGGACGGTAAAAATGTTTTTTCCCTCGGCGGGACGGTACGGTAAATATTTTCCCCACGGCGGGACGGGACGGTAGTTCTATTTTTCTTCGACGGGTCGGGACGGTAAATATTTTTTCCTCGGCTGAACGGGACGGTAAATATATATTTCTTATTTCTTCCTGCTGCTGCAGGGTCGGCGCGGTTGTACGTGCGTGAAGATTTCACATGGCTGGTAGTGCGCGAAGGGAGCCGTCCCGACGCAGGCGTTGTTCTTCTCGAGCCGCAGCCCAAGCTCCGAGAATTGCTACCACTACACGAGAGCGACTTTTTTTGTCTGATTTCTGCCCACCCCTGCCCCAAGTACTCTTCTTGTTGCGGTGCCAGCTCATGGTGGCGGTTCTGATGGTTATTATTGTACTTGCACTGTGTTACTGGTGGTTGTGGAGGTAGGTAGGTGGAAATAGGTGGTGGTGGATGTGGTGGAGGCGGCGGTGATTCTAGTGTCGCTCGCTGCTGGTCGATCGACCCCGCCCGTGAGATAGGCATCCATGGCGTCCGTACCGGTCATACCAAATATGCTAGGAGAAAGCATTTTTGCCCCTTCCTGACAGACAGCAACTTTGCCTTGTGACACGTACATGCTTTGACAAACACCAAACTACTAGGTTTAGTGTGGAACACCCGGCCCTACATCCTTGACAGTGCACGTTTTGCGCCTCGCTTGATGGTATGTCACCTGATATATATTTTGGGCCACACCAGTACTGGTGGTGAGGCCGTGAGTTGATTGATCTCTGTGCTATTTGTGTGTGGTGGCGAGCTTGCGGCTGTGGCAGATGTTGTGGGTGGCAATATGATTTACAGACAGCAAGCAGTTAGTTGCATGAAGATTCATTTAAAAGAAACAGCAACAACATCAGAGCAAAGGCTCATTCTTATCGGAGAGCGCTTTTTCCATAATTTCCAAAGTTTGGAAATAATTGGAGGTATGTCGTATCAATATACGGAGGCGTTCTGTCACTATTTGGGAAATTCTCCAGATGCGAAAAAAATCGAGCTTGTTGAATTTCACACATTTGGAAAAAAAAATCCGGAAAAATTGAGAGACAGAAAAATCGCGCAAAATAAATGTCGAAATTATCGAAAAAACGCTCTCCGTCAGCTCCATCGACTGCTGCTGTTCAATTAACTATTTTGCGGCTATCTGCATACGAAGTACACAGTACGGACGCCGAGCGTCTCGTACGTAGTCCTTAGCAGTGTTGCTTGCCGCTGTACGAACGAGTTAATGTGTTGTTTTGCCGGATGGCGAACGGGAATGTTTTTTTTTCTTGTTCTTTCAGCGTGTTCTTTCTTGTGACTCAATTGTTTTTACAATGCACCCCTAGGCAGTATTGTCGCACTAACATCTTCGAGTTGCTTACCCGTAGGGCTGCCCAAGGGGTTTCGCAGGATCATTTTGGTTATCTGATACACCACATGGTTCTGTGGATACGGCTTGGTTCTCATTTTAGGCTTCGTTCCCATTTTTCCGATTTGTCTGTTAGTTGGGAAAGAAACGAAGGTATCTCGCAGCAGCCGTATGCATTTCCGGTGGTGTGCCCCATGCCCACGTACGTCGGTTAACCGCATACCAGATGCTGTAGTACGTACAGTGTGCAATGTATAGCACCGACCCTAGATCAAGGTGCGTCGCGACCTCGGGTTGAGCTCAAGTGCGACGAGAGTCGATAGTGCTTTGGTGGCAGTATGATCGGAAATAAACGACCCCAGGCCATGACGCCCCCGTTGTCCCAGGAGAAATGATTGCGACTCCGGGAGATCATGCTTCGGTGGTCCGATAATTATAATGGCGACTTCAGGCGAATGTGTGGAAAACTCCCCAAGGTAATGACGAAACACGTTTCATGAGGTACATTGGTTTATGGTAGAATGCCCTCCTTTGTAGGAGATGCCTACATCCGGAAGGCCCTCCAAGTAGCAGACGCTTGATAATGATCGCGTACACTCTCTCGGGCTTCTTGTTGGGCAGCTCTTGGCCGTGACCTGAAATGTGTGTGCCTTTCAAGTCTACTTCGTAGCGGTTGGGAGTGCTCGAAAACATCTCGGGCATATCCCTTCTGCGTGATGCTCAGGGAGCCTTGGTTGCAATCGCAAGTGACGGGTCATTATAAAGACGAGTGACCTCGCCGCCCATAGCTGTCATGGCGAAGCTGTCCTTGAGTGATTTCTTGAACTGTTGCACCACTTTGTAGTGATGAGCGTGTCGTCGACGCAAAGACTGAGGATTGCATAGATGTTGATGTGCGTAGACGGTACCTACAAATACCTCGGTCAATGGTTCTATGCCAGCGTACGTGATTCCAATAGTACGTACAAGCTACGTTCATTCTTCTTCTCAATCATGGGGGCGCCAGTTTTAGCATCCGTGGCTGCATGCCCCGGTGCGATTTTGAAGATCCCGCACTCCGGTGCGGACGATTCCCCGTAGCCACTTCATGCCACTTGGGAGTGGGCTTGGACTACTAGACGCGGATTGAGTGTGCCATGGTTGAAGAAGACGCGTGATTCCATGACTTTCTCACGCCTGGGTACGCTGGTGAGAACCACCAAGTCATGCACTTGATGGTCGAGCAAGACGTTTGCTTCCATGATTCCATGACCGTCACGTCACTCATTGCGTCTGCCCACTTCGTGTACTGGGGGAAGTTATAGCTTCCTCGTGGGATGTTTTGATGACATACGCCTTCCCCCCCAGAAACCCTCTGCAGTTAGGACTGCCAGTGGCTAGAGTAAGAGCCATGAGCGTGAACAAAAGGAGTTTAGCTTGTGGCGGTCGTCTCGAGGGCACGAGTGGGTCGACCTCTTCAAGGTGGTTGATAGCGAGGGTATTCTTGACTTTGAGGTTGATGTTAGCTCGGGAAGCAGCTCGGTCGCCCGTTTGACATGAAGATGCTCAAGTACCACTTCCAATAGATAGATTGTGATGGTCCTAGTACGGTGACCTTTAGTGGTAGTGATCCTGGTGCAGTGACCCCAGATGAAGCTGCTCACCGTTGTCGTCGGTGATACTGCCGGTGAGGCGTTTTACGACAGAGGTTTACCCCAATTTTTCTGAGGCTCCTCACCTAAGGAGCTTCATACCTCACCCAAAAGCTGACTTGAGCAAAAATCAAATTGACTGTCGATGAATAATCCAGTGGCCCAAGTCTACAAACCGTCTTTTTCGAAATCAAGACTAGCATTCCGACAATTTTGGGTCAAGGAACACCCGCCTTTCAGAAACAAAATAGCGGAAATGTGCTACCTCTATCGTAGAGCGGGTCCGGGGAGAACACCGGTGGTAACCCCACGAAGCACCCACTGGCTAGCCCCAGACGTTTGCCTCGGATGGTTGAGCAGCCTGTAGTCCCGCAAAGCTGGTTGCCCATCCTAGAAGAAGCCTGTCGTCCAGCTACTGATCTGTCGGTCCGATGTAGACCAGCATGGTCATCGGTTTGTCGTTGGCCAGAAATAACTTTACCCGAAATCTCCATCTAATCATAATCAATTTCAATGTCAGTGCTGGAGTGAGTGCCGATTATGTCCGCGGAATAAGCATATCCTTCCGCGGGCTGCTCCCTGCTTAGGGCAGGTCCGGTCATTGTGAGTAATGGAGCTGTGCAGAGCAACGTTCGTCTGGAGCCGCCATTAGATCCTTGGTTCCTCTTTTTGCCCTGCCCACCCGTTCTCCAAGCCGTATGGTGATAGACGTTGTTGTCAATGTTCTCGTCGTTGTCGCCGCTGCTGTTGACGCGCGACGGACAGTCATCGCCGTAGTGTCCTATTCCTTTGCAGTTGTTACATGAGGCCGGCGGCGGACTGTGTGGCCATGGCTGTGCCGTGTCCAGTGACCCTGCCCGCCGTCGCCTTCCGGCGCGACATATTATCAAGGCATATATTCCTTATCGTGTTCTCGATCCGCGCCACGTCGAGAGAAGCGTCGGTTCATAATACCAGTGGTTGTCAAACAGCACGGAGTTTAGAAGCTATGCGCAGAGTGGTTGTCAAACAGAACAATTTTCGCGAATTCAGATGGTGTAGCCGGCGAAGGCGTTCTAGCCGAGGCGGCGCTTCTAGCCGTGTCAGGTGTGTCACACTAACCTGGTGAGATGAGTGGTGCTGACAGTGAACGGAGAGTCAACAGCAGGGGGTTCACAAGCAGTCCTATACGACTGTTGGCGTTGCTCTCTACAGCTTCGTCGTCGTTATCCATTTTGTTATCTGTCAATATAAAATACCAACCCAACTGCTAGTTTGGTGAAGCGTAAATTCGTTTTCAATTGTTTTTTTTGTCGAACCGGTATATATCAGGGCTACACTCGTAGTCTACCAAAACGGTATGTACACTATATGCACACTACCTACACGATGGCCCATCTAACGCGCACGAGATACAACTTGTCATAGCGCCGCGGTAGAGAACCGACCCAATAGGATACTGCCCCATAGATCATAGACCTCATTGACATCGTCGTAGTTCAGGCATCTGGTACGTGCTTCATGTAGCAGTCATTTGGAGATTGACTGCGACTTAGGCCCCCTTTTGGGAAGCGCCGTTACTCGTTCGGATGGCTCCGCTCGGTCTAACCCTTCCTGTTATAGTAAAAAAAACACGTGATGGGCATCTTCTGGGTGGAAACAGCGAACGAGAGTCGTGGTGGGCTCTCGTTGCACGCACAGGTGAGCATGACGTCAGACTCGAATTTGAGTTCAATAAACCGTTCGACATCACGGAACACATTGCTGCGAGAGTCACGCCTGGACAAGCCTGGACTGAGAAAACACGGTCAGACAAAAATCAAGAACGTATGGTCAGACAGATGATTTAGGCATTGTTGTACGAGCTGGGCTAGCCAAGACCTGTTTTATATTCGTCCAGCGCTTCCTCATCTATTCCGAACTATAATGACTCCAAATAAATGTGGCAACAGGATTGTTACTGGGCTGGCAGCGCATTAAATATTTGCCGACCTAAACATTTTTATAATCCGATTTGATTTCGTCGAGAAATTTGAGAAACTCAATTTTCTGTCAATGTCCGTCAAATAAATGTCAAACCCTATAACATGTACGAAAACCCGATAACCAATGCAGTTGGTACTCGGTGTGAACATTCCTCAAGGTACGCCCAACGGATAGAAACCCATATTATCGCCTAATTCGATTTCCATCAAGAGATATTATGGCGTGTATACGATATACTATACAAAGAAAGTAAAAACATCGATGAGATCCGCGAATCTGCAATTTTCACACCGGTTTTTCTTTTTTAGACCTGGAATTTTCACACGTGTTTTTTGCGGGTAAGACAAAGCATTCATTGATGTACCACTTTCATTTTATTTTCGTCAGTTTTGGCTACAAACGTTTTTTGTTTGGTTTTTTCGAAATGTGCATTAGCTCCCAAAAAAACTTTACCAGGTATAAAACAAGTGGTGCAGTAATTAATCCCCCGGGAAGATCATGATGAAGCACGTGTCAGTTTCAGAACAAAGTTCGGAAAAACGGATTGAGAATGTGCGTGAGACCCTAGAAAGCTAGTCTTGGTTAGCCCAGCTCGTAGAGAACACGAGTTGACAGTGCAGAAAAAACGAGCGAGCAAAATATACAACGAAGTCAAAGCCATAGGGTATTTGAAGAAAGTGAAACAGGATGAATGAGGCAGTCACTTCAGCTAACGTTCTACATAGTGTAGAGTCATTCTTAACGAAGCGTCATGTATTTATTTCGGGAACAAAACGAAATATAGCATATTTACAATATTCGAGAGCGTCATTTATTCTTGAAACAACCAATAATTTACACCAGCTCAGGTATTAGAACTGTCCCCCCAGGTATACCATTTTTTCAAGGCAGTACTTTCCGCCCATCAATAATTAATTGCGGAAAAAAATAAAGCACAACTCGAACCGATAAAATGCGCGTCTGGAGTCTTTCTTCGTGGAAAACAGAGAAGGGGGGAGAAGTTCGAGCACCCTCGACCTAGGCGAGCCGTGCAATCACCCGCGATCGCATCAGACCAACCAGGGTCATTCCCAAGGCCTTTCACAGGGCATGGCCGCTCGCAGGAAGCGCAGTGGATACCTGTGTAATATTTTACCGAGTCAACAGAGACGACGTGCCGACGTCCCCGAGCGACTCAACTCCCTGAGCAACGCTATGCGGACAACAACTCAAACTCCTCTCGCTCTGGGCGTTGTCGCGCGAAGAGTTGCTGAAAGATTGACAACTCGGGGCATGGACCCCGCTCATGCCGCAGCTGCACTGCCATTGCGCTGTCTCCGTCAAGTCCCGTGTATTGCGATTGCATTGGTCACCAAGAAACCGCCGTGACATCGCGAGGCAAAAGCTACTGTGTGTATGGCCCATACGGTAGTCGCAGTATCCAGGCACCACCAGAGACAGGGTTGTAGCAAAACCATTAAAAACACAGAGCATGCCCTGATGATGGCGATACATATGAAACCCCACAGCAACGCCATTATTGGCCATCACCCCATTGTGATGTTTCCGCGGAAGCCCGAAGTCGAACCTTGACTTCGCTGCGGCACGCTGTTGCATGATATTGCGACTGACATGGCAACGTCACGAAACAAAAAAGAAACGTACTTTCATCGAAACGCGTCACCGAAGGTGGTATTGAGCGTACCCCCAGTTGCAAAAAGGTGATGGGTACCTTTGAAAACGTTACTGTTCTTACACAACCAGGCGGTGGGGCCGCAGACGTGTTCGGTAGTCTAGGAGAGATGTCACTCACAAGAAAAATCGTCGGGGTTGATCCCCATGCGTCGGGGTTCGAGCGGACCTGTTTGCTCATTGTTCATAGTTAGTATGCTGTTTTGCTGGGTGTGGCTTGGCCGGATATCCACCCCGGGAAACAGTGTTTGGGCTTGACGACGCAACGTCCGACGGGCGGTGGTATTCAATCGTACCCACAGTGTTGAACGGGACAAAACGTTAGGAAACCTACCACCGGGGGTTGTACTGAGCGCACCACGGATATTAAGCATAACCTACAGGATGTCTATTTCACAGTGGTGTCATTTAGTCCTGCTGTGTGCCCTAGGTCTTTCCCTTCACCGCTACTCTCGACCGCTGTTGTTGCTGCTGCTTTGTCCGAAAGTTTCGCGGGGCTCACACAGCCATTCGTGGCCTCCTGCTCGTGCGACATATGTGTCGTGTGTGTATCAGCCTTTCAGCTCCTTCGAGAGCCCCCCGGCAGAGCGATAAGCGTATCGTATTTATGTATGCCGTATTGCTCTATGCCTCGTACGTAGCTTGTTGTACATCTCGGAGGGGACGTCATCGGTGCAGTGTCCGGGCGTGGTGGGCGTCGTTGGATACGAAACACGTTTAGGTGTAGGACAGCTCACACACTCATGTTTTCGTGTGTGCTGCAGCATCATCTAAACCCCTTTACGAGAGCAACGAAGAACAGGCCGCTTGATGACCGGTGCATGACGCAACTGACCGCACGGCTTGTGCATCGAGAATCGACCGCTGATCGAATTGGCAGCCCGTACTCTTCATGAATGACCTAAACAACAAAATATTAGGGAAAAATTGTCCGTCTTGTGGGTCCCCGTCAGAATATCACACTGGACCTTTGAGAGTTTTTCCAAGTACAACAGTAAACCAGAACACCTGTACACTGCAGTACGTACGTACCAGGTACTACTGCATGAAAAGCAAGAAAACAAGACTTGAAAAGCAAGACTGAGTCGTACAACGGTGTAGGAAATAATTCCTTGGGAGGCCTTAGACCGAATAATGACTTCAATCAGACAATCTACCTAACCTGCGTGCGTGCATGCGTGCGTTCGCTCTCACAACAGTAGAGTCATCCCCATGGAGTCCGTCACCTTACTGGCCCTCCAAGTTTCAGCTACTTCGGCATTTCGGCACCGCTTACGTCCAGCCTTTCGAGTCGGCAGCGTGTGGGCCTTCTGGTATTATTTTTTGTCGCGCTTGTTTGCCGAATCTCCTTCCGTCTTCAATTCGCGATGTACTCACCGAGTAGAAGGAATCGAGAACCCGTAGAGTAGCAGCAGCACAAGGCACACATAACATACTGGAGCTACTGCTCCACACCCAGTGCTCTGCACCGTGGGTGGATGCTTAAAAGCATACCACAATTTAATCGTGTAGTATCAGATTGTTACGGGAGGCATAATAATACATGGTATGGTATACATACAACAGTCTAAGCTCCCTTCCATAGCATATCTCCCGATATACCTACTGCCGTGCTTTCGAACGTCTTGGTGAGGACGAAAACTTGATGAGAACCCAAGTAACGTGATCTTACAAGAGTGCAGTAGTGGATATACTGCTGCTTCGGGTCTGCCTGACCTTACATACAGGTACATTGGAAGCACACGCATTTATTTGGTGTCTGTAATTACTAGTGTTCTTCTGAGTGAAGTACATGAATTGAGCGCCTCGCGATTTTCTTCATTAGTTTACAAAACACATCGCTTTCACTTTCTAACCATTAACACACAGTTTGTTGTTTCTAGACCTCCGCAAGATCCCACAACACGTGCTCGTATTGCAGTACTGCTATTATCTTTACACCTCTGGTGCATACTGGCAGTACCGTGCTCTATCGCAAGAGACCAGGAACAACACATACATACATGCCGGCTTCCTCTGTTTTTGGCAAGATATAAATACGTCCCTTTGCTGCGCGTAGGTACTCCTCCTGCCCCGTATGGAGTCTATCTATTCCCTGCCATCTGATGACAACAACTGTGCACGGTGGGCGTCGCCATCGAGGAATGCGTCTTTTTCATACCTGATGTGCATACCTTATTATTCCAGACCTGAGCTTGTTTGGTGAAGGCATCATAACCCCACAACCCGTCCTCAATACTCGTAATCCCATCTCTACCCTGGGGTCCATGAAATCTCTCCGCTAAAATATTTTACGGTCGTCTTGTTTCCTTTCGTGGATCTTGGAATGAAAACAAAACACTTGATAATTATGTTATGGATCGGGTACAAAGAGTTCATCATGAGGTCTAGGGTCAGGAGTGAGGCAAGCAGCTCAGGCATGAGTCTGTTTGAAGGATCGTCGTTTACAGTCAGCATCAGATGGAGTAGGATTATAACAACACTTACTTGCCTTCAATATGCATATAATAGAGAACACAAGACCAACCTCAAGTCTGGCCACGATCCAACCGAGTCGAGACGTGCGCACGCACGTGTTCCAGAGAGGTAAAGCGTGCTTCTGACGCTAGGGAGAAGGTCTCCCAGGTTTGTAGATGGTAAACTGATTGCTTAATGCCCAGGTCGACAGCGATGACCAAGGCAACACGTAGGACCACCGAGAGGAGGACCAGAAGGTACGAGGAGTAGAAGTGGCAATCCACAAATTGGGGGAGGGGCCGCAAATGACGCGGCCCCCTGCTGATACACAAGGCAAGGCATGGTGACTCCTGAAACGGTCCAAAACCGTAACAAATACACAAGATCATATGGTATATGGTACAAGGTTCTCCTTCGGGGTGTAGGTGGCATGACATCCGGAGGGTGGTGCAAGTTGAAAAGGGAGACGCATGTACAACCCTTGCACCTCTTTTTTTAGTAAACATGATCTCGGATTAAACTGAGTCATGCCCTACTGATTTATTCCTGAAAGCGAAGAGTAGTCTAGTCTTCGATGCTCTCGCATGTCTTGGCGTATAGCTGGTAGGAGACATGGACTACTGTATTGCTCAAAGGGGAGCGTAGCACTCAGAAAGAAATTGACGGGATTTGTATCATCCAGGTATTTATCGCCTGGGTGGGATCTGTATCATCGATATATATGTGTTCTTTGATGATCTGAACACCTCTACTGGGTGGGATCTGCACGACCTGCATGAACTGCACATACCTGTTAATCGAACATACATGTGCCGTGATTAACTGATGAATAGCTTTGCGAGGATGGGTCCGCATGATCTGAAGGATCTGTACGATCTGCAGGGTCTGTATATCTTAGATGTATCACTCTAATTTTGGCAGTGAGATCTGCTTGGTCTTTATGGTTGCACTTGCGCGCCGGGTGGGATGATCTGAACGCCATGTATGCATGATGTGGAGGATCTGCATGAATAATCCGAAGGATCGATTATCTACATACTCCAACTAGTTTGCCTGGAGAGACAGGTATGTTCCGTATCGTTTCCACTTGTGTGCCAGGTGGGATCCGGTTGATCTCAATGACATGCTAATGTTTGGCCGGAAGGGGATCTGTCTGGTTACAATTTTCATAGATGTGTACCTGAGTACAATCTGTGTGATCTGTAATATCTGTACAGTTTGCCCGGGATGGGATATATATGTGCGATCTGCCGATCTGTACACATCTTTAGCGAGATAGGGTCTGTACGATCTGCATGATCTGCGCATGTTTATCGTTGGGTGTCATCGATCTGCAGGATCTGTATAATCTGCATGATCTGTATAATCTGCAGGATCTGTATGATCTACCTGAGTGGGATGTGTGTGATCTGTATGATATGTACACCGGAAATGGAGTGTGTGCGATCTGCATGATACGCATATTTTTATCGGTGGGTCTGCATGATCTGCAGGATCTGCATGACCTGCGGAATTTTTGTATGGTCTGGAGGATCTGTAAAATCTGGATACTTCAGACTTGCATGCATCATGTTTAGCCGGGATGGGTCTGTATGAGGCGGATATTTCACAGGTGTGCACCTGAGTGGGATCTGTGTGATCAGTACATCTTTACCGGGTTGGATATGTATAAATAGATCTACCAGGTATGTACGTGGTGGATACAGCGTGTTCTCATTTCTTGTGGCCAAGCCGTCATGAGCACACTCGATTCGAGCAGCACTCGTACGCCTGTTTTTGCTGTTCTTGTACTGCTGCGTATTGCTCGAGCAGCACTCGAGCGCGCACCAGCATGAGTATATTTCCAAGTATGGGCTATTGCACCGCAAAAAAAAAGGACACGGGACCACGATCACTCGATTGCTCGAGCGCAACAAGCAGAAGACAAACAAGCGCACGGCATGGCCAAGCAGTCACGGGCACAGGAGCACTCAGGAGCAGCAGCAATAGCATCCAGCGGCACTCGAGCAACACTCGACTCGAGCAGCACTTGTACGCCAGCTGTTGCAGTTGTTTTGCTGCTGCGTACTGCTCGAGTATGATCTCGAGCAGCGCTTGTGTACTGGTGTTGTTGCAGTCGCAGCAAGAAGCGAGAAAAGTAAAATCTCTGCAGCTAAAAATACGAAGACCGGGGGAGGTTTTCAAGCCCCCGCGTGGCTTTTCGGAAGTGGGACCCCATCCCCTCAGTTGCTTGCTGGGTTACGTGACGTTGACCATGTAGAGCATTGGCCACGGAGCCCGGCCTGAGCCAACGACTAGTAATACTGCTTAGTCCATATTTTTTAGAGACAATTTCCATATATTGTCAACACGTTTGAAGGAATGACCCTCGGCCACGAAATGCAAAATTCTGCTGCCGGCGTGTTCCTTTCTACGCTCAAGAAACTTCACCGGGACGCCGGAAGGTGGGCACAGGGAGGCCTACTATGAGTGGGTTCCTAACCCTTACCCTATCAAAACTATTATGACGTATACTGCCACTACGCAACCATTTTGCTGCATTACACCATTCCGGTTTATATGCCTTGGGGTATAGGTACTACATTACCACAAAACTACTGTCGACACTTTTGCATAACCATCTCCATGTCCTTGTCTCCGTACGCCAAGACATACTTCGCCTCCTGGGATGTCCTGCTATTCGACGTTACCATCAATATGTCAGGATATCTATAGTGCAAGAACGACTCAATAGGAGGATATTGAGTTTTGTACAGTATGGTATGGCGGTTTACTTGGATATGAAACCGTCAGTGCAGGCAGTTTCGACGCGCCTGTGCTGTGAGATAATAATTGACTCTGTTTTTACTCTACCCGATCCTCTGCCAATCGCTAGCTACCGCATGCTCTTCTGCAGCAGCTCCTTCACTACTGCTTGCTTTACTGCTATAGTACCGAGACATGTTATGAGCTTCGCGGTGGCGGTGATTCAAAATCAACAATGTCCTCCCCTTTCCGAAAAGGGTACTCCTCATTCAATGGGGAGCCCAACCAATATCACGGTTGGATTACGCTACTGCGGTCGCTGATGTACGAGTAAAGGCTCGCGGTGCAGTGATGGCACTGGAGGAAAAATACCGTCTTGATGGCGAGAGGATGCAGGAGCTGCACGATCAGCTCGCGAATTTACAAGTAACCGAGGCGGAGAAATATGAGCCTGCGCGAGTAATTCAGAAATTGCGCGGCATTTGTGTCGAACTGGGAGCGCTGGGTGATGTGGGAGTTCCCGCGACTAACGTATACCTGGTATAGTAATAGCATGCTGGGTTTCATTGGTCTGTTGGTACGAGTACCGAGAACGCCGAACAATAAAACTTTCAGGTTGTTGTCGGCGATGGCTCGTCAAGGTTTTTGTACAGGTGGAAGTACAACCAGAACGGAATGCCTTGTCGACAGAAGTCGAGAGTGGTGGTGCAAGGGTTCCACGAGGCTGATACTGGCGCTGGCAAGGCAGCACCAGCAGCATCTCAGGAGTCAGTCCATCTCCTGATAGCTAACGCCGCCAATAAAGGTATTATTCTTAGGGCAGTCGGCATTAAGACCGCATTCTTACAGGCCAGGATGGAGCGTGATGATCCGGACGTGTATGTCGTCCCTCCCAAATAATTCGAATGCCAAGAGAAGCAAAAAATTCAAGTATGGCGACTGAAGGCGTGGCTGTATGGCTTACGCCTTTCCCCCCGTGGTTGGTGGGGCACAACGCACACGTACTTGCTGGATATTGCTTTTACCCCCAGCACCGCTGATCCGTGTGCCTACAACCTGGATTCCGGAGCAGTTTTTTTTCTTCTCTATGTTGACGACATTTTGCTCTCCTGTTCACACGACGAGCAAGTTTTACGACTAATCGAGAACATCAGTATAGGTTTCAGACGGTGGACCTGGGAGACCCAAAGTTCCTTCTAGGTATGGGAATATACCGAAACGTGCATGCAGGAACCATTGTTTTATCGCAGGAAACTTACGCTAGGACGATACTGCAAACGTACGGGATGGATGACGCACACCCGACGAAAACGCCTGCTGAGGCGGGGCCCGTGCAGATTGAAGAGGAAGAAGTTTGTCAACAAAAGATACCACGTCATTCAGGTCTGCTACGGGATCTCTTCTTCCTCTTAGCAGGTGCACAAGACCGGACCTTGCGGATGCAGTTATGATGCTCACGCGAAGTATGTCTAAACCAGGTCCGAGAGCAATGGCCAAACTGAAGAGGGTTTTGAGGTATCTGAAAGGCACGACTTCTATTGGATCAACTTACAACGGAGACGCAGAAAATGGAGACGAACTTACTGCGTACATTGACGCAGACTACGCTGGTGACATGGATAAGGGTTATTCGACGACAGGAGTCGTTTTGTTCTTGGCAGGAGCGCCGGTAGACTGGAAGTCGGTGAAGCAAATGGTTGTGGCTGTGTCTACTCTGGAATCAGTGTATGTGGCGTTGTCGAAAACGTGTCTGATGACAATTCACCTTAGACACTTACTTACTGAAAACGATAAGTAGTGAGCAAAGCGAGGCGACCTTGGTTTTTGAGGAAAACTTGGGTGCTGTAGCCACTAGTCGGAGCAAGAAGAATACGCCTCGCACGAAGCACATAGATGTAAAATTTCATCAAGTTAGGTCCTTAGTCGCTGAAAACGTACTAGAGGTCAAGTACATTGAGACAGGCTTTCAAAAGGCCGATATTCTCACGAAGAGATTGGGCGCGCTAAAGTTCATTTGAAACCGACTCATGCTATTCGGTGAATGAATGCCCGCCCCCGTTTCTAAATTAGGTATGACGCCTAAACCGGTAACTGGAACTCGTAAGAAGAAGCTTGATGAGGGGTTACACAGCTGTCATTTCATGCAGTAGTAGCTGTTTACGGTCTTTATTTGTGTTTTGAAGATCGAAAGGGCAGCCTTACTGTACCCATTGGGGAGAGTTGGATTACGTGAGCACGAATTGGTATGAAGGATATCTTGACAGGACATGTCGGGATATCTGTCGTGCAAGAACGACTCAATAGGATATTGGGGTTTGTACTGTATGGCATGGCGGTTTACTTGGATATGAAACCGTCAGTACAGGCAGCTTCGACGTGCCTGTGCTGTGAAATAATAATCCACCCTCTGCCAAGCGCTATTAGTAGCTACTGCTTGCTTTACTGCTGTAGTATCGACACAATACACCCATTGCATCGATACTATTTCATTGGCCTGGTCTTTGCATTTTATCACCTCCAATTTGTTTGCGGGCGCGCATGGTGGCTGAAAACTGCTTGAATTGTACGCCTTGGCCAGTATGCCGTTTAGTGTGTATACGAAGCTGTATGTCGTGTACTGCTGTTCCGCGCATTCAGACTCGTTTGTGCAGAGCTCTTTTGTTTCACCGCGGGGGGGGTTGTGGGGTGTTGTACCAACTAGAGAGAATCTGATATTCTAGGACTCCATGCAAGGAGCAACGGGGCAATGCATACGGCATATAACGCAATGCGAACACACTTGAAGAAAATAACAAGCAAGGTTTTTACGGCGTCGTCTAATTTAAACTACCGGCCCTGACAGGCGCCTAGGGCCTCCTTCTTACCTCGTACCAACCCCATCCTATTGGCGTTGATTGTTTATGCCAGCAGAAGCTACGTCAAACCCAACTTGCAGCGATGGCCTCGTAGGCCTTGAGAACAGCGGCAACACCGTCTGCTGTGACTCCCGCTGCTTGCAGTGCGGCGATACTGGGTGTGGGGACACCCCCGGACTGTCCGGTGATGACTGCTGCTCTTCCAATATCGAATTGAACGGCCAGCTCTGCTCTGTGACTGGATCGGCTCCATGTGTGTTGGAATTTCAGGGTGAGGTGTTTGCGCTTTGCGTCGAGGTCCATTTTGGCATTCCATTGCGCATCCTCACTTGATGAATACCCCAGCCCGTGCAAGGTTTCTTGCAATAGTGCGTTTGACCGAACCCACCACCTGCGCCATTTTCATGACCCTCTGCTCAGAGGATCTTGCACTCCTGAGCTGATACGTAGGACCCTTGCCTACGGTATCAAACAAGGTCGCGCACCAGGTATAACCTCGCCCGACCGCGTACCATTGACTCCATCCCGTCTGATTTCGTCGATGTTCGCGTTGTCTTTGACTGCTCGCCAGAGGTGATACCACCCATCTGCTCGAACGGGCTCATTGGCGTCCAGAGCGACGATGGCACAATTTGTTGTGCCGAGGCTTGCAATGGCCAGTGCGGAGGTGTCGGCTGCGGAGACATCGACGGTACCAACGGGGGCTCGGACTGCTGCTCCGGCGTGATCCTCACGTCTGGCGTCACCTGCGATGCCGGTGTTGACCCCCCCTGCATAATTGTGAGCGTCCTCTCTACCGACGCCCCGACGGCTTCTCCCGCGGATATGTTCACCGTCGCGCCGACCGCACCCCCCGGCGGCCAAGGTTCCACGTCTCCGGTGATCGGGCAGACGTCTTCTCCGACCGTCAGATCCCCCGGATTCGAGCTTACGGGAGCCCCCACGCGGTTTGACCAGACTGAAGCCCCCACGCAGTTCGACCTGACGGAAGCCCCCACGCGGCTCGACCTGACGGAAGCCCCCACGCGGCTCGAGTTTACGGAAGCCCCCACGCGGTTCGGCTCGACGGAAGCCCCCACGCGGCTCGAACTGACGGAAGCCCCCACGCAGTTCGACCTGACGGAAGCCCCCACGCGGTTCGACCTGACGGAAGCCCCCATGCGGTTCGACCTGACCGGAGCCCCGACGATGGCGCCGACGACCGGCGGAAGGGATACCATCGACCCGACTATGTTTCCAGGCGTGACCATGGGCCCGACAAGCGATGCGGCGGCGGTATCGGCCAGGGTCATTTTCTCGCTAGCGGCTATGGCAGGCGGCATATTCGCGGTGTTTGCGGCGGCGAGCAAATAAGTTCAGTCGGTGTGGTCGACCATTGATATTGTATTTGGCTCTGTTCGGGCGCTCTTGTGTGTATGTATGCCTTGTTGTGTTGCAGTTTCGGGGCAGCGCACTTGCTATGGATGCCCTTGAATGTTAGTGGGTTTACCGTTCGCCCTGAGTGTCAGCTCGTGATGCTGCAGGAGTTTGGTTTTTTTCCTGTGTACCTCTTGAGGTATGCGGTGCATGCTGCTCGAGTTACATGTTTCCGTCGACAATTACGTGTGTGCTAACCGTATATCGACGTCGAGTAGGTCCGTTCTATTTGCTGACTACCCGAGATATATCTTTGCTTCGCGGGGGGCGTGGGCGGGTACTGAAGTAGGGTTGGTAAGTACCTGATACAACAGTTGGAAAGGGAAAAGAAGGTCGAGCCTGAACGATCACACGCAAACATCTGGGTGCGGCTGTCTTTCTGGAACGAAATCATCCCGGGAGCCCCTGGGTTCGGCGAGGGTACGCGTGTTCTCCTTTCGCCACCTTGCCCTGAGTCGACTGCGCTGAGCGTGGTAGCGTGTTGTTGAAGAAGAATTATAAGTGTGCCTAGCTTCCGGAAGTTCGGGGCAAATGTTTGAGCGGCAGTTTTCGACGGCGTGTTTTGGGGACATGTAACAATACGTCAAGTGCTGCCCGTCAGCTCCGATTTGAGTATACCTTTACTTACCCCTGTCAAAATTCCATTTGCCTGGTGCGATATATTTCCTTTCGGTTCCTTCATTTCCTTGCTTGGGCCGATGGTAGTTTGTACGTGATAGAGTCGCATCGTGCAGAACGAATGGTGCCTATCAGTGCAGAAACCCGGTGCAAAACCTTTCAGCGCGGTGGAACCATTCCAGTTCTTCGTGTTTGGCCCCTGATGATTGGCGTACATCCTCCTAAGCGTATGCGATGCTCTCACGGAAAGTGCTTACACAATGGACTCTAGAGGGTTGCGACGTGAGGTGTGTATTCGATGTTGGCCACCCGAGGATCCCGAGATATCGGCAATATAACCACGAGGCAGGAGGCCCCGATCTGATTGTTTCGAGGCAGGAGGGAGTTATTCTTGTAGTGCAGGCGGGATGTGTGAGTGCGTCATATTTGGCGGCCACGCGTGTCGAACTGTGTTAGTACTTGTATGTTGACCATGCCACGATAATTTTGAATTTGGTTTTGAAGGAACGTCTGTTGAGAGACAGGCAGGGTCAGAGGGCATGCATCATGTGTATTGGAAGAAGTATAGACTATTGAGTCATCAACAAACACACAGCTACAGCAGTAGTAATATATAGAGGTATTCCTAAATAGGCAACACGAGACCCTACCGCCCCCACGGCGGTCGGGCCACACAGACGGAAATCGTGTGGCTCATGGATGGAAAATCATGAAAGCAAAATCGTAGTCGACAGCGAAATTCACCATCGTTCAAACAGCAAAAAAAAACTGTCAATCTTAAACACCGGATATACATATATATATATTAAACCTAAAGTTGAGTACCAACCGCTCAATCGGGCATGTACACACGGCTGACGATGTGTTTGCGACAATTGACAAAAATATGAATCGACTTTGATGTAAGTGGGGAGCTTGAGAATTATAAGATTTGATATTGATAGCAGATGCCCTGAGTATGCCTCCACGGTCGATTTTTACTGTCCAGCTTGATTTGCTTGGGTGAGAACTTATGGATGTGGGGTTATACCCTCGGCGACATAGTGGACGAGCACGGTGGTTACATGCATATATATGTCGTAATCGTCCATGGTGCTTGCTTCATGTTGATGGTACTTAGAGTTCAGTATCCAAACTGCACGTTATTTTTCATGTTATTTAGCAAGCTCACGCCCTCGCGCATGCAAGAAAAATAAACGAAAGCAGCAAAACGATACCTGTAATACATGTAAAAATGGGGAAACAAAGTTTGATAGCATGCTGCAGCATCGTGTGCTCTTTCCGACTGGGAGATGAGACCCTGCTCTGCTACCAGCGCACCACGCCGAGAAACGCCATACACATGCGTACATGCTGAAAGTTGGAAGCAGCCCCGCACACCGATTTAACCCTCAACACATCGCGTTTGTTGAACACCGCCCCAATCCACCTTGCCATGGGTAAAGAGGGTATTTGTGTGACGGTACGTGACAGAGTTACGAGAACTGCCTGATGCGGCGGTAGAAGCTTGTATCCGTTCGTTGTGCACATTTTAATCTTGTACTATTAATACAGGTAGTACTTCGTACCCTCAAAAAGTGTTTTTCGAAAGACTTAAGTCCAAAACATCCGAACCAAAGCTTTGCACGTACGGTATCATACAGCAATCGCTCTCGCGTCTCTCCGGCCTCGCAACGATCTGTCTCATCGAGCCTGCAAATGCTATTCCTATCAACGTGATCATACGAGTTGGGTTAGGGTTAAGGTTAGAGTCGGGGGTTGGGTTGGGTCTTCGCCCGTACCTTGATCCCAACAGGGTCCAAAACACCTTAATAGCCTACCAACCTAAAGATCCCTTCTCCCAGATTGTTAGAGGTCCTCGATCATGCAGCGGATACAAAAGATATATCGATGTTTGTTGTGCGTATCATCCCGGTCGACCACTGAAGTATACCGGCACGTACGGACTAAATACTGACGACTTCGTACGCGTCCAAGTAAGTACGATATTTGTTCGTTTGGTCTATTTAAGTAACAGTTAGTTACGTACCTGTTGGTACCATCGCCTAATATATTGTGAAGTATGTGGCTCGTGACATCTTAGGTTGTAAGCGGTGAGGCATGAGGCTCACTTCTTCTCTGTCCCTACCTTGTGGGAGGCCAAAAATGCGTCACCTGAAACACCCATGCATAGATAGGCTGCCATACAGTCTGGGCTACCGCTACCTAAAAAGGTCATTCTTATCGGAGAGTTGTTTCCCATAATTTTGACATTTTTCTCGCGCAAGTTTTCAATCTTCCACTTCTTCCAGTTTTTTTTCTCAAATACATACGTGAAATTTAACGAACTTGATGTTTGTGTTTCTGGAGGATTTCGCGAATATTGACAGAACGCCTACGTATATTGATACATGCCTCCAATGAATTCCAAACTTTGGAAATTATGGAAAAAATGCTCTCCGATAAGAATGAGCGACGAATATTCTAGAATGTAGCTGGTCCACAGCCCCATGGCGGATGGCATTGGAGACCTTCGGGCTTATCGAGAAGAATTGGAACAGGGTTTTGTTTTCGGGCCACTGAATCAACAATGTTCGAGACGCTGGGGAGGAATTGCGCTGGAGAAGCGACCTCGAACCCAAAACGCGACAGGAGCCCAAGCGGGGAGCAGGAAACAGCCACCGCTGGTACAAAAGGGAGGGATGCTGTACCACCATCGTTGGATTTCTCCGACGATGAGTCAGGGAGCAGGGTGGGCAGCCCGATAGGTGGTGAGCTGTCCCCCGACATGCATGGCAGTGGGTCTACGGGAGTCGGCTATTATTACAATAAACTCATGAATATCAATATGACGTGGTGAGGAGCATGCCCCGGTGGTATACAGGGAGCCGTCTATACGATGGTGGAAGGCCCAAGAGATGGTGCCATGGTCGCGGCGTCATATTTAGGGAGCCGCTACCGCTGTCACCTACCGCTATTCAGCAGTTGTGGCTAAACGTTCTTTGGTGGCAGTTTAACCATGGGAGCAGTAGCATCCGTCCTACTTACGGTGGGAGGCAAACAGTAAGCACCCCTGCCGAGTGTAGCGGGGAAAAAGACGGGCATTTGCATACAGTAGCGAAATGCCCCTAGGAGAAAGCGTATCCTTGGGCGCCCCTGTCGTGTGATCGGTGGGGGGAATCGGGCGGCATAGCTGCACGTACTGCGCTACGGGGATGTTAGTGGCGAATATGAACGATGCCGCCAGGGCATCGTTCTATGAGAGCAGCTTCTGCCTTACAACAGGCGCTATAACCACTGCGGCGGCAGTACAGCCGTGGACACCCCCGTCGCGTGTTGCGACAGGAGGATTTGAGGTCGTGCGGCATATATTCGCCGTACGAACTCAGGAGAGATTGGTTGTGGGGAAGGAGCAGATGTGGGGGTATCGTTGAGCGAGGGGGGCGCGTCTGCCCATTCCGTGAAGAGACGCATGGTCGACTCTTGGCAATGTGTTCCCGTGACCTCTCAAAAGAGAGACGTCAAGGGGAAACAGTCGCGTGGCATGATCATGTGCACTCTATTGCGGAGGGGTATGCGGTGGAGTTAGCGAGTGTGGGGGGGGTTGTTGGTGGACTGACTGCAGCAGTTCAATATACGAGGAGAAAGCGTCTTGCAGGACAGCAGCCCACTCGCCGTGGCCGAGCGCTCTTCACGGCAGCAGCAGCAACCCCTGAAGCAGCAGCGGCGGCAGCAGCAGCAGCAGCAGCAGCAACAGCAGCAGTAGCAGCAGCAGTAGCAGCTGGGGGATCGTGGAAAGAGCAGATTTTGGTAGATCGTCGACTGGAGTTTTGGTTCCGGATATTCGCGAAACGAGGGGGGAAACGTCTGACTACAGGTGGGCATTTTGCAAGGCTGGAGTTTTCTCTTGCGATTGGGTGCATCTGTCGGTCGAAATATGTCTTTTTGATCGTATAAATCAGTGGAGATGTCTCATTTTGGAATGGGTTTGGTTCCGCGTAAGTCGTGTGTGATATATACCGTGCAAGCAGTGTTAGGGAATACTAAAGGATCTGGGAGTTGTCGTTCTTCCCGGGTAGGTGGTGGAGGATATAGAGGATGTGCATCGTTTATCACTGGTTACGGATCTCTGAATGGCATGCAATATTTTATTGTGTTTATCCCGGATAAGTCGTGAATGGTATGTACGAAGGTAGAATACCGTCTATAGGTTCGTCTAGGATGGCGCACGCAGCCTTTGTGTTTCGCATGGTAGTATTGGAAATATATTTTGTTCAACTCAAAACTGTCTGTGTAAATCCGGAAAATGTGTACCTGGGAGTGTTTCTCCTGTATAGACAGGATCCGATGAAGACTAGTGGAACTGATACTAATATTTCGAACTGATTGGTGAAGTATTTGTACGTGGGTGCACCTTGAGAGGTATTCGGCTGATTGGCGGTGTTGGTGACTACTGATTTTATTGATCCTTGCTGGAATATTTTGTTCGTGACTGTTTACTGGTTGCAGAATAAGGGGGGGGGTAGCATACGTAAAATTTCACGATGGGTTATTTTACCACCAGTATTGTTGTGCGAACTTTTAGATTTGTTCACGAAGGAGAAAAAAATAATTTGATGTTCTGAGGGTGATCGAATAGATTTTTTAGCTGGGAGGGCTTAGACCTATACCAATCGAAACGCGAAGTCAAAAGTTGTCTTTCAAAAACGTTGTTCTCAAAGAGGCCTGCAAAAATATCCTCGTACCGCCGCTGTGGGATAAAAGGGAAAAAATGTTTTCTTTTTTTCATTTTTTTTTTCCCCCAACGGCTGCAGGCGGCGCGATTTGTCTTCTTCTCGTTGCAAACTGTCAACACGCTGATAAAACTCAGTTCGAGTGACGAGAGACGCTCGATCTCGACATAAACTCATCCCACGGTCAACCCGCTTGGTGACGGACAAGGGCAAAGAGTGCAGATGACGGCCTCGAAGATATCAGGTGGATCCATTATTTAAGGCGAGAAGTTGCCGGCGGCGTCCTACGGTATCCTCTCAAACGTGAACAAAAAAACTATTTTTTGCCATTCGAGAGAGATCGAGAAATAAATGTTGTCATCCGTCTGATGCACACCAGCGACCAATTGTGTTTTTATCATAAGCATGGCCAGCGTCCACCACATGTCACCGCTCACTGTGTGAACACGGTGACCCAAGGGTGGGTCGGAGCCCCTAACGAGCGCACCCCGTTCATAATCCATAACGCAGTCGTTGGTTTGTCGATCAAGGTCTGTCGATGACTCGGAATCTCGCCGCTTCGAACCAAACATCCGCCTGAGTTTTCTGAAGCCGATCTTGGCCTAACATCGGCTCTAGATTTGTTTTTTTTTCGTTTTTCAAAAAGTTAACTTTCCGTTATAAGAAACGTGCCCATAGCAAGCTGTGCCTGAAACATTCCGACGGGTATCTTTTTACTTCAATATTTTTACGGGAACTTTGCGTTCCTATTGGCATAGATAGGTCTTTGGACATCCGTGTTGAAAGTTGCAGCATTTTAATGTTTATTTCTTCGTTTATTGGGAGCTAGCGTACAAAAGCCAAAAAAGGAGTATTTTCGTTTTTATCACCTGGTATGTATCACAAGCGAGTTTTATGTAGGGTGATTTCAGTGCCAAATGAATTTTATGTGAAATGGATTGATGATATCTCGCGTTTTCCGTCACGGTCTGTGTATCTATGACGGTGGTAGTAAGGACCAAGAAAGGTTTTTGTCCGGGGAACCTCGTGATCGTTGGCATGATATTGTTCAGCATAGTTGTTTTTGTTTCGCGCGACTACTGTAATGTTTTCCGTGAAAGCAATTATTGAATAGCTTGTGTGGCATCGGGGGCAAGTTTTTGCCTTGTAGTCGGCATGAGTTTTCTCTTGCCGTTATTGTGGTTGGTGTAGGTCAAGGACTTGCTTTCTGTTTTTTCTTGTTTGTCACTGTTGTTATGCAAAGAGCCAGGAAGGATGTTTGCTTGGTCTCTTTAACTGGCGGTTGCGTACCGGTTGGTACCGTTTAAGGGGGCAACTCGTGCACCGGGTGTGGCGCCGCTCAACCTTGCCATGAGGCGTGGGAGCAAAAGAAGAGATAGTGTTCTTGTTGTTATTATTATCGTTGCAGTTGTGTCATTGTGGTACTGAGGTCAAGCGGGTTCTCAACCCTCTTCCCCGTGACTCTGGAAAAGCACCCAAATATATATTTCATGCAACCCATTCCCGAGAGCTTAACATCCACCCCGTATTCCCTTCGGACAGTTTGCAGCTACATAAATCACACCAATGAACCAATCAGAATACATCAGACATTTGCGCGACTGTGAAGAACTGCTATGTCTTACACCATTGCCTATTGGGGGCTATGTGACTCTTGACATCTCAGGTTGTAAGTAGTAACGCACGAGGCTCATTTCCTCTCTGCCTCTACCTTGTGGTAAACCAATATACATGACCTGAAACATCCATCCATAGACTGCCATGCAATCTGGGCTACCGCTGCCTAAGGCTGCGAACACCATTGTCATGCACCGTGATACCGTACGCCCATCCCCCCTATGTACCACCCTCCATCCGGCTTACCCAGAGACACGCGCGCGTACGTGTACTACGGTGATACTTGATTTATGTATACAGGCCCTGAGTGTAACCCCCTGTCTGGTGTCGAACAAGGATAGTGGGGTATCGGGATTGTTTACCTGACTTTGTCGAAGTGAGTGCAATCAGCTAACCCTAAAGCTGTACCTGGTACAGTAATAATAGTGTTGGGATATCTATTTCATGGTTAAGCGACACGCGTCATCGCAAAGACCTTTAGCTGGAGAGTTTGAAGCAAGCACCAGCACACCAATATATTACTTTGTACAAAACGGTTGTTTTTTTCGCAACAGTACCGCAACAGTTCACTTTTGTCGTTTGGCCGTAGGTATTTTCTCGTGTTTCCTGCTGCGGGGCGGGGCCCGCATGGGGGCGGCGCGGACAGTACGGTGCAAGCGTTGGCCCCGGCCGGGCTCCGTGGTACATGCTTTAGGTTGTCAAAGCCACGTGACCTAGCAAGCAACTCCTGGCAAGGGTTCCAATATCGCGAAACGCCTTCGAGGAGTTTGGAAACCTACCCGGATCTTCGTATTTTCCAAGGCTTATCACGGTATTTCGGCGGGACGGTGACGGCGGTAACGGCGGGACGGTAAAACCACCGTCAAAATATCCCCGCCGTCCCGTCCCGCCGACAATTCCCTGACCGTCGTCACATACCGTCCCGTCCCGCCGATATAATATCTCCCGTTGAAAATTACCGTCCCGTCCCGCCGTGACACCGGACAATTACCGTCCTGGTCCGCCGTGACACCGAAAAATACCGTTCCGCCCCGCCGGTAAAATCTCTCCCGCGAAATTATGGCTCCGTCGGACATAACGTGCCTTCCCCTGCGAGATACATTCGTTCGTGGTCGTCTGTTTCTATCCTTTCCCACCACGAATCACGAAACTAATAAAATGAAATCGAGTTGTACTAAAATTTAGTAGTGTTTCCTATGTAATAACTACCAGGTACTACCTGTTATCATAACTTATACACAACTCCCACACAACTATGACTGAAATACATACCTGGTATAGAACAGTTGTAGAACAGTAAATAGGGGTATAGGCGTAGCTTTATTGCGCAGCTTGCAAAAAATGAAAATTGAGTGCATCACCTATCAAATAAATAACCAACCGAACTCACAGCAAACACCAGACCAGACAAACCTCGCACCACCGCTCGTCATCGAAGCGGCAGGCCAGAGGTATAAGCAGACGACCCAGTTCTTATACCTAGGCGGCGTTATCCACGAAAAAACTGACCTCTCGATCGAAATCGACCGACGGATCCGCCTCATGCGAACTTGCCTCAAACGGTTCGGCCCGGAGTTGTATGATAGGACGACCGCCCCCCTTAGCCTTAAAGTCCGAATGCTGAAGGCCGAGGTGATTGAGACCCTGCTGTACGGGTGTGTGACGTGGAGCCTCAGAGCGGAACACTTTGCCAAGCTTCGTACGGCTCACCGCCAAGTCCTGTTGCGAGTCATTGGCTTCCAGCGCCGACTTCATACTGACCATGCCACCCTCTCGTACGCGAAGGCCCTCAAGATGACACGTTGCGAGAGCATCAAAACGACCATTATTTAGTAAACGTCCGCTCTTCTTTGCGGATGGCGTGGCACGGCAAAGCAAGGAGCGATTACCCAGTCGGGTAATGTTCGGGACGATAGCTGGCGGGGAGAACCCGAGACCAGGCGGACAGTGTAAGACTTGGAATAGATGCGTAGTCGAAGACCTTAGGGAGTTCCGAGTCACCGAAGGGTCCACGGAAGTTGCCCCCTTGGTGTTTGGAGTTGAGACCGCGTTGTGGTCCTCTGCAGCCAAAAAGGCGGGGAAGTGGTACCGGGGGATCCTTGAAGCAGCCGAACGGTTCATGGTGAGGTGGCACGAGGCTGAGGCTGAGATGAGTAGGCAGCGCCACGCATCCGCCGCGGATGGTTTCCAAGGGAATGGGGGGGGAGGGGGCAACAGGAGAAGTGGCAGAAAGCTCGACCATGGGAATGCGGAGAGGGGGGGGGAACTGGAGGAGTAGAAGGGAAACTGCGGTAGACGAATGTAGGAAGGAGATCGCAGACAGGGTAGCAAGGCACCAGGCCGACTATGAAGTAGAACATGACCATACTACTAGTGCCACCAACTGGTGCAGCGGGTTCGAACGTGGTATTCCCTTGTCTTCTTTTTTTGTTTTGGGTTTTTCTTTCTTGTGCTGATTCTCCGTGATTTTTATTTTTATTTTTCTCTTCTTTTTCTAATTGATAAGCCGTACTACTGAAGGAGTCGTGTGGCGTGGTTGGATGACGAACCTGCTCTGCTCGTTTCGCATTGTCTGACGCCAAGGGGCTGGGCATAGTTGACGAACGCAGGGCGGATACGGCAGTCTGGGTAGCAAGGCACCAGGCGGATTAGCAGGGAGAGCACCTGGCTATACTACTCGTACCGCAAACCGCTCCAGCCACCTGACGGGTGCTTTTGTCTTTTTTTGTCTGCCTGTTGTTTCCCCTTTGTTGTTATTTCCTTGGTTCTTTGTCTTTTTTCTTGTTTACAAGAAGGGGTGTCTTTGTTATTTTATTTTATTTTCAGCTCGTTTTTTTTCAATGTTGGCCACCTCGCCTGCGGGGGGGGGGCACGACAGATTGTTTCTTTTTGTTTTTGCTTTAATTTTTCTTTCTTTTTTTCTTCCTGTTTGTCTTCTTGTTTTCTCTTTGATCGTTTCTTTTCGTTTCTCTATTTCATAAAATGTGTATGTCGTGCCTGTCGTATCTATTAATATTTTGATGAGATCACGACATGGCATTGCACTGCGCACTTGTACTTACTGCATACGTGGCAACGTAGTATTTCTGTGTGTTATTCGCATTAAACCGTTATTTCTACTCGTCGACATCCAGCACAACCAGTGCCCGTGCCGATTCTTCAATCCTCGAAGAGATACACGTTCTGTGGTCAGAAAGCTACGCCACAGAGCTACTACGTTGCCACGTATGCAGTAAACACAGCAGTGGGCGATGCAATGCCATGTCATCATACTAGATTCGACAGGCACGACATACACGTTTTATGAAAAAGAGAAACGAAAGGAAACAATCAAAGAGAAAATAAAAACAAAGTAGACAAATAGAGAGAGAAAAAAAAAAAAAAAATGAAAGAGAAACAAGAAGAAACAATCTGTCGTGACCCCCCCCGCAGGCGAGGTGGCCAACACTTGAAAAAGAACGAGCTGGAAAAAAAAGGAAAAAATAGCTTGAACCCCATTGCTTGTAAACAGAGTGAGACAAAGAACCAAGGAAAAAAAATAAAAAAAAAAATAACAGGGAAAATAACAGGCAGACCAAACCCTAAAGCACCCTCCAGGTGGCGGCAGCAGCTTGTGGTACGAGTAGTATAATAGCCAGGTTCCCCCTGCTAATCCTCCTGGTGCATTGCTACCCAGACTGCCGTCTCCGCCCTGCGTTCGTCAACTATGCCCAGTCCCTTGGCGTCAGACAATGCGAAACGAGCAGAGCAGGTTCGTCATCCAACCACGCCACACGACTCCTTCAGTACGGCTTATCAATCAGAAAAAGAAGAGGAAAAAAAAACAAAATCAAGGAGAATCAGCACAAGAAAGAAAAAAACAAAACAAAAAGAGAAGACAAGGGAATACCACGTTCGAACCCGCTGCACCAGTTGGTGGCACTAGTAGTATGGTCATGTTCTACTTCACAGTCGGCCTGGTGCCTTGCTACCCTGTCTGCCATCTCCTTCCTACTTTCGTCTACCGCAGTTTCCCTTCTACTCCTCCAGTTTCCCCCCCCTCTCCGCATTCCCTTGGTCGGGCTTTCTGCCACTTCTCCTGTTGCCCCCTCCCCCCCCATTCCCTTGGAAACCATCCACGGCGGATGCGCGGCGTTGCCTACTCATCTCAGCCTCAGCCTCGTGCCACCTCACCATGAACCGTCCGGCTGCTTCAAGGATCCCCCGGTACCACTTCCCCGCCTTTTTGGCTGCAGTGGACCACAACGCGGTCTCAACTCCAAACACCAAGGGGGCAACTTCCGTGGACCCTTCGATGACTCGGAACTCCCTAAGGTCTTCGACTACGCATCTATGCCAAGTCTTACACTGTCCGCCTGGTCTCGGGTTCTCCCCGCCAGCTATCGTCCCGAGCATTACCCGACTGGGTAATCGCTCCTTGCTCTGCCGTGCCACGTCATCCGCAAATAAGAGCGGACGTTTACTAAATAATGGTCGTTTTGATGCTCTCGCAACGTGTCATCATGAGGGCCTTCGCGTACGAGAGGGTGGCATGGTCAGTATGAAGTCGGCGCTGGAAGCCAATGACTCGCAACAGGACTTGGCGGTGAGCCGTACGAAGCTTGGCAAAGTGTTCCGCTCTGAGGCTCCACGTCACACACCCGTACAGTAGGGTCTCAATCACCTCGGCCTTCAGCATTCGGACTTTAAGGCTAAGGGGGGCGGTCGTCCTATCATACAACTCCGGGCCGAACCGTTTGAGGCAAGTTCGCATGAGGCGGATCCGTCGGTCGATTTCGATCGAGAGGTCAGTTTTTTCGTGGATAACGCCGCCTAGGTATAAGAACTGGGTCGTCTGCTTATACCTCTGACCCGCCGCTTCGATGACGAGCGGTCTGGTGTGTAGGATCTTTGTCTCTGTCATCGTTTCCGACACCGTGAGGCCTGCTGCTTCGTAGACAGTGACGATGACTGTCATCATTTTCGCGAGCCCTTCAGGCGACTTCGAGACAATTCCTGCAGCATCGGCGTACAACATGCCCCATACAGCCCTTCGCACGCACGCCAATGGCTCCTGCTTCTCAATTCGAACTACTCCAGCATCACTGAGTTGGACCAAAACCCTTACGATGGCGTTGTCTTGGCTGAAGCGTACTAGTACGACGTGTAACGCAGCAGCGAAGAACACGTTGAACAGTATCGGTGATGTACACAGCCTTGCCACAGCCCCTGCGTGACATCAAACCATTCCGAGTGCTCGCCGTCATCAGTACGCACGCGAGCCCGCATGCCATCGTGGAAATTACGGATAATTCTCAGCATCTTGGTTGGTACGCCAAAGCGTGTGAGTACCTTCCATAACAGCTCTCGGTCGACAGAGTCGTACGCTTTCTGCAGATCGATGAAGCACATGTACGAGGGGAGTTTCCTCTGCCGTCCGAGCTCTTGCAACCGGCGCACGACGAACAACATATCAATCGTTGATCGTGCGGGGCGGAAGCCGCACTGTTCCTCAGGAAGTAGTTCCTCGGTCTCGCAGTAGTTGCTGAGGCGGGACGCGACGATTTTCAACAACACTTTGCCTGCGTGGCCAAAAAGCGAAATCCCTCTGTAGTTGTTGCAGTCAGTTCGGTCCTTCTTTTTGTGAAGGACCTTGATGATCGCATCTTTCCATTGCTGGGGACTTCACCTGTTAACCAAACATTGACAAGGATGTCGTGAAAGCACTGAGTGAATGCCGGGTGGTCGAGGTTTAGGAGTTCGCCCGGGAGACCATCTGGCCCGACAGCTTTCCAATTTGGCATCCCCTTATATTAAGTGCTTCTGTCATCTCGTCTATGGATGGTTCATCTTCAAGCGACAGTTTAGGCGGTCGCGGTGGCAAGAAGTCGATGATCGTGGGATCGAGTTTCAGCGACATCGTGTTCAAGAGTTTGTGGTAAAACCCCGCCCATCGTTCACGAATTCGCACCTCATCCCGTAAGAGCGTGCCATCCTCGTCCCTAATGAGCTGTTCGCTCCTCGCTTCAGTCCCTTCCAATCCTACCGTACTTTTGACCCCTCTAGAACCGCAGTCCCGTTTTGGGGACAAACTACTTGAATTTGAGTGGTTTGTCCCCAAAGCGAGACTGCGGTTCTAAAAGGGTTAAAGGGCTTGTACAAGCCTCTCTGATCGTTGTTCGCTAGGAGTCGTTCGGTTTCGGCAAGGTACGCTTCGAAGTACGCATGCAGTCCTGCGGCAATCACCTTCTGCAGGTTCGCACACGCAGATCTCAGGGTCTTCCACGCGGTTCTATCCCGGGGGTGGGCACGTAAGAATTGTCGTGTGTCCTCCATCGCTGTCCATGCTGGTATGAATGCGGCCAAGGTTTCGGCAGACTCACACCATCCATGTCTGCGGTGGCGACGTGCAGGGGGTGGTACCTCTTTTTCGACCGCATCAATAATAGCCGTAGTGAAAAACTCAACCATACCAGACGTATTACGGGGCTGGATAGGCTGGTTGAGAGTGGAGATGACCCTGACGACTACTCGTTCACGACACTTACCATCGGACATAAAAAGCTGCCTGTCCAACTCTCGGCGTTTTGTCGGTCTACGTATTTGTCTGTCGGGCGCAAAGTGACCACCGAGTCGGACTTTGACATACAAGATGTTGTGGTCTGAGACAGCCTTAGCTGGGGCAGGAGGCTGTGAGACGACTTTATCATCTTGTACTCTAGGTCGATGAACTTGACGGGTTAGGATGTAGTCGATCCGCGTACGGTCATTCGGACTGGTGCCGTTGTGTGTATGCGGTATCCCACCCTTGCGCGTGCTGAAAAACGTGTTGGTGAGAGCTAACTTGCAATTGGTGGCGAACGACAGGAGCCGTCTGCCATTATCGTTAGGATCACCATGTCCATACGCTCCCAGCACTCTACTTTCATCATCACCGCGCCCTTCCTTCCTCTGTCCAGTTCGCGCGTTGGCATCCATCAGTACAAACAGACACTCTTTCGTCGGGATTTTTCCCACCAAGTCCTCCAGCTTCTGCCTGAAAATACATTTCCGTTCGGCGTCCTTGGTACAATCAGTTGGAGCATACGCAACGACGAAATTGACTGCCTCGCATTTGCTAGCCAGCTCAAAGCGCATAAACATTAGCCGCTCGTCAACGAACTGATGAATATACACAGACTTACTGCACAACGATTCCTTAACAGCTAGGCCTACTCCGTACAGCCCTTGCCTGGTGGCTGTTTTTTCCTGTCCTGAACAGAAAACACCATACCCTGCCGCACGGAACGTCGTGCTGCCGGACCTCCGAGTTTCCTGCAGGCCAATGAAGTCACAGCCGAGTTGCCGTCCCTTCGCCAGTACACGCTCGTCATGTCCGTACCCGTTATTCCCCTTTACAGCCAGGGTTCGCACATTATAGGTCGCTGCCGCCACAAGTGCCTCCTTCTGTCTCTCACGAACCTCGCGTGCTGCTTTCTTTGCCAGCCGACGTGAGGCTCGTCCCCGCCTCCTTTTTTCTTCTTTTGTTTCTTTTTTTTTCTCTATCATAGATTATGGCGAAAGTGGCTCTCCGTTTCGTAGCCCGGTACGCGCCTTGGTTTCCGTTGGCTGGGTGCAGCCGTCCCAACCCACGCCGACACTCCCATCCTTCCTGTCGTGCATGCATACCCACGCTGTGGCCAGCCTCTCCACTCCATCGGCTGCCCACGTAGCGCTCTCTGCTGTGGTGATGTACCCGTCCCGCCTGAGGGATGAACTCCTCGGCGTCAGGGTTAAGAAGAAAAAATATCACCACCTCCCTACGCGGTCCTTAAAGCGAGCAGGCCACCAGCCGGACCGCGCAAGGTTCTCTCCCTACGTAGTCCGAAGCTCGATGTTCGTGTGACTGTCGCTAGACCGCTGCAGGTCCTGGCGGACTTCCTCGGCCCACCCCAAGGACGGGGCAGGCCGAAGAGGGTTAGGTGGCGAACCTTTGTGACCACAGAACTTGTATCTCTTCTATTAATAGGATTGAAGAATTGGCACGGACACTGGTTGTGCTGGATGTCAACGGGTAGAAAGAAGGGTTCAATGTGAAGAACACACACAGCTGATGACTAATGATGACGTATTTTCATATTTTCATCCTTGTAGTCTTGGAAAATATGAAATTGCTCCGCACCGCATTTAGTTATTTTTTTGAACAAAAGGTGCTGGCGTTGATGATCAGCAGCTGTATGGCTGAATTTTATTTTTATAAGTTTAAATGAAAGTAAATTACTGCCACAGTAGTAGCCGCAATCTCGCCACCACACACAAATAGAACATAGACCACTCAACTCACGGCCACACCACCAGTATATATATACTGAGCCGGTCGACGAGGGAAGAAAAGGCTGAAATCTTCTCGCGATAAAAAATGAAGGCACGTACCGTAGCGGGAAGGGGGTAGAAGAGCCTGCTATGTGACCCCGGATCTGAGTTACGAGTTGGAAGGAGAGAGAGAAGACGATGTGCGAAGATATTAAATGGGATGAACAAAAAAAAACAAAAAAAACTGGTACGGACCAAAAAGATGTCAGGGCCGAGTGTCCCACACTAAACCTAGTAGTTTGGTGTCAGTCAAAGCATGTATGTGTCACAAGGCAAAGTTGCTGGCTGTCAAGAAGGGGCAAAATGCTGTCTCCTAGCATCTTTGGTATGACCGGTACGGACGCCATGGACGCCTATCTCACGGGCGGGGTCGATCGACCAGCAGCGAGCGACACTAGAATCACCGCCGCCTCCGCCACATCCACCACCACCTATTTCCACCTACCTACCTCCACAACCACCAGTAACACAGCGCGAGCACAATAATCATCAGAACAACCACCATGAGCTGGCACCGCAACGAGAGTACTTGGGGCAGGGGTGGAAGAAATCAGACAAAAAACGTTGCCCGTGTAGTGGTAGCACTTCTCGGAGGTTGTGGGCCGCGGGTCGAGAAGAAAAACGTCTGCGTAGGGCCGGCTCCCTTCGCGCAACCAGCAGTGCGGGAAAGTCTTCGCGCACAACCGCGCCGACCTTGCAGCAGGAAAGAAGAAATATATGTATTTACCGTCCCGTTCAACCGAGGAAAAACTATTTACCGTCCCGCCCCGTCGAAGAAAAATAAAATTACCGTCCCCTCCCGCCGTGGGGTAAGATATTCACCGTCCCGTCCCGCCGAGGGAAAAACTATTTACCGCCCCGTCCCGTCGAGGAAAAAACTATTTACCGTCCCGTCCCGCCAAGGAAAATAATAATTAGCGCCCCGTCCCGCCGGAGGAAAAACTAATTATCGTCCCGTCCCGTCGTGAAATTCTGTCTACCGTCCCGTCCCGTCGAGAAATTGTGCACCCGCTGTCCCGTCCCGCCAACTTTTCATGTCTTTATTTCACCGTCCCGTTGTCATTTTTTTCCCCCGCCAAGCAAGAAAAATCTGTCCCGTCCCGTCCCGCCACGATTTTCAGTCACTACTGTGATAAAAATTGGTATTTTCAGCTGCGAATACAATACCCAGCAGTGCAAGGACGACAACAGGCGTACGAGTGCTACTCAACTCGAGTGATGGTCGAGTGCTGCTGAGTGCTGCTGCTGCGGCTGCTGCTCGTGTGTTCGTGACTGCTTGTCCACGTCGTGCTCGTGTTCGTCCGGTACTCGTCGCCCTCGAGCAATCGAGTAATAATCGTAGTCTCGTGTTCTTGTTTTCGGGGCAACAAGTTTGGAAACCTACCCAGATCTTCGTATTTTTAGCGGCAAACAAAAAAACGTATTCTCGCTTCACGCTGCAACTACACAGCGGTGCTGCTCGAGTCGAGTTCATGCTCGTGGGCACGAGTGCAGCTTGAGCTGTACTCAGCAGCAAAAGAAAACAACTACTATAATAATAGAAGCAGCAACAACAGCAGCAACAACAGCAACAACAACAACAACAACAACAACAACAACAACAACAACAACAACAACAGGCGTACGAGTGTTACTCGGTGGGCACCTTAGGGGGAAATTGAAAACCGAAAACCGGATAACGAGGCGTTACGCTGAAAACGAAAACCGGATAAAACTGGTTTTTTACACCCGATTTTAACCGGTTTTCCGAAAACCGGTTTAAACCGTATGTTAACCCCTTTAGAACCGCAGCCCCGTTTTGGGGGAAAACCAGTCGAATTTCTCAAGTAGTTTGTCCCCAAAACGGGACTGCGGTTCTTAAGGGGCTAAAGTGAAACACCTCCATATCATTAAACCAACCGGCGATTTTGCGTCCAATATGTACTGTCTATGTGGATTCCGAGCTACTGGTGGTGTGCGTCCATGAAATGAGGTGGTGTGGCACTCACTGTCATAGCAACAAACAGCACCTAATAATGGTATGGGGTGACGCAATTTTCATGGAATAAAACAAGACCTTGCCTATCTATTTATATACTGAAGTATACAGTAGCACGGCAGTACCGAAACGTCCGAATGCTGAAGGCCGAGGGGATTGAGACCCTGCTGTACGGGTGTGTGGCGTGGAGCCTCAGAGCGGAACACTTTGCCAAGCTTCGAACGGCTCACCGCCAAGAAGACCTGTTGCGAGTCACTGGCTTCCAGCGCCGACTTCATACTGACCATGCCACCCTCTCGTACGCGAAGGCCCTCAAGATGACACGTTGCGAGAGCATCAAAACGACCATTAGTAAACGGCGGCTCTTCTTTCCGGGGGGCGTGGCACGGCAGAGCAAGGAGCGATTACCAAGTCGGGTAATGTTCGGGACGATAGCTGGTGGAGAGAACCCGAGACCAGGCGGACGGTGTAAGACTTGGCATAGATGCATAGTCGAAGACCTTAGGGAGTTCCGAGCCACCGAAGGGTCAACGGAAGTTGCCCCCTTGGTGTTTGAAGTTGAGACCGCGTTGTAGTCCACTGCAGCCAAAAAGGCGGGGAAGTGGTACCCGAGGATCCTTGAAGCAGCCGAACGGTTCATGGTGAGGTGGCACGAGGCTGAGGCTGAGATGAGTAGGCAGCGCCGCGCATCCGCCGTGAATGATTTCCAAGGGAATGGGGGGGGGGGGGGGCAACAGGAGAAGTGGCAGAAAGCCCGACCAAGGGAATGCGGAGAGGGGGGGGGAACAGGAGGAGTAGAGGGGAAACTGCGGTAGACGAATGTAGGAAGGAGATGGTAGACAGGGTAGCAAGGCAGCAGGCTGACTAGGAAGTAGAACATGACCATACTACTAGTGCCACCAACTGGTGCAGCGGGTTCGAACGTGGTCTTCCCTTCCTTGTCTTCTCTTTTTGTTTTGTTTTTTTCTTTCTTGCGCTGATTCTCCGTGATTTTCATTTTTTTTTTTCCTCTTCCTTTCTTTTCTGATGGATGATAAGCCGAGTCGTGTGGCGTGGTTGGATGACGAACCTGCTCTGCTCGTTTCGCATTGTCTGACGCCAAGGGGCTGGGCATAGTTGACGAACGCAGGGCGGAGCCGGCAGTCTGGGTAGCAAGGTACCAGGCGGATTATCAGGGAGAGAACCTGGATATACTACTCGTACCACAAACTGCTCCCGCCACCTGAAGGGTGCTTTGGGCTTTAGTCTGCCTGTTATTTCCCCTTTCTTTGTTATTACTTCCTTGGTTCTTGGTCTTACTTTGTCTACAAGGAGTGTGGTGTTTTAAATTTTTGATTTTTTTTCAGCTCGTTTTTTTTCAAGTGTTGGCCACCTCGCCTGCGGGGGGGCAATGCGACAGATAGTTTCTTCTAGTTTTTGCTTTCATTTTGTTCCTTTTTCTCTTTCGATTTGTTTTCTTTGTTTTTGTTTTCCCTTTGATTGTTTTCTTTCGTTTCTCTATTTTATAGAATGTGTATGTCGTGCCTGTCGTATCTAGTATGTTGACATGGTATTTCATTGCCCACTCCTGTGCTTACTGCATACCTGGTACGTGGCAACGTAGTATCTCTGTGTGGCTGTTCTTCACATTAAACCGTTCTTTCTACCCGTCGACATCCAGCACAACCAGTGTCCGTGCCGATTCTTCTATCCTAGAAGAGATACAAGTTCTGTGGTCACAAAGCTACGCCACAGAGATACTACGTTGCCACGTGTGCAGTATTTTTTTTTTTTTTTTTTTTTCCATCCCATTCATTATCTTCGCACATCTTCTTCTCTCTCTCCTTCCAACTCGTAACTCAGATCCGGGGTCACATAGCAGGCTCTTCTCCCCCCTTCCCGCTACGGTACGTGCCTTCATTTTTATCGCGAGAAGAGTTCAGCCTTTTCTTCCCTCGTCGACTCGCATCGAATTGTGCCTACCCACGCTGCAAGGCGCTCTCAACAATTGAATCCCTTTTTTTATTTTTGCAAATAAAGTCAAAGTCCGACCCTCCTAGGGCTCGAACCCATGACTCAAACAAGTAGAATTCGAGGTTAACCACTTGAACCACCGGGGCGACCGGCTACTATTATGCACTGCAGTGGGCAATGCAAAGCCATGTCATCATACTAGATACGACAGGCACGACATACATACGCAATCTATGAAATAGTGAAACGAAAAGAAACAATCAAAGAGAAAGCAAAAACAAGGTAGACAATTCAAAAGAGAAAAACAAAAACAAAAAACTGGGAGAAACAATCTGTCGTGCCCCTCCCCCCGCAGGCGAGGTGGCCAACACTTGAAAAAAAACGAGCTGGGAGAAAGAAAGAAAAAAAAAAAAAAAAAAACGCCACTGCTTATAAACAGAGTAAGCCAAAGAACCAAGGAAAAAAGTAACAAGGAGAAATAACAAAGGGGAAATAACAGGCAGACCAAAGCCCAAAGCACCCTCCAGGTGGCGGCAGCAGTTTGGTTTGTGGTACGAGTAGTATAGCCAGGTTCTCCCTGCTAATCCTAGCTTTGTGACCACATAATAACGTGTATCTCTTCGAGGATTGAAGAATCGGCACGGACACTGGTTGTGCTGGATGTCGACGGGTAGAAAGAACGGTTTAATGTGAAGAACACACACCTGCCCCCTGGTAGCATATATATCATCGGACTTTGACATTATTTGCAAAAATAAAAAAAGGATTCAATTGTTGAGAGCGCCTTGCAGCGTGGGTAGGCACAATTCGATGCGAGTCGACGAGGGAAGAAAAGGCTGAAATCTTCTCGCGATAAAAATGAAGGCACGTACCGTAGCGGGAAGGGGGGAGAAGAGCCTGCTATGTGACCCCGGATCTGAGTTACGAGTTGGAAGGAGAGAGAAGAAGATGTGCGAAGATAATGAATGGGATGAGAAAAAAAAAAAAAAAAAAACATCTAGTTGTGTAGAGCTTCAACTATTGCAGCCCTACAAGGCTAAAATACCAAAATACTGCTGTCTTTTTTTTTCTTGTTTTGCTCATCCCATTTATTATCTTCGCACATCTTATTCTCTCTCTCCTTCCAACTCGTAACTCAGATCCGGGGTCACATAGCAGGCTCTTCCCGCTCCCCCCCCGCTACGGTACGTGCCTTCATTTTCAACGCGAGAAGATTTCGGGTTTTTCTTCCCTCGTCGACTCGCATCGAATTGTGCCTACCCACGCTGCAAGGCGCTCTCAACAATTGAATCCTTTTTCACTTTGAATTTTGCTAATAAAGTCAAAGGTCCGACC
The DNA here is from genome assembly GCA_031213475.1 of Nereocystis luetkeana. NCBI lineage: Eukaryota > Phaeophyceae > Laminariales > Laminariaceae > Nereocystis > Nereocystis luetkeana. Next base: position 4,111,202 of record JARUPZ010000011.1, on the reverse strand, counting down.
CACCTGGGGCTCGAACCCAGGACTCAAACAAGTAGAATGAGAGGTTAACCACTTGAACCACCGGGGCGATGGACGTGCTCTGGTAATAATGTAGCAATCTAAAAAATAAGTTGAGGCATGGCCAGCAGCAGGCTCGGCGAGCTTAATTGTAGACCTGTGATACATATAAGGTGTTCCTGGTATGTAATAGCGATACCCTTATTGGCAGGGTTTTACACAATACGACAAGTCGGCATGGACCGTGTGGTCATGTATCTCAGGAGATCAAAAAGAGAAGAGGACATTATGCGGATCTCGCGATGACATCAGATGCACTGCGTGGAAAAAAAAAAAAAACACATCACTGGTGAGAAATGTGTCGCTTATTTCCCGTTTGCCTTTGCATCGGGCCCCCCCCCTCCGAAGGCTATCGAACACAGAGCAGCCATCATCAGCTGTTCGGGTGCAGTAGCAAAGTGAAACACCCACCCCTACAGTAGTTACTTCAGGGCACCCATCTGGACATTATTCAGCCTGTAAACGCCACCGGAACAAATGGAGGGGGAAGTTAACTATGGCAGCCCCCTATAGCTGGCAGCGCAAACACCTAACACCCCAAGAAGCTACGCCACCAGAACCAGTAGCACCTACATATTGACTATTATGATACCAGTATCCAGGTAAAACAGAAAGCTTTATGGGCAGCGTGCAAATATATCGAAAAAACACAAAACCGCAGTGTCGCAATTTCACGATGATGAGCACAATTTCATACAAAATGGTCTAAAAAACCAAGCTGACGAACCAGCTTTTGTCGACCATCGCACCATAAAAAGCAGAATCTTTCTTATTATTTCACAAATTTGTTGTCTCGTATAAAGTGCGTTTTTTTAATGTGTTGTATCCTCTGGCATAAACCACTTGTTTATCTAAGATATAGCGCGGATTTTGTAGGGCTGAGCCCTGGTAGGCCTAGCCAGTACAACAGTATGTACTGGTGTGATGTGGGAGAGATATAGGAAGAGTGCCAGTGATGATGATCCACAGAAGAAGTGTGACACAGGTGTCTGTGCTTGGCCAAACTCAGACGCAGTTCGTGAGACGTTCTCTTTTATTACTGGTGTGCGGCTTGCTCGAAGGGGGCAAGAGACGAGTGAGCTAAGTAAGAGGGGGGGGGGGGGGGAAGCAGCTGGTTTTTGGAAGACAGAAGTACGATCTGTCTTCTCCCGGCTATAATCTACTGGCAAGGGGGCACGCGTCACCCTCAACTAACTGGGGGCACGCACCACCCTCAACTTCAATAATAGTGTAACATCCCGTAAAGCCTCAGGTGTGAGGATGCCATGTATGTAGTGCAGCACCTCATAAATCCTGTACGAGGATACTATTTTTATTTTTATTTTTATTTTTGCTCATCCCATTCATTATCTTCGCACATCTTCTTCTCTCTCTCCTTCAAACTGGGTCACATGGCAGGCTCTTCTCCCCCCTTCCCGCTACGGTAAGTGCCTTCATTTTTATCGCGGGAAGATTTTAGTATTTTCTTCCCTCGTCGACTCGCATCGAATTGTGCCTACCCACGCTGCAAGGCGCTCTCAACAATTGAATTATTTTGGTTTTTATTTTTGCAAATATAGTCAAAAGTCCGACCCCACCTGGGCCCAGGGGCTCGAACCCAGGACTCAAACACAAGTAGAATTCGAGGTCAACCACTTGAACCACCGGGGCGACCGGCTGCGACTATGTAGTTCAGCATATATATGGAGAATCCTGTATGAGGATACTATGTAGTGTAACACCCCGTGAATTCTGTATGAACATGGTACCCTATATGAAGATACTATGTAAGTTGTAGTGCAACACGACAGGAAATCCTGTATGAACGTACTATGGATACTATGTGGTACAACACCCCGTGAATAATGTAAGAGCATAGTACCCTGTATGAAGATACTATGGATACTATTTAGCATGTACCAGGTAGTGGAACACCCCGAGAACCCTCTATGAGCGTGCTATGGGTACTATGTAGCATGTAGTGCAACATCCCGAGAACCCTGTATGAGCGTACTATGGATACTATAACACCCCGTGAATTCTGTATGAACATGGTACGAACGTATATCTCTATCTCCTCGGCTACATAGATACTAGACTACGTATCCATCCTGTAAATACAACTGTCTTATTTGCCGATGGTTGGTCTATATACTTACTGATGGTTCGTCTATACCTGGTCTACTATAAGCCAAGGTACTCTATCACACTGGCTGCGTCATACGCCAGTACACTGGACCCGACCAGTGCACCGGTGGTAGCGGCGACCCCTGCCCCCCCCCGGGGGGTCGCCGCGGCCCCTCTGGAGGCGGCCTGCCGGAGGCCCGTTTTTACGCGATTTGGCTTTACTAGAGCTAAAAAATACTTTGTTGGGCTATTTCAAAGACAATATTCGTGGTAAATTGGCTAAGAAAAAATAAACTAAAAGAGCAACAGCGAGCGAAGCGTACGATGGACTGAAGCGTGCGGAAATACGGCACACTGCAGCACGCAGGCTAGATACCGAAAAAGTGGGGCACGGGTTCAATTATATGTTGGAAGTGTGCGACACCGAATCGCTACAGTTTGCGAAATCGCGGCCTCAGAGACGCAAATAAATATCCGCGTACATATCCATTTATAGTGTTCCAAATATGATGTTTACTGTCTTAAACCTTTTAGTACTGCAGTCCCGTTTTGGGGACAAAGCACCTGGAATTAGACCGGTGTGTCCCCAAATCGGTACTGCAGTACTGATGGGGTTAAGCCTTGCATGCTTCGCCTCCCGCTGCAACTGCTTCAGCCGGTCCCGACCCCCTTCTCGGTTGGGGGCCGATATTACCTCCACACCAGCAGCAGCAGCAGCCGTCGCAGCAGCAGCGGTGGCGGGGCTCGACTCCACCAAGGGGTCGCCTCCAGGTGCCCCGTCAGGATCCACACAGCCCAAGCCATCAGAGTGGTTGAGGCGGCTTCGTCCATCGCGCTCACGATGTTCCTCCCTGTCTCCCTCTCTCCCCTCTCTAGCTGTTCTGCGTGCCCTCTCTGCTCTTTACGTCGTGCATTGTGGTGGGTTTCCGCTGTTTGATGAGGCGCTATTGTAGGACGTACGTAAATAGTCAAAGTACTGGCACCCTGGCAGCCTCAGCCAGTACATATCGGACCATAATTTGAGGATGATTTGTATCCTCTGGCATATGCGACTCTGTTCGGAAACATAATAATCATTTTATTTTTATTATTAATTTGAAACGTAAATTATATTTCCGGAAACATATATTTTTCTGAATTTCAGAATAAAATAGTGATCATATTAACATTATATTATTAATAATAGTTGTCGCCGAGAACTTCTGTAGTTCAGGAGAATGTTTGTATTATTAGCTGCTATCCGAGCTTTGATTGATCTAAACACTTACCAGGGTACCAGGTATGCAACATGCTTTACTAATACTACAGGGTAGTCCTGCAATCGCTTCTGTGCAGGTAGTCTATCATTAGTAAACTGATACAGTATAATAATTAATGGTGTCTATCGAAAATCAGTTAAAAATAAGTCCGGGTCTGCCGGTTTAAACCGGTTTTCCGGGGGTTTTTTCGTTTTTTTCCCGGTTTCATCCGGTTTCCGTTTAACCGGTTTAAACCGACAAAATCAACGGCGGATTATATTTTCAAAAACCGACTACTCGAACCAGCCTGCCGGGTTTCCAAAAACAGGTTTAAACCATTTTTTTATTTTTCAAGGTGCCCACCTCTAGTCCCGATGGAGGTGTCCTCCGTACCTGGCTCCTAAATCCTTTCTGGCCACCAGGTGGCCAGACGCCACGGAGTCGGGTGTTGGTATTTTTCCACAAAGACGACGTGGGATTGACAGACAGGCAAGTGATAGGCAATACTCATGCACGGCGTGTGAACGGGATGTGGTTCGACTGGTTTCTCTCGTTCGTTGGTGGGATTGACTATACCCCAGATAGCGCCACAGAGCACCCGTATCGACCACTAAAGCCGATACGGGGCTTCCATGACCCAGGCAATGGCTTCCCCCGCCGGGGACACGCCATTGTATTCTTACATCGACATGACAGCGAGCCATTCTACGGCTTCATCGCTGTCTTACACGATGCACCCTACATACGTCACTGGTCAGGTCAGTTGACGTATATCACAAAATACCCTGTCGCCCTCCTGGGCGACTCCTGGAGCCCGTAGCGCTGCAACACCTCCCCTGCCCCACGCATGAAGTCGGCGCACAGCGGATATCCCGGCCACTACCTGGTGACAGCGTCGGCAACTCCTTCTCCACTTCCCCGACGAACCGGCTGCCGCGTCCTTCCTTATTCTTTCGACGCTTAACTAGCTTCGGCCATGTACGGACATCCCCGATTCTAGTGACGCGACTCCTACGCCTTCAGCTTCTCTCTGCCGGGCGCTGCTGCTGTTGCGGCTGTTGTTGCTGGTACTGCTGCTGTTACTGGTGCTGTGGCTGGTACTGCTGCGGCTGCTACTGCTGTTGCTGGTACTGCTGCGGCTGCGGCTGCTGTTACGGTTGCTGCCGTTGCTGTCGCTGCTGTTGCTGCTGTTGTAACTGTTGCTGCGGTTACGGTTGCTGCCGTTGCTGTCGCTGCTGTTGCTGCTGTTGTAACTGTTGCTGCTGTTGCTGCTGTTGTTGCTGTTGTTGCTGCTGTTGCTGTTGTTACTGTTGTTGCGGCTGTTGCAGCTATTGCTGCCGCTGCTGAGGATACAGTTGCTGCGCCTGATGCTGTTCCTCCTCTCTCTCCTCCTCCTCCTCCAGCTGGATCGCTGTTGCCCCTCCCTCCGCGGCGGCGGTGGCGGCGGCACTGATTGCCCCCGTCCCGCGTGTTCCCGTTGCCGTGCTCGGTTGCTGCTACTACGGTTGCGCTCCCGCGTGGCGCTCCTGCGACGGCGGTCACGACTGCGACTGCGGCTCCGTGCATCTCACTTGAAAATAGTACGGTGCTATTGTATCCATTGCCGCTTATGTAACGGGGTAAACACAAATCCCCCCCCCTAAGCCGGACAAAATACAGGTCTCAGGGGAGAGCTCACCATCATCTCCCCTTACTACGACTAGTGCTCACCTTCGCTGTCAAGGTGCTATGCCCTCAGTACTTACCTTCACTGAACTCAATCCACGGGCGCGCTCACCATGCCACAAACCAGGACCCCAGGACACTCAACAGTACCCAAACTTATCAGAACCCTGGAAACACCACAGCATCCAAACCTCAGGGAGGGGCTCACCTTCACCTCCCTTCTCAGCGATAGCACAATGACAAGTGCTTACCTCCACTTGCAAAGAACACAACAGCATCCAAACCTCAGGGAGGGGCTCATCTTCACCTTCCTTATCAGCGATAGCACAATGACAAGTGCTTACCTCCACTTGCAAGGTGCTATGCCTTCAGTGCTTACCTTTACTGAACTCAATCCACAGGGGCGCTCACCTCGCCACAAACCCGGACCCCTGGACACTCAATAGCATACAAACCTATCAGACTCCTGGAGCCCGTGGGGCTGCAACACCCCCGCCCCCCAGGCCAGGTGCGCGAATTCGTCCTCGAGGTCGTGCCTCATGTGCTCCGGCCGCTCATGGAAGATCTTGATGTTGGCTGCCGACACCCCCCTTCCCCTGATCTGGCAGCCTCTAATAGTCGCTTTATAGCTCAGACATGGCTGCTCGACGGAGGTGATTCGCCACGGCCCGGTTTAACGCTCCTGCGCCCTCTTCGCAAGTATGCCTATCCTTCCCACTTCGCTGGCCGGCTCCTTGATCAGGACCCTGTCTCCCACCCGCATCTGCTCACCAGAGGAACTCCTCTTATTTGCAACGTTGTGACGCGCACTTCTTCAATTGTTTTCCTCCTCCCGCCTCTTGAGTATCCCTCTCAGCTCCAAGAACGCCTGCTGCCTCTCCGGCACGAAATTGACGAGCCCCGTGTGGAAGGAGTCGCCGCCGAGTACAGGGGTGAGAGCGTCGAGGTTCGTCCGCGCGTCGCGGCCATGTACATCGGCAGAACCCATTAAAAAGCTCTACGCGAGATGCTCACCTTAGTCTCTCTACGCGCGATGCTCACCTTCGTCGCCTGTGAATACTCGTCTGCGCTCGATATAATTAGCCACCCCTCAAATCCCACCCAGGAGAACAAACTCGGGCCTAGATCCTTGGGTACTGATCTCCCGCGTCCCCGCCAGAGCTCATGCCCTTGTGCTCCCATCCCCCCGCTCTCTGTCATCTCCTGGGCTCACCATGTGACAGCTTGGCCACCCCTCTGGGCACTATCTGCTCGGTCTCACATCGATAGCCAGCTGTTGTCGTTCGTTAAGAGAGTCCTGATGGAAGTTTCTTCCGTGCCTCGCTCTTAAATCCTCTCTGGCCACCACGTGGCCAGACGCCACGGAGTCGGGTGTTGGTATTGCTCAGCAAATGCTACCTGGGATTAACAGGCAGGCAAGTGATACGCAATACTCATGCACGGCGTGTGAACGGGATGTGGTTTGATTGGTTTATTTCGTTCTTTGGTTGGATTGACTAAACCCCAGGTAGCGCCACAGAGCACCCGTATCGACCACTAAAGCCGATACGGGGTTTCCATGACCCAGACAATGGCTTCCCCCGCCGGAGACACGACATTGTATCCCTACATCGATATGACAGCGAGAGATCCTATGGCTTCATCGCTGTCTGACACTATGCACCCTACATACGTCACTGGTGAGGTCAGTCGACGTACATCTCAGAACACCTTGTCGCCCTCCTGGGCGACTCTTGGAGCCCGTAGCGCTGCAACAGCTGCACACAATCACGATATAATGGCTGCTACTGTTGCTGGGGCAGGTCGCGTTGTTGCTGGAACCCATAGTATTTTTGTTTTGGCAGTCCCACGCGGTTTGTTATCTCGCTGCTCCTACTGCTGCAGCTGCTGCTGCTGCACACTGCTGCGCACAATCACTGTATAGTTGCTACTACTGTTGTTTCTGTTGGCGCAAGCTTGTTTTTCTTCCTGCTACCCGTAGTGTGTTTCGCCCGTGTCACACGGGTGCTTATCTTGCTGCTCCTGCTAATGACGCGGCTGCTGCACACTGTCACGGTATATATAGCTGCTGCTGTTGCTGCTGGCGCAGGCTGATTTCCTTGCTGCTACCCTTGTTCGTGTCCGTGTGCGACTGAGGATTTTACCACGCCCTGGCGTCTATTTCGTGTACCAGCATACTTTGTACCAGGTGTTAATTGCGTTGCTCATGTATGTGCATGGCTGTATCCTTCAATTCATTTTTCAGCTTGATTCGATTATTGGTTCTTTGATTTTCCCGACGAAATATGTGCAGTTCATGCAGATCATACAGATCCCATCCGGTCAAGGTGTACAGATCACGCAGATCAAGGCCCCACTCAGTTACACACCTTTCCAAGATATTACAGATCACGCAGATCATACAGATCAGACAGATCCTGCAGGTAATGCAAACCCACCGGTAACCATGTGCAGATCATGCCGATCATGCAGACACCCTCCCGGTCACGATGAACAGATCGCACACATCGCACAGATTACACTCAGGTAGGTCATACAGATCTTGGAGATCACACATATGCACATATCGCAAACATCAAGTTCCCACTAACGTACACACGTGTCAAATATCTACCTCATGCAGACGCCATCCCGGCTGAACATGATGAAAAAAAATGTTAGGGTATCCACATTCCACAGAAATCCTGCAGATCATAAAGATAGATCCTGCAGATCGCACAGACCCCATCCTGGCTAAGATGTACAAATCATACAGATCACTCAGATTCCTCTCAGGTAGACCATACAGATCCTGCAGATCACACAGATCCTGGAGATAATACAAATCCTGCAGATCCTACAGAAATCCTGCAGATCCTACATGTCCTGCAGATCGTACAGACCCTATCCCGGTCAAAATGTACAGATAGATCATACAGAGTACACAGATTCCACTCAGAATCAGGTAGATAATACAGATCCTGCAGATCGTACAGATCCTGCATCTCATACACATCTTGCAGATCATACAGACCCCCGCCCGGTGCAGAGGTACAGAATACACAGATCTGACTCAGGTTACATACCTGTGATTAATCTACTTCATACAGACCCCGTCCCGGCAAAACATGCTGTAAACAACAAATAAGTGTGAAGTATCCAGATTTTACAGATCCTCCAGATCCTCCGGAAACCCCGCCGATCATACGGACCCTGCAGATCATGCAACTGAGTGCTACGCTTTCCTTCGAGCAATACAGTAGTCCATGCCTCCTATACGTCCCCGGTGGCTTAGTAGGGGGTGCGCGTGCCTACTACCTGGTATAAGATTAATTTAGCTGGGTTAAGTCTCACCGAGTGCACACTCGTAAGGACTTTTTCTAGCATAAAAATTGATTATTAGCGGAAAACGCGAAAGCGTGAGTTAGCTACATTCGATGAAAATCGACGAGCAGGGGAGAATCTGAACCCCATGCGTGATCACAAAATGAAGGGACGTACCGGGGGGGAGAAGGGACGACACCTATACCTGTGACAACGGCTTGTCCAGAAGAAATCCGCTGAGGGTAAAACCTCCTACGAGCTAAGCTGGAAAGTGAAAGCGATGGTTAAAATATATATATATATAAACATGCCACGACATGCGAGAGCATCGACGAGTAGACTACTACTCTTTGCTTTTTTTGGCAAGTACAGTAACCCGTGACTCATTTGACTTCGAAGTCATTTTTACTCCAAAAAGAGGTGCATGGGTTTTACCTGCGTCTCCCTTTTCAACTTGCGACACCCCCCAGATTTCTCGCCGCCCACATCTCGAAGGGGAACCTTGTAGCATACCAGGTATATACATCGAAGAAGAATAATTTCATAGATGTCCAACACCATCTCGACAACCGGAAGCAGCAACCATCACAACCACACCACCAGCGAGATTATTTTGCTGCTGGCTGTGCTGAGCTGCTGGTGGTGGTAGTAATGGTGCTGCTTGGCGTGAGGGTGGATGTTGGTGGGTGGCGTCTGATACCTTGCACCTGGTACCACCTGGTACCTCGTATGCTTGCTTTTCCCACTACGGCCCTTGGTACCTGGTGAGTGCAGCTTTCAACAAGACCAGCTTCGCAAACAAACTGAGGAAGGCTTTCAACACGAGCAGAGGAGGGAGGAGATGCTATTTGGGGGCCTTCAGATACCCCCTCCGATTCGAAAGCGGTGTAGCTTCAGTCGCGGACGGCGACAACAGGCGACGTACGTATCATATGACACGAATGTCAGAGCGAGGCCGGATTATACGATAGTATAAAAGTATCAATCGCACTGCTGCTGTAGACCAGCTGCATATATATATCGCTGTGACCACGACGACGGTGACAGAAGGCGACGTACGCATCATATGATACGAATAATAGCTGAGCGAGGCCCAACAATAATACAATCTCAGAAACGTTTGACAGTTAGTATTCAGATAGCATCCGCTCTGCCGTAGATTAGCCGTGAATCGCCCAAGCGACGACGACAAGCACGACTCGAGTACGAGTTGTATTACCCTAATCTGCCACGTATGGAGGCGGTGCCGGACATTCCGGCGGAGGGAGAAGCGGGCGTTTTGCATGTACGTGAGAGAAAATGAGAAAAAGCACTTGCTCCACTTGAAATTGCTGTTACGGGGAGTCAAGTTAATCATCACATTTAGAAAACCTATACATTCCAACATTACCACTATTAATAAGCATACTTGGCCCTGATTTACTTCCGTAGCCATGTTGGTTCAGTTTGCACGTTGACTTCATTTCGTGCGCGCGGCTTCTTCGTCTTTTGTATTTTTTAGGTGGGAAGCGTGGTGCTTCCCAGCCGAATGTTGTTAATATATTGTTTCCTAGAGCTTCAGCGCATTTGTGTGCCAACGGACTCCTTGCTTCGAGGGTTAATGTGAGAACAACAAGGATTGTGCGTCAGGATGGTTTTATAAATTGTAAAATACGTTATCTGAGAGTCTGACTGAATAAGTAGTTGATACTCAATTTGGCAAGCCGCGTAATACGCCTGTTCTATATTCCATTTATTTGTCATTTTATTTCTAGTACAAGGTTCCTCTTCGGAGGTAGGTACAGTGGGGGGCCCTATATAGTGCCGGGGTGTGTCCAGAGATTTTACCTGCACTATAGCGGGCACCTGCACTACTCTGAATAGTGCCTCAGTAGTGCAGGTTCGGCACTAGTCTATTGAGGCTTTGAATATCCCTGAATAGTGCCGGTCCTGCACTATTCAGGCACTCCTTGGCTTTATGGTGTGGCGTTCACGCTTTGCGGGGCTAACATAGTACGAAATGGATCAAGATGATGTTGAATAGTGGACGAAGCTATTAATATATCTTAGTCCTCGCTGGCTTCCTTCGATGTTGCAAGATACAGTAGAAAAAAAAAAGAATCAGAAAAACAAGCACGACAGGAAGCGCACTGTAAAAAACCGAGCATCATTACGTGGTGACAAAACTCTCTCATGCCTGCCTGGTGCGCCCGATTTGATGTTGCAAGAAAAAAACACAAGCACGACAGGAAGCGCACCGCAAGAAAAAAAACATGTGCCCCTCGCCCTCCCTACATCGCAACAAAATCCTTCATGTCTGCCTGGCGCACCCCCTCGATGTTGCAGGGAAAAAAAAAGAAAAAAGCACACAACAGGCAGCTCACTGCAAGAAAAACAAGCAGCCATGTACCCCCGCTCTCACTACGTCTCGACAAACTCTCTCATGTCTGCCTGGCGCACCCGCTTAGCGGAATGCGCTGCGTTCATCGCCGTCTTTGCTTTCGTAAGGTAGAACGCCGCGTCTCCGTAGACCTGGCCGTGAGGGGCTTGCGGCGTTCTGTTTTGTTGATGGCACAGTTCACCGTCCGCACACGGCATGGTGCGCCTCTGCGTAGAGCTCTTCGGGTCTGCAGCAGCACGTGCACCCTCGTTGTGTGCGTCTGTCCGCGTTTGTGTGTGTGTGTGTGTCAACCTGCACTATTGCGGGGCACCGTGGTGCCTAACCTGCACTATAGCGGGATCTGCCTCAATAGTGCAGGACCTGCACTATTGAGGGCGCCGTCTGTGTCCAGAGATTTTACCTGCACTATACCGGGCACCTGCACTATTCAACCTGCACTATATAGGGCCCCCCACTGTAACTTGAAGTCCCGGGGGCGTCGCAAGGCGAAAAGGGAGTCACAGGTAACACACGTATAGCTGTTCTTGGCGGGAGCGTGAGCCACGGGTGAGCGTATTGCTCGAAGGAAAGAGTAAGAGTAGTCAGCAGGAACAGAAGCAGCAGACCTCACGGTGTTGGAAAAGAAACAGAGACAATGATCCTACAAACGCCAGACCAGACAACTCTCGCACCACTGGTCGTCATCCAAGCAGCAGGCCAGAGGTATAAGCAGACGGCCGAGTTCTTATACCTAGGTGGCATTGTCCTCGAAAACGCTAACCACCTCCTCGAAATCGATCGACGGATCTCATGCGAGCATGCCTCAAACGGTTCGGCCCGGAGTTGTATGGTGGGACGACCGCCCCCGTTGGCCTGAAAGCCCGAATGCTGAAGGACGAGGCGATTGAGACCCTGCTGTGCGGGTTAAACAGTTTGTGACGTGGGCCCTCATAGCGGAACACGTCCGTCAAGCTTCGGACGGCTCACCACCAAGTCCTGTTGCGAGTCATTGGCTTCCAGCGCCGACGTCGTACTGAACATGCCACCCTCTCGTACGCGAAGGCCCTCAAGATGACACATTGCGAAAGCATTGAAACGACCATTCATTCGTAAACGGGGGTTCGTCTTTGCCGTGGGCGTGGCGCGGCAAAGCAAGGAGCGATTGCCCAGTCGGGTAATGTTCGAGACGATGACTGGTTGGGAGAAGATGAGACCAGGCGGACAGTTGAAGGCATGGCATAGATGCATAGTCGAAGACCTTGGAGAGTTCCGAGCCACCGAAGGGCACGACAGTTTGTTTGTTATATGTTTTCCTTTTTTATTTTCCTCTTTCGATTTGCCTTCTTATTTTGGTTGTTTCTTTGTTTCCTTTCGTTTCTCTGTTTCATAGAGTGTGTATGTCGTGCCTGTCGTATCCAGTATGATGGCATGTGTGTGTGTGTTCTTCGCATTAAACCGTTCTTTCTACCCGTCGACATCCAGCACAACCAGTGTCCGTGCCGATTCTTCAATCCTAGAAGAGATACAAGTTCTGTGGTCACAAAGCTACGCCACAGAGATACTACGTTGCCACGTGTGCAGTGTGAACTGCAGTGGGCAATGCAAAGCCATGTCATCATACTAGATACGACAGGCACGACATACGCAATCTATGAAATAGTGAAACGAAAAGAAACAATCAAATAGAAAACAAAAACAAGGTAGACAAATCGAAAGAGAAAAAGAAAAAAAATGAAAGCAAAATCTAAGAGAAACAATCTGTCGTGCCCCCCCCCCCGCAGGCGAGGTGGCCAACACTTGAAAAAGAACGAGCTGGAAAAAAGAAGAAATAACAAAAAACACCACTGCTTGTGAACAGAGTAAGACAAAGAACCAAGGAGAAAGTAACAAGGAAAAATAACAAAGGGGAAATAACAGGCAGACCAAAGCCCAAAGCACCTTCCAGGTGGCGGCAGCAGCTTGTGGTACGAGTAGTATAGCCAGGTTCTCCCTGCTAATCCGCCTGGTACCTTGCTACCCAGACTGCCGTCTCCGCCCTGCGTTCGTCAACTATGCCCAGCCCCTTGGCGTCAGACAATACGAGCCGAGCAGAGCAGGTTCGTCTTCCAACCACGCCACACGGCTCCTTGAGTACGGCTTGTCAATCAGAAAAGGAAGAGGATGAGAAAAAATGAAATGAAAATCACGGAGAGTCAGCGCAAGAAGGAAAAAGAACAAAACTAAAAGAGAAGACGAGGGAAGACCACGTTCGAGCCAGCTGCACCACCAGTTGGTAGCACTAGTAGTATGGTCATATTCTACTTCCTAGTCGACTTGGTGCCTTGCTACCCTGTCTGCCATCTCCTTCCTACTTTCGTCTACCGCCGTTTCCCTTCTACCCCTCCTGTTCCCCCCCCTCTCCGCATTGCCTCGGTCGGGCTTTATGCCACTTCTCCTGTTGCCCCCTCCCCCCCCGTTCCTTTGGGCACCATCCACGGCGGATGCGCGGCGCTGTCTACTCATCTCAGCCTCAGCCTCGTGCCACCTCACCATGAACCGTTCGGCTGCTTCAAGGATCCCCCGGTACCACTTCCCCACCTTTTTGGCTGCAGTGGACCACAACGCGGTCTCAACTCCAAACACCAAGGGGGCAACTTCCGTTGACCCTTCGGTGGCTCGGAACTCCCTAAGGTCTTCGACTATGCATCTATGCCAAGTCTTACACTGTCCGCCTGGTCTCGGGCATTGCATTGCCCACTGTGCTTACTACATACGTGTCTAGGTAGTATACGTGGCAATGTAGTATCTCTGTGGCGTAGTTTTGTGACCACATAACTTCTATATGTTCTAGGATTGAAGGATCGGCACGGACACTGGTTGTGCTGGATGTCGACGGGTTGAAAGAATGATTTAATGTGAAGAACACACACAACATACGAGCAACTTCTGTCCCTTTTGGTCTCACGAATATAGTAGTGTGTGTGTTGTTCACATTAAACAGTTCTTTCTACCCGTCGACATCTAGTACAACCAGTGTCCGGGCCGATTCTTCAATCCTAGAAGAGATACAAGTTACGTTGTCACAAAACTACGCCACAGATATACTACGTTCCCACGTATACTAAGCACAGTGGGCCATGAAATGCCATGTCATCAAACTGGATACGACAGGCACGACATACACAAAATTTGAAATAGAGAAACGAAAGGAAACAATCGAAGGAAAAACAAAGACAAAGACAAAGAAGGCAAATCGAAAGAGAAAAAAAAAATAATAACAACAACAAGAAGTAAACTGTCGTGCCCCCCCCGTAGGGAATGTGGCAGACACTTGAAAATAACGAGCTGAAGAAAAACAAAGAAGAAGAAAAAAACACCCCTACTTGTAAACAGAGTAAGACAAAGAACCAAAGGAAAAATAACGGGCAAAACCAAAACACAAATCACCCTCCAGGTAGCGGCAGCAGTTTGTGGTACGAGTAGCATAGCCTGTAGCCAGGTTCTCGCTGCTAGTCCGCCTGGTACCTTGCTACCCTGACTGCCGTCTCCGTCCTGCGTTCGTCAACTATACCCAGCCCCTTGGTGTTAGACAATACGAAACAAGCAAAGCAGGCTCGTCATTCACCCACGCCACACGACTACTTCAATAGGGCTTATCAATCGAAAAAAGGATGAGAAAAAAATAGGATATAAATCATAGAGGATCAGCGCAAGAACGAAAAAAACAAAACAAAAGCAAGAGGAGACAAAGGAAGGCCACGTTCGAACCAGCTGCGACAGTTGGTGGCACGAGTGGTAGAGTAATGTTCTACTTCCTAGTCGGCCTGGTGCCTTGCTACCCACCCTGTCTATCATCTCCTTCCTACTTTCGTCCGCCGTAGTTTCCCTTCTATCCCTGTTCCCCCCGCTCTCCGCATTCCCTTGGTCGGGTTTTCTGCCACTCCTCCTGTCCCCCCCCCCCCCCCATTCCGTTGGACACCGCCCACGGGGGATGCGCGGCGCTGCCTACTCTGCTCAGCCTCAGCCTCGTGCCACCTCACCATGAACCGTTCGCCTGCTTCAAGGATCCTCCGGTACCACTTCCTCGCCTCTTTTGGTGCAGTGGGCCACAGCGCGGTCTCAGCTCCAAACACCAAGGGGGCAACTTCCGTTGACCACTCGATGGCTCGGAACTCTCTAAGGTCTTCGACTATGCATCTATGCCAAGTCTTCAACTGTCCGCCTGGTATCGTGTTCTCCCCACCAGTCATCGTCCCGAACCTTACCCGACTGGGAAATCGCTCTTTGCTTCGCCGTGGCATGCCCCCCGCAAAGAAGAACCACCGTTTAAGAATGGTCGTTTCTATGCTCTCGCACATCGCGTACGACAAGGTGGCATGGTCAGTACGAAGTCGGTGTTGGAAGCCAATGACTCGCAACAGGACTTGGTGGTGAGCCGTCCGAAGCTTGGGGGAAGGATTCAGCTCTGAGGGCCCACGTCACACACCCGTACAGCAGGGTCTCAATCACCTCGGCCTTCAGCATTCGGACTTTCAGCTTAAGGGGGGTAGTCGTCCTACCATACAAATCCGGGCCGAACCGTTTGAGGCATGCTCGCATGAGACGGATCCGTCGGTCGAGTTCGAGCGAGAGGCCAGCGTTTTCGTGGATAATGCCGCCTAGGTATAAGAACTGGGTCGTCTGCTTATACGTCTGGCCTGCTGCTTCGATAACGAGCGGTGGTGCGAGGGTTGTCTGGTCTGGTGCTTGTAGAAGCATTGTCTCCGTCTTCTTTTCCGAAGCATTGTCTCTGTCTTCTTTTCCGACACCTTGAGGTCTGCTGCTTCGAAGACAATTACGATGACTGTCATCATTTTGGCGAGCCCTGCAGCCGACTTCGAGACAATTCCTGAGTCATCGGCGTGCACCATGCTCCATACAGCCCTTCGCACGCACGCCAACGGCTCCTGCTCTTCCATTCGAACTACTCCAGAATCACTGAGTTGGACCGAATCCCTTCCGATGGCTTCGTCTTGGCTGAAGCGTATTTATACGACGTGTAACGCAGCAGCGACGAAGACGTTGAACAGTATCGGTGATAGTACGCAGCCTTGCCGCGGCCCCTGGGTGACATCAAACCATTCCGAGTGCTCGCCGTCATCAGTACGCACGCGAGCCCCCATGCCGTCGTGGAAATTGAGGGAATTTTTTCAGCATCGTGGTTGGTACGCCAAAGCGTGTAAGTACCTCCCATAACACCTCTCGGTCGACAGAGTCGTACGCTTTCTGCAGATCGATGAAGCACATGTACACCAGGGTTTTCCTCTTTCGCCCGAGCTCTTTCAACCGGCAAACGGCGAACAGTAGAACTGCATCGATTGTACCACGCCCAAGGAGTAGTCATTATGTCTGGTAGGCTGGATGCTGGCCCAAATCAGTTGAAAGTTGGAAGCTAGACAGAGTACTTGTAGACACATCAGGTATACCCTTTGCCAATTCGAGCCAAGATCAGTGACGATGTCAGTCTGGCCAATAGCAGGGCTCCTGGTGTGCGTTTTGTACTCGTTTATGGTATTAATTGATTTTGGCCTAAAACCACCACGGGTACCTTTTTTTTTCTAAAACCCTTTCGAAAACAAGCTCCAACAGTGGTCAACTGCTTGTACAGCAGTGGTGGCGACAGGCACTCACCGAGGAGATAAGGCCAGAGACAGCGGCAGAAAGTTGCCACCGCGCCCGCCTCTTCGTCGATGTAGGTTGCACGGTTTTTTGGAAGGCTGAACGCTAGCCCAGTTCTGCGCGTGCGTACCACGGTACGCCCGCGCCAATGAGACAGACCTTGCTTGGTGAGATAGCCACTTTGGTCATCTCGATATTCCTGTATATCACCAGCGATGAACACGGCGTGGAGCCAAGTGTAATTCCAATCTAATGCAAAAGGTTTGAGATGATTCCATGCACAGGAAGTTAAGCATGACTCGACTAAAATTCAAATTTGTTGTGCTGCTGCGTATCTTGTGCATTTTAGCTGTCGGTTGCAGGATCATGTGGTGCAGTTGACAGGGTGGTGCGTACGAGAATGGTATGGTGACAAGATACGAGGTCCAACGGCGACGTAGCCCCCCACAACAAAAGGGCGAAATATATTTGTACCCGAATCAGGAGTAATCGCAGCAGCACTATCAAAATTACACCAATATTCCATCCACCTGATCGCCCACTGAGCCAAGAATTGTATGGCACGGGCCGACACGCCACGTTCGTGTAGCCGAACCTGTCGTATTTAAGCTGTACCCCCACGAAGTGTGCCAATAGGATATTCTGCTGTTTGTCAAGTGTCCATGGATTAAAGAGGGGCTGCAAGACGTGCGTATAGTATGAAATACAGCCCAAGCGTGTTACTACCAATACTCGACAACTAGGCGGTATTCTGTGAAGAAAGGCACATAACGCCGTGTGTGATGCTCCTGATACCCCCTCCTCCGTGTGCCGACTTCACACAGGCTCTATGATATTTAAATATTTGAGGGGGTGTGAAAGTTGACGCTGTCATGCGGCGCAGCGACAGACGCCAGCGTGGAGGGCGCGCCGGAGCATGTGAAACCGCAGGTACGAGGCCACACTTACGACCCTACTGTGTCGAGTTAGGGGTGGGCAGAGACCGGGAGACTCACGCCGATCACAATGCATCTGGTTTGCCGGCTTCGCATACCTGTGTACCCTGTTAGATGCATCTACTCCACCAGCCTTCGCGTGTAGTTTAAACACCCAGTAAAACACTCGTAAATTATGGTAGGGGGCACTAGCGTCATGCATGTTAGTGCGTGGTGGCTCGAAGGTACGTACTCAACGGGAGCCCCGGACATGTTGCGCGTCGACTCGCTTACCTCACCTCAGGTTTTTCAGGTGGTACAAGGCGGCAAGTGTTGGATGCAGTGGTTGGAAACCACACTGTGGCCCATGTCCAGCAACACCGCGGATGTCACCTGCCGGTCTATCCGGCAGTGGGCTACTCACGCAGCCCCGGACGCCGAGGGCTGAGCGGGTTACCGGGGCACCGTCGACTCCGCACACACCAAGCGCGAGAGCCGCGGGATCGGTAGCGCGACCCTGCTCCGACCATGGCGATGGACGAGCTGCGGAGGGCACCCCAGCCACGAGAACTCCAGAAGAACCCGGCAAGCGAGGGGGGTGGATTCTGAGCGCGGGTCTCGGTCTAGTGGAGGCAAGTCAAAGTCGCACCGGAAGAGGCGTGAGGGGGAGACCGTGTCAAAGGAGGAGTTGCCCTGTTTATAAGAGAGGCTGGACATCGAGGAATACAGCGAGCAGCAGCGGATAGTACGCGACGAGAAGTTGGTCCGCCGAGTTAAAGAGATCGCGGACAATCAGAAGATGAAGGACAGGACGAGAAAAAAGTCGTGTTCTGATCGGCGTAGAAGGACAGGGGAGGGTGCCTCTCCTTCGTCGTCCATCGTTCGCGTCGACCCTCGGCGGAGCCAGTTCGCATCCGCATACATTAGAGGACACCAACCACGACCTCGACCTCGTGAGAAACTGTGCGGCCGAGCGAGTTGCGGGTGGATGCCGTCCGCAGTCGGCGTTGCATGCGTAGAATGCCCGGGAAGAATTACACATGCGACGACGGACGCCCTGTGCGCTGCGTGTCATAAGTGGTTACCGGAGGGGAAGGCGACGCACCTCGGCCTTGAGCGCCATGAACGTGCTCACGCTTTTGTTCCAAGGTGTCTGGCTGAAGGAGTGAGCCTGCCGGAGGGAGTTGTGCGGCGTTACAACCCCAATGGCGACTACCTCTGTTTGAGGGAAGACTGTCCCCACTCCTTCTTCTCAGATGACGACAGGAAAGCCGATGAACCGCGACGGTGCGCTACTTGCAACCAAACGATTAAGCAAGGCAAGTGGTACAAGGTAGGAGAGTAAGCCAAGGACGGCGTAACGGTAGACGAGACAGGGAGGGTAAGGAGTGGCGCAGCACACGCACCCTGATTTGACTGCGGCGCGCACTACATGCGAAAGCGAAGGACAAATGAACACGAGGCGGCCCTGAACAGCATCTCCTGCCTCGATATCATGGAACCGCCACGACTGCTCCCCCTGGAGAGAGTGCAGGCGGGGGTTAAGGATGTCATTGCTAGTGGGGGGATAGTAGACTGGGGGGAGGCAGGCGAGTGGTTACGGTACGTGCGAGAGGATGACGGAAAATTAGGCCTTGACGATCACTACACAAGGGCGTTGGTGCGGAATTTTTTCTACCAGGTTTCAAAGACGCCCCGTGTTGCAACGCAAGAAGAGTGGTGAGTGGGAGAAGAGGGCCCGACGCCAGCGGAGATGGTCGCAATGCCTATCTTCTCCTATTTCCGACATTTGTTTCAGCGCCCACTTGAAGTCTGCCGAGAATAAGGAGAGTTCACTGGATGATCTACTTCAAGCGATGGCCCAACATGGAGAGGACGCAGCGGGAAACATGTCTATGGTACGCGCCGCTGAAAGGGTCGTTAGGCACGACATCCTGACTCTGGAAACACTCGGCCACGTAGCAAGGGGGGAGGGCAAGGAGACGCACATCGAAGAGCTTAAGAGGCAGATAGCGCCTTTACGGGATATCCTGAAGGGATTACCGTCGACTTTGGTAGCGCTGCTACAAGCCGTGACCGATATCCGCCGCCGACGTGGTGGCAACCACGACGGAATAGGTGGATGGGTGTGGGTGAGAGGCTGTTTCGACGGTAGGGGGGAGAAAGAAGGCGGCGATCGAGAGTCGGGTGGGGGTCCCGGGGGGACGGCTCCCCGGGGGGCGGAGGGCGTGACAGGCGATTTGCATGCGGGGGAAGGCTCGAGAGAAATTGAGGGGGACGAAGTGCTCGCTGTTGTTTGGATGCAAGGGACGCTGCTACTTACGCCTTGCGCTGTCGGCAAACACGGCGACCGACACCGACTCCGGAAATGCGGATGATGGCGGGGGAGAGTCGGATGGGGGGGAGGCGTCAGACGGGGGAGACCAATCGGATAGAGATGTTTCGGGTGTGGGGGCAGAATCAGGTGGGGGTACGCTCATTGATATTTCGGGTCTAGACGAGTCTGGGGCCCTGGGTTTATTTTTTTACGATTCCGACTCTAACCATGTTTCGAATACCGATTCGGAAGTCGGTTTTGAGGTTGAGGATTTGATGGGGGGGGGGTACTCGATAGGAGACATGTACTCGATCTCACGCATGGCCGTAGGGTATCTTGGGAGAAAGAGATGGATAAAGTCGACATGTCACGGCACTGAAATGAGAGTGGGAAGGGACGACTGGGGGGGGGGGGGGGGGTCGAGAGTAAGATTTTGCTAGGCCGAGATTAGTTCCCCGGCTGTATGGTTTACAGTGTCAGGTACGTTTACAAATTGATATAGACATTGTCGATCGTCGATGTTTGGAAGCTTGCAACTTCACTATATTTATGGCTATGGCTGCAGAATATTTTGGAACAACATACGAAACAGTCAACTGCTGAGAGCACGTGGCGTGGGTAGACGCGATCCGACGCGACTCGATGAGAGAGGAAAAGGTTGAAGTATTCCCCCTGTAAAAATGCTAGATTCGTACCGTTGTGGAGGGTGGGGGGTGGGGGAGGCTGCTGTGTGAACCCGGATAAAGGTGTTTTTTTTTCTTCTCGGAGGGAGAGAGAAAAGAAAAGCGAATTTGAATAATGAAAGGAATGAGAAATACGAAAATGAATAGAAGAGTAAGGAAAGGAAAGAGTCAGAAAACACAGGCATGCAGGCCCCTGGGCGGTGTGAGTTCAGGTGAAGAGCGTGGCGGTGGGGTTACTTTATTCTGTTTCCCTCTCGCCCGAACGCGGTTTTTCTAAGCTTTAACAAATTATGAAAGTGAGAGCGGTTGTGGTAAGCCTGAACACGGCGAAAACGTAGCGTAACCCCGAGCCTTTTGTCGTCTGTAAACGCCAGGACCTTCACCCGCTCGGAAGTGTTTGTGCGCAATTCGACCCCCAAGTGAAAACAATCCTGCCGATATCGCTAGTGCAATGGCCTCGAAATTTGACGTACCTGGAGCAAAGCTTTCAACGGCACTACCAAGTATAGTAGTGTACCAGGTATTATTGTATTGTTGCCTCAGCACAGCACAACGTAGTACCTACGTACGTAGATTTGTTTTTTGCCCAGACACGAATCTACAGTAAGAGTTGCATAATAATGTGATATTTCAAACTTGTCGCCGACAGGGCCGCGCCGACCCCTCACCCTTTGGTGTATGGATATATATCCATTAATTATATATAGCCAGCGTGATGCCCAATTTATAACTTCATCATAGTATTACGTATCTGATACCTCTCTAATACCAACTTGTTAAAAAAATGCCAGGTATATACCTCACGTAGTCACAACTTTTTTTATCTCCCTTCATGCACCAACGTAAAACAAATTGTAAAACAAAATGTATCTCTCCCATACTCCGAAATCACCTTTATTACCAGGTAGGTACAATTTAGCAAGCTGCCTTTCTTTGTGCAACGTTCCAAGATTTTGTCCTTTGCGACGTCATCTTCGAAACACGCATGTATGTATGTGTTCCTGCCCTCCTGCGTTTTGAACATCCGGCCCTCGTCATCTACCGCCGCTTCACCCGAAGTCCATCGAAATAGAAGTATTTCGAGCTCCCAAGGGGTTCACTCAATGCTCTCTGTCGTATTTTGTACACTACATACGCCGCGCTGCGGACTATTTCTGTAGACAACGAAGCAGTACCTTCCTCTATAAGCTCTGCAACGACACCCAATTTCCAAATCATCCTCCCTATCTCCTTCTACCGCAGCACACTGCTGTACTCAAACAATCATGCAGCTTGACACGAGAAGGTACCAGGTATCTGTTTGTCCCGCCGCGTTGTTGGTCGAAATCGTACTTTGCCGTTACAGGCTACGGTGTTACGGTTCGAAAACCCGCCGCAATTTTTATTATTTAACCAAACCGACTTCACCTCCGGTATAAAGAGGATGAGGAGCGACGCTCCCTACACCGCGTTGTTGGTGGCCCGTGGCGATGATGATGATGAGTTTCGGCGGGAAGACGTTGCCCCGAGCAAAGACAACTCAACTGCATACAGCAGCCGCGGAAGGGAGAAGCCTGCCTGCAGCAAAAGACAACACAAACGGCCTACACGATGCGAAAGACGTTGGCTCTCCTAGCAGGAGCGGCTGTATGACGCGTATGCGCGGTTCGTTTATCATCCTCCATCGGTTCACGTTTGCTCGTGCCGGCTTCGTGTGATCCCCGTCGATTTTTACAACTCGGCTTGACGCTGCTGCTGCTGCTCCTCCTTCTGTTGTTTCGCCATCGTATGATGCCGTTGTCCGTTACTTCGTTTGCGGAGGCCGTTACTTCGTCTACGGATATAACGACCCTATACTCGGAGTATTTTACGTAGGGTTCCATATTCCAAGGTACGAGTAATACTCGGAGTATTTCAGGGTTTTATACTCCAAGGTACTCCGGGTTGGAGTATTGCTCGGAATATTTTACTCGGATGATGAAGTATTCCTGGGTTTAATACTGGCGATACTCGGAGTACTCCGAGTAATTCAGATGTTTGTACTCCGGTTACTGCTTGTACTCGAGTATAATTACTGCTCATACTCCCAGTACTCGGAGGTTTTGGCCCTTCAGTACTGCTCATACTGCAAGTACTCCGAGTACTTAGGCCACCAGTACTCTAATACTCGGAGTACTCGGAGTACGACAATCAATTACTCGATAGTCCGATTATACTCGGAGTATCGAATATAATACCGAGAAATCGAACGCTTTCGAGCCGCGAGCAATGTCGGTAAAAACCCCAAAACCCATCAAACCGGCTGCTGCACAGGTGATATAGGGCGAGTTTTGACGTCGTGAAAAGCTGTTTTGGATCATCATGATTGTTACTGATATTAAAGTAGTAGTGGAGCTCGAGCAGGGTGCCAACAAAGCAGGGTTTATTGATAGAGAGAATGTGGCATGTCTGTATCGGGAACTGGGATAGAGCAAGTTTGGTTTGGAAGGGGAGGCCTCGAACGCAGTCGAGCGTAGGTCAGCACCCCCACGCCGGGCACGAGCAAGCACGAGGTCCTGTGACGAGCACGGGCAGACGTGAGGTAGTCGCTGATTTGCCGATTCAAGCCAGGAAGTTGTGCCTTATTTTCTTTTCCTCCCGTCTCTACTCCGGCCCGGCTGGGACCACGAACTGAGGGCTGGGGCGAGCTGACGCGACTTTGGCGATCAGGGGGGGGATCTGCTGCGAGGACTGGATTCAGCGAGTTCCAGAAAAAAAAAACAACACGGTATGTCTTGGGTAGTGATTGTCGACTGACGATAAGGTGCTATATAACGATATGCGAAGAAGCGATAAGAGGGAGCGGCGACCGCTTCCCAGTAACGTGAGGTGGCCCGTAGAGAAGAAAGAACCCGTACGGGTTGGCGCACCCGCTCACACGAGAGCATGAGCATAGACGTGGCTGTACGGGTGGGAGGCAGCGCGACGCGGGCCTTTGTCTGGAGGTGCATACATGCCCATCGAAAACACGCTATGATACATTCCTGAAGGCGGCAGAGGGAGGACGCGTTGTGGAGACAACGGGCGTGCCAGTGTACGAGAGAGTGAAAAACAAACAAAAACAAAAAGCATATTGATCTATGCGCACATCCCACAAAATACACCCCAGACCACCCAGGTAAGCCTGGGGAGGTCCCAGGACGCCTGTGTACTGCTGTGTACATACAGTCAGTTCCCCTTTTTTTCTTCATCCAGAACAAAAGGGGAGGGGGAAGTCGTCCGCTGTGAGCACGACCGATTGAATTGTCGTTGGTTAATCAGGGCGTCTGTCTGCTCGGCCGCGAGTGATCGCTGATGTACGCGAAAACGCGACCGAGAAGGCAAGTACAAGTTCGGGGCATGATACTCATGGAAACATGTCGAAGTAATGGCCACTACTGGTGGTATAATTTGAGTCGGTGGAGACAGTAGTACTGCTGTATGCGATGGAAACATATCGACGCACGACCGACACGGTGTTGCTTGCTGTGGAAGCACAGTCTGGTTACAAGCCCTGGGGCGGAGACACACGACCGACCCGGTGTTGTTTGCTGTGGAAACACAGCTTTGTTACAAGCTCTGGGTATGATACTTATGGAATCATGCCGAGGTATTGTCTGCTATATTATAGTAACAATTTGAGTCGGAGCGCTGTGGAGACAGAACTGCTGTGTGCGATGATGAAAACATGTTGACGCACGACCGACACAGGGTTGTTGGCTGTGGAAACACAGTCCTGTTTCAAGTTCTTGGCCTGAGATTCATGAAAACATGCAAGGTTGTTGTTGTTGTTCTCACATTAACTCACAATTCAATGCGGTCCGTGGTCGCAGGACAGGCTCCAATAACTCTGGAGTGGAAGAAATACCTCAAGTAAAAACAGAGGCGAACACAAAAAACAAGCATACGCACTCCACCACTGCGGACACCAGGGAAGCAAAAAGGAAACTATTAATAGCAGACAAAAACCTAAAAAAGAAGATGAAGCTAAGCAAAAAAAAAAAAAAAAAAAAAACAGACGCAGATAGCAAAACGCAAAAAAAGGCAAAACGGACCATACAAACAAAGACACAAAGAGGTACAAACGGGAATGAAAGAAAAATGAAAAAAAAGAAGGGACAAAAAAGCGATAATCACGGGCGGGGGGGAAAGAAAATACGAAAGGCAGGCACTGGAGCATACAGACACGCAAAGTTGCCCAGATGGCACCATGCTAGTTACTTGGGTCCCAAAGAAAGGAGTGCATCATGACGATGATGGCCATAATAACCAGGCTTCAGGTATAGGCCGCTATAATAATAATTTGAGTCGGTGCGCTGTAGGGACAGAACGGCTGCTATGCGATGACAACATGTCAACGCACGACCGACACGATGCTGTTGGCTGTGGAGACAGAGTCTTGTTACAATTATTTGGCCTGAGATTCATGAAAACATGCAAGGTATAGGCCGCTATAATAATAATTTGAGTCGGTGCGCTGTGGAGACAGAACTGCTGCTGTGCGATGACAACATGTCAACGCACGACCAACACGGTGCTGTTGGCTGTGGAGACAGAGTCCTGTTACAATTTTTTGGCCTGAGACTCGTGAAAAGATGCGAGGTATTGGCCGCTATAATAATAATTTGAGTCGTTGCGCTGTGGAGACAGAACTGCTGCTGTGCGACGAAAGCATGCCGACGCACGACCGACACGGTGTTGTTGGCTGTGGAGACACAGTTCTGTTACAAGTTTTCGGCCTGAGACTCGTGGAAACATGCAAGGTATTGACCGCTATAATGCTTGAGTCGGTGCGCTGTGGAGACAGTACTGCTGCTATGCGATGGAAACATATCGACGCACGACCGACACGATGCTACTTGCTGCGGAAACACAGCCAGGCTACAACCTCTGGGCCTGATACCGATGGAAACATGTCGAAGTATTGGCCGGTATAATGATTTGAATTTTCGTGTGCTGTGGAGACAGTGCTGCTGTGTGCGATGAAAACAGATTGACGCACGACCAACACGGTGTTGCTGGCTGCGGAGACACAGTCTGGCTACTACACGCTCCGGGCATGATACCCATGAAAACACGACGGAGTATTGGCTGCTATTATATTTGGAGTCGGTGCGCGGTGGAGACCGTACTGTGGTGCGTGATGAAAATATATCGACGCACGACCGACACGGTGTGGCTTGCTATTTCTAGCTCTGGGCCTAACACTCATGGAAGCATGACGAAGGATGGGCCGCTAAAATAATTTGAATCGGTGCGCTGTAGAGACAGAACTGCTGCGTGCAATTAAATAATATCGACGCACGACCGACACGGTGTTGGCCGGCTGTGGCGATAGCAAGGGGCCGGCTCGCTGTGGAGACAGGGAGGGCTTACCCAGATGGAAACGCACGTGGAAAATGTTCCGGTACGACCACATGGGTAGACAAGAGAGTAAAAAACAAAACGAAGAAAAAAGAGAGAAAAAAAAAAGGAAGAGCAGGGGGGGCTTGTAGCCTTATATTCCCCCACCCGTTTAATATTTTTTTCTTTCCGTGGGTTTTGATTTTCCCCTTGTGTGAGCACGAGCCGCTCGGCGTAGAGAAAGGGGGGAGGGGACAGGTCCGCTGTGAAATACAGTGGGCGCGACCGCCCGAGAAAGAGGACATATTCACCCCCGGCTCGAGTCGGGGGGAATGCACGATGAAACTTATGCACGACGGCCAAGAGTTGCTTGCTGTGGAGACAGCGCGGAGCGGGCTCCCTGTGGAGACAAAGAGCCACACGACCCGGGCGGAAACACGCGATGAAATCATGTCGGTACGACCACCCGCGCCAAGAGAAAGATAAACAAAGAGAAAGGGCCCGGGTGGCCCACCTGCATATATACATATATATACTAAGTATAGCTATATAGGACCGGTGGGACCTGTTTAGACCCAGGTGGAAACGCACGACGGAAACAGATCGGTGCGACCACCTGCGTCGGGCAAAACGGAAAAAGGACAGAACGGGGGGTGGCTTGTGGCCTTGATTTTCCCATCCGTGTATCTCCTACCAGGTATAATTTTTTCCTGTGCACGCACTAGCCGCCCGCTGTCTAGACAGTGTGGGGGGGGGGGGGGGCAGGTCCGCTGCGAAATAAAGCGGGCACGACTGCCTGAGAGAGAGTAGATATTTACCTCCCGCAGGCTTGAATGGGGCGGAAATGCACGATGACCGGTCGCTAAGTATCATGCCTACCGGGTTAAACAGCGAGCCCTATGGCTCGAGGAAGCTGTACCATCTTGTACAGGTGGGAACGCGCGATGGAAACACCTCGGCGTACGACACAGTGCCGATCACACATTGCAGACGGTCGGTAGCGACCCCTGTGGGATCGCAATTTGTTTCTCGAGACTGGGTACGTGTGTCCAATTTTCCCAGAAAAAGCAAAAAAGAAACGTACCCGGCACCGGTGGCACCGCAGAGAGAAGCACAAAATCGCGGCACCCGACGAGTAGTCGGGTGCCCCACGTCACGTTAAACTAGGGTATCGAGATACGGCCCACTACGACCGCGGGGAGGGCACCCTACATCTATAAACCGAAACCTACTCACGTTGGGGCCGGTGCGCGACTGTTTGGGGGGGGGGGAACCCCGATCCCCCCCCAAAAAAAAAAAAAAAACTCTATACCTTCACACAACTCGAATTACATAGACACTGATCGAGAAAGACATACTCATACGCAACGCCTTGCGAGGTAACTTCCCTGCTGTTGTTGGCCCTGTTTCCAGAATTAGTGTTGGGCGGGGGGAGTATCCGTCGCCACGGGACGCACGGCCCATGCCGTTCGGCGTGAGTCGTGCGCCCCGTCCGATAAGCACGTTTTGGACAGGGCGGCGGCCTACGCAAAAGCAATTATCTCAAATAAGGGGTTGCGAGCATGGGGGGGGGGGGGGGAGCACAGCGCTGCTACGCCCCCCGCCATCCCCACGTTGTTTTGTATGTCGTGAAGCCTGGCTTGACGCCCATGTGTTCTGAGTTACCCGCCCAGGAGCTGTGCGGGAGAAAATACACCCACGTGTGTGTTGCAGAGGGGGCGCGGGGGGGGGTAAATATATACATATATATATATATATATATGTATATATATATTCCCACCATAATGTACGACCATCAATGAGCTCCCCGTTGTGGAGACAACGGGGGGGGGACAGGTCTCGTGTGAAGACAGCGGGCACAACTGCCCATATTTCGCTTTGGCGATTACCCGACGCAAACACACCGATGTATGACCATCAGTGAGTTCCTCGCTGTGGAGACAGCGGGGGGGGGGGGCGGTCCGCTGTGGAGACAGCGGGCACAACTGCCCATATTTGGTTTGGGCGAATACCCGACGAAAACATATCGATGTACAACCAACAGTGAGTTCCCCGCGGTGGAGACAGCGGGGGGGGGGCAGATCCGCTGTGGAGACAGCGGGCGCAACTGCCCGAGGGAGTTGGCCACCGCACGCTTGACCTGGGCCGGAATGCATGATGAAAACATATTAATGCACGACTGCCGAAGAGTTGCCCGCTGTGGAGACAATGGGGGGCGGGCTCTCTGTGGAGACGGCGGGCACAACCTCTCGAGGGGGTGCCATCCCTCTCCGTGTGGCATTTACCCCCACAACAAACACGAGGGAGACATAAATACGCCGTTTCCGCACTGACGACAGCCGTGTGTTCTGCGAAGGTCGGCGGCCGATTTGCGGCCACGAATTGTCAACCTCCTACACTGTACAACAAACCATGATTCGGGCTTCCACTATATACGGTTACCCATTTTATATGTATCTACTTTATCCTTCGCTTCTGGCTTATTTTCTTGTGAAACACGAGGAAACTACAGATGAACGGTCTGACTAGGAAATCAGATCGGTGTGCCGATAAAGTGGCTACCGCTAAGGCTGTTGACGTTGACATCGTGTTGTTCGTGATATTCCGACAGCCTTGGCCGCTGCTAATTCCAGGGGGGGGGGTGATGCACCTAATGTTATGCTTACTCTTCCGATGGGGGAAGGTATTCATATACTGGTGCCGGTAATTTGGTATGGTGCTAATAAGTTGGTTCCCCCTTACAGGACCGCCCACGTGAATGCAGATTGGTATACCTGGCGAATATTTGTGTCGATGACAGACGGCACCGTTGTGCAGACAAATATCGGGTCGTCACATGACACAGCATGTACACTGGGCAAAGCTCGAGCCGCTATGGGGGGCAGAGGTTGGAAGATCAACCCCTGCGGCTCCACACCGTTGTAAATTCATCGGTGACCCCCCCCCGCCCCCCCCACTTGTCCCCGTCGCCGCCTGCACCTTCCGAGCGTGTGTCTCTGGCGTCGTTGGCAGCGCTTATACACGAGGTACAAGCTGGCCGGCCACTGTTTCGCGTGGAAGGAGCACGCGGCTGCCGGTTCGGACGCAAAGGTTTTCTGCAGCATCTATTTCCGCGCTCGGATAGGGTTTGCTTGGCACGGGCCCACGTGACGGTCGGAATGCCACGATGCGTTCGACCACCGGCGTTATTCGGAGCAGCGCCTGGTGGAGGCGAGGGCGGATCTATGTACCGATATCTTGGCCTCCAGTACGTCGGGGGCTCAGTTGCGAGCTCGAATAGGCGTACGTACGAGTCTGGTCGCCGATCTTGGAATACGTTTCGCAGGTTGATGGGTTGTTAGCAGTTCTCGGCGTCGAGTGATTCGAAGAGTTTTAAGGCCTGGGCGTTGATCGAGTTTGTATCGTGGTGTTGTGCGTCGGAAGGTAACCTGGCGAACACGATTTGCGGGAAATTCGCGGAGGTGCAGTATTTCCATCGATTCAGGGTAGGAGTGGAGCTGCCGGCCACGCCGCGTCCGCTTGCCGGTGTCTGTCGGTATGCTTCTCGCGGGGGAAACCCTTATTCCCACGTGGGGCTCGGAGGGAAAAGTGGCGTGGCTCTGTCGGTTTCTGAGTTACTTCCTGATGAGGCGATCGGACGAAGTGTTCGCCGCTGATTCGGGGGCGGTGCACCCTGTGCACTGCCCGACGCGGGGTGACGTGGCGTTCTTCCGCTAAGGGCACACAGTTAGGAAACATGCGAGGGCAACAGCCGGACAAGGTAGAGGTGTGGTTAAAGGGGCATAAGGGGTATCAGGAACAAGTTGGCAGTGTGCGCGTGCGGACTCGAAGTGAGGTTCATGGGCCAAGGTCGTCCAGCAGAGGGCGGGACCGTTGCCCTTATGTTGGAGTTGATGTCAGGTGTTCCTGGTTTTCCCGACCATGCCCCCGTTTCCTCGCATCGGCGTGGCAAGGCCGTAAGAGTGGTCAGGTGGGGCCGTGCCCTTCGAGCAATCAAGAAGGTGGTGGCGAAGTCAGGTCGGAATCCCGATGAGTTCTCCCTGCACTCGTGGCTTATAAGAGCCGCGACCACGCTCGCGGCGGAGGAAGACATAGCGGAACGAGTTATCCAGAGAGAGGGGAGGTGGAGGTCCGACGCGTACAAGGCGTACACGCGTAACGACATAAAAGATCCCACGAGGGTGTCACGTAAGCTGGCGAGGGCAAAGGTGGCAAGAGAGAGACAGCCGGGGGAAGGAACAGTCTGGGGTAAGAAATAACTAAGAGCACGGTAAACAGTAGTCTCACAACACCTCGGTGTTGGAGGAGTCGAATGGTACCGTACCATTCGGAGGCTTGGTCGTCCGAGACAACTGTAGGCCGTACTAGTTGGGAACCCGGCCGGTATCATAGTAGGGAGAGAGGCGTAAAATAGAGTGGTCGAGATAATCAGGGTATTGCAGGAAGCTGCGATAGAGGTATCGGGCCGATGGGAGGGACCTCTCTCTCCCACGACTCAGGAAACGATAATGATAATGCAATTCGAAAGATTTTCAATAAAGGGTAGTTTTGTCCGTAGACGAAGTAACAGCCTCCGCAAACGAAGTAACGGACAAAACAGGGTTTATTGGTAGAGAGAATGAGGCATGTCTGTATCGGGAACTGGGATAGAGCAAGTTTGGTTTGGAAGGGAAGGCCTCGAACGCAGTCCTTGCAAGCAAGGCATCGAGCGTAGGTCAGCACCCCCACGCTGAGCACGAGCAAGCACCAGGTCCTGTGACGAGCACGGGCAGACGCGAGGTAGTCGCTGGTTTGTCGATTCAAGCCAGGAAGTTGTGCCTTCTTTTCTGCCGCCCCACCCCCCCTATTGTTTATTTCGAGGGGGGGGGGGGGGGGGGGGCACGAGTAGCTGGTGTTACGGAGGGAAACGTTTTTCTCTTCCGTTATGGTTTGACGTGAGTTAGATCGGAAGAGTCGAATGGTACCGCACCATGCGGAGGCTTGGTCATCCGAGACAACTGTAGGCCGTACTAGTTGGGACCCCGGTCGGTATCATAGAAGGGAGAGAGACGTAAAATAGAGTGGTCGAGATACTCAGGGTTTTGCAGGAAGCTGCGATAGAGGTATCGGGCCGAGGGGAGGAACCTCTCACTCCCACAACTCAGGAAACGATAATGATAATGCAATTCGAAAGATATACAATAAAGAAGTTTTTGCAGTATGAACTGCCCAACTACTCCGAGAACTTAAAGTAGGAGCAGTACAAGATCCCCAAATACTTCAAATACAACGAGTATTTCAGACTATTGAACCCCAAAATACTCGGAGTACAGCAGTATTTCAGAGTATCGAACCCCAAAATACTCCGAGTACAAGCGGTATTGAGAGTGATCATACCCGAAATACTCCGAGTACGAGCAGTATCCCGGAGTATCGAGCCCTGAAATACTCCGAGTACACGAAGTACCAGAAGTAAGTTATCTCATATACTCGTTGCTTTACTCCAAGGTATTCGGAGCATCTATCTGCACCTTCCCGTATTGATATCTTACGAGCACCGTCTGGCCTTTGCTCAGGACGACCCAATGCGGCACAATATTTTGTCGATGACCACCATCATTACAGCCGTTCTTCGTGTATTTACATTGTGCGTTACCACTGCTGCTGCCGTCTCCATCATCCTCGTGTTTGTGATTAAGTATGTTCGACATCGTTTTCATTTCATTATCCTACCAGCACGGTCGTCTGATCTCTGCTCTGACACCTCGATTTAACACACCTCATCCTCTCGATTAGAGTTACAATATTGACGACCGTTCATTCGGATATTTCGGCGTCCGATCCTGCGGGCACTCCTTGAACCCGTGGCGGTTGGATATTTAGTACTACTCACACTCGCACATACTCGCAACATTCAGGCAGTATTTCGAGGTTTGAAGTTGAGTACTGCTCACACTCCCAGTCACTCGCAATGTTGAGGCCGTAATCACCCTAATAATAGTCTCAGCATTCAGAGCACGAAAGTAGCTCGATACGGAAACAATCGATACTCCGAGTGTGGTCCCTCTGCTGTGCGTTTATCGTATTACCCGCAGATTCTATTCCATCGTGCTGCTGCTGCAACCAACACCTAATATAGTTGCAGTGTGTGATTCCAGAGAGGGAGCAAGCACACCAAATAAATATTGCACAATTAATGATTATAACGCCTATTGAGGTCCTACATCAAGTGAGTTACAAAGGGGTTTTCATTAATTATGTAGGTATTGGCTCACCTATCATAGCTCCTATATTATCTACAGGAATATGACCCGACCGCCGTGGGGGCGGGAGGGCCTTTTATTCCCTAGTATATATATATGCATATTGTGTGTTTACTGCTGCTTGCTCTGAAAAAGGCAAACCCTGCCGTTGACCCCAAGAGGCCTAGGGGGGGGGGGGGGAAGAAGGCCCTCATACCTGGTATACTGCAGTATATATTTTTCATAAAAATCTAAAAAAGGCACGTCGGCTGTGAGTTCAATCGATTGGTCGATACTCGAGTTTGCAAAATGCGTGATAACCGTGCGCGCGTTTATAAAAAAAGACGGTTTAAAGCATTTTTACAGCACTAAAGCAGTAAGCGGCGCAACCTAACATCGATGGTACAATTTCAAAAAACTCGTACCAACACTGGTCACGTCTTCAAGGATATATATGACGACGTGTAGGGCATGTCACTCAAAACTTTAAAGTGCAAGGTGACCGCACGAACACAGGCTAACCCACGAATTACTTACCATGCAATTTGACGCACTAAAACCCACGCATCTGCCACCTTCTTTAAGGCATGCTATCGCACGCTGCCGAACATTTCGCAACCGTGCCTAGCGTTTGCGAGCTGCTTTTTGGCGGCATTACTGCTGTCATGATGTTGTCTACTACTGTGCAGAGTTTCGTTGCAGTCGGTTCCATGCCACGCCCGTTTGAGCGTCGTCTTGATGTTGGCGTGCTACGGCGGAGGTTTCGCCGCACCTCTCTGGGGCTTACGTATTTTTTTTAGAGTATCACTGTGTTACCAGCAGCTCGTTCGTGCGCAATAATAGGGCACGTAATTGACTACTACTTGGGTTTCCAGATCGGTGTGCTTATAAGCTATGGATGTGTGGTGCTAGCCATGGGTGTTTCCCCCGTGTCTGGTCTAGCGCTGCCTTGTTCTGTGCTCTGGGTCCGTTTTTACCAATCCTGGAACCCTACCCTACCTGAAACACTGCTGGCCGCAGGCTGCGCCCTTCTCCCGCTGGATACGGGCTGCCGCTGTGCAGCGGTATGTGTGTATGTGCGGTCTGGATCCGGAGCGTATAGTACGTGACATGTATGTGTCAAGAATCAAGTAGTCAAGAATTTCAGGCTGAAATATTTCGAGATGTAAGGGATTGCAGCTAAGCGTTGGTGCTCAGCGAGAACCGCCATTCTATAGGCTATCTATGCTCGACGTTCGTATCACAATATGCCGCGAGCCTTGGCCAGAATAATATATTATTAACTGCTGTCGCGTTAATGCTGTATACGCCACGGCCACTCCATGGCGTGTAATACTCAAATCGCAAGCGTCGGAGGGTTCGTCAAGCAAGCCGCTGGGAGAGTATCTGAATAATTTCCGTCCAAAGATAGGCGGGAGCAAGCAACGAATACTTCAAGGGAGGGAAGGTGCAGCCAGCATTCGGAGGGCAACTGATCGAATCGCTGCAGTCTCAATGCCTCTGGGGGGCGACATGACGATTCCCCACAAGCGCGCGCAATCTCAATGCATCTGGTGGGTGGCATGTTGTTTGTTCCACCTTCAGCGGGTGCAAAGTCAATGTGCCTCCATAGGCTGCCCATTCTCAAAGACCTTCACCGGAACAACTATTTCCCACGAACGGCACGCAAACACTCTAGAGGCTAGCATTTAGTAGAGACTTCCAGCCGTCGCATCAGAAAAGAGCTCCCTCTAGAGGGGCGAAGCCTCATACCCTAGACAATCGCCAACGAGCTCTGGAGGGTGATATGCCGACCCCCCTCCAGAGTTTTCAATATAAACCCCTCTAGAGGGTTGAAACGGCCATTAACCTCCCTCCAGAACAAAAACCTGCCGCACGGCCCTCCAGCGGTATATATATAGACAACCAACTCTAGAGGCTAGCGCACATGCCACGCCTGTACAGGGTACAAGGGAAATACCTCCCTCTAGAGGGTGGAAGACCTGACCTCCAAACCTCAAACACCCTCTGGGGGGTCAAATTGTTCCCCGGAGGGTTTTTGGGGGTAGCCTCTTGGCCACGTGTGTGGGGGTGCTATTCCTGTTTTGCTCAACCCAACGATCACATGGCCACCCAGCACCATTACCTCCATACGAGTTGGGTCTCCTACAAACAACCACACTCCTCCGCCTTCGTACCTGCGCAGTATTTAGACACTCACACATATTCTTGACCCGGTGACCCCAAACTCCCTGTGGAAACATCCCCAGGTTTAAATCTCTACCCCTGGAAACCTTGGATCAGGATTTTTGGCGACCGTTAAATGTCGTCGGGGTGCTTGCTGCTGGAGTCACACCGCACATGTTTAGATATCGAACGACCACCGCGCATTCGGGAAATGAATGTGGATCTTCGAGGGGGTAGACGATATTGCTGCTTCTCGCTGAAATCGTTGTACCCATGCCTACAGCACACTGACTGCTGCTACTACACCGTACTACTACTGCTACTACTAGGACTGCATACTGCAACCAAACAATATTTTGTTCAAGCCCAGCGAACGATCACATAACACACATACATGGGCATGGCCACCCACCACCATCTCGATACAGGACCATGTGGCCAGCCCAGGTGGTGCTATTCCTTTTTTGCTCAACCCAACGACCACATGGCCACCCAGTACCACTACCTCCATACCAGTTGGGCCTCCTGCAAACAAACGTACTCCTCGCTATTCATACCTGTGCGGTATGTAGACACTCACACATATCCTTGGCCCGGTGACCCCAAACTCACACTGGAAACATCCCCAGGTATTGTACTCTACCCCTGTAGACCTGGGAAGTTGGATCAGGATTTTTGGGGGACGGGTAAATACCGTTGGGGTGCTTGCTGCTGGAATCACACCGCACGTTTTCAAATATCGAACGACCACCGCGCATTCTGGAATGTGGATCTTACAGGCGGTAGACTATGTTGCTGCTTCCAGCTGAAATTTCCCAATACCCATGCCTACAGCACACTGACTGCTGCTACTACAGTACTACTACTACTACTACTACGACTGCATACTGCTACCCACCAGAAAATATGTTTGCTCAAGCCCAGAGAACGATCACATCATACATACATACATACATACATACATACATACATACATACATACATACATACATACATACATACATACATACATACATACATACATACATACATACATACATACATACATACATACATACATACATACATACATACATACATACATACATACATACATACATACATACATACATACATACATACATACATACATACATACATACATACATACATACATACATACATACATACATACATACATACATACATACATACATACATACATACATACATACATACATACATACATACATACATACATACATACATACATACATACATACATACATACATACATACATACATACATACATACATACATACATACATACATACATACATACATACATACATACATACATACATACATACATACATACATACATACATACATACATACATACATACATACATACATACATACATACATACATACATACATACATACATACATACATACATACATACATACATACATACATACATACATACATACATACATACATACATACATACATACATACATACATACATACATACATACATACATACATACATACATACATACATACATACATACATACATACATACATACATACATACATACATACATACATACATACATACATACATACATACATACATACATACATACATACATACATACATACATACATACATACATACATACATACATACATACATACATACATACATACATACATACATACATACATACATACATACATACATACATACATACATACATACATACATACATACATACATACATACATACATACATACATACATACATACATACATACATACATACATACATACATACATACATACATACATACATACATACATACATACATACATACATACATACATACATACATACATACATACATACATACATACATACATACATACATACATACATACATACATACATACATACATACATACATACATACATACATACATACATACATACATACATACATACATACATACATACATACATACATACATACATACATACATACATACATAGAACTGCATACTTAGATCACAACCCCTGAGCGTGCTCGGTTGGTGCATCCCTGGCCTCTCAGAGCTCCCACTTCCAAACCGCCTCCTTTCATTACTTGCCGGACCTTTCCAGCAGTTCTTTGTTTTCTCGGTCATTTCTTCCTTTTTTCTTCTTTCGTTTCGTGTGTGTGTTCTCCGAGCACGGCGTCGCGGGAGGACCCGGCACCGTCGCAGGTGCCAGCGGGTGCTGGCGGGTAGAGGGGGGGTTGCAAGGAGCACGGTCGCCGCTTTCGTGCCTAGGCGCCGCGTGTGCCTCGAGACACGAGGGATGCATGAACGGGCTTTGTCTGGCTTCGATTTATGATTGTTAATAGAGCATGTACGAGTTTATAAAGTTAAAGGTCGTTCTGGAGGGCAAGATAATATTCAAGCGGTGCTTATTTTTGCGGCCACGCTGAAGTTGAAAGAGGGAGGTGTGCAGTTTGAATACCAACGTTATCGAGCTGGCGAATGACGGCCACGGTGAGCACCTGGCTTCACGCGGGGTGGGCGATGGGGCTGATTGTGGCAGAGAGTGATTAAAGCTTTACCCGGACCGAATCGGTAGCGAGGTGGTCGCGAGAGGGGCAGGCGGCGTACGAGGCTGAGAGAGAATGGGTTTTTTTCTTTTCTTCTTTTCGACGGGGTGTAAGGTGTTCCAATCAGCCAGAAAAAGATTACACGAGAGGGGACTGGGGTTTTTTTTCTTTCCGAGTTTTCGGTTTAATTTTCATTGTTTTTGCTGCTGTGCCGTGCTGTGCTTTCGCGTTCTTCGTACATACAGTACAGACATAGAGCATATATATCATGCGAAGAAAATAAGTACAGACAGTAGTACCCTACCTGGGGTGTATGTACGTACGTACGACATCAGCGATGCAAAGCGTATATGTGCCATCCAAGCTGACGTCGGAGCTGTTTTTTCCTGAAGCATGGCGGCGGGACTCTTGGCATTATCAAGTCGCCGGTTTGCAATTACAATCCTTGAAAAAACTAAACTCAATCGTGGACCTCTGTTCGCTTCGCATAATTTCATGTACTTTTTTCCTTCCTGAGCGAGCGTAGCGGGCGGCGTAGGCCGCCCGCGGAGCGAAGCGCCTTGTACATACATACATACATGGACATGACTACCCACCACCATCTCGATTCGGGACCACGTCGCCAGCCGTAGTGGTGCTATTCCTTTTTAGCTCAACCCAACGATCACATGGGCACCCAGGACCACTACCTCCAAACTATAGTTGGGCCTCCTACAAACAACCACACTCCTCCGCCTTCGTACCTGCGCAGTTTCTAGACACTCACACATATCCTTGGCCCGGTGACCCCAAACTCATAATGGAAACATCCCCAGGTTTCGTACTCTACCCCTGTAGACCTGGGAAGTGGGATCAGGATTTTTGGCGACGGGTAAAGACCGTTGGGGTGCTTGCTGCTGGAATCACACCGCACATTTTTAGATATCGAACGACCACCGTCTATTCTGGAATGTGGATCTTACAGGGGGTCGACGATGTTGCTGCTCCCTGCTGAAATCGTTATACCCATGTGTGTGTGTGTTATTCACATTAAACCGTTCTTTCTACCCGTCGACATCCAGCACAACCAGTGTCCGTGCCGATTCTTCAATCCTAGAAGAGATACAAGTTCTGTGGTCACAAAGCTACGCCACAGAGATACTACGTTGCCACGTGTGCAGTGTGCACTGCAGTGGGCCATGCAAAGCCATGTATGTCATCATACTAGATACGACAGGCACGACATACGCAATCTATGAAATATTGAAACGAAAAGAAACAATCAAAGAGAAAACAAAACAAGGTAGACAAATCGAAAGAGGAAAAGAAAAAAAACGAAAGCAAAATCTAGGAGAAACAATCTGTCGTGCCCCCCCCCCGCAGGCGAGGTGGCCAACACTTGAAAAAGAACGAGCTGGAGAAAAGAAAGAAAATATATATATATAAAAAAAAACACCACTGCTTGTAAACAGAGTAAGACAAAGAACCAAGGAAAAAAGAAACAAGGAAAAATAACAAAGGGGAAATAACAGGCAGACCAAAGCCCAAAGCACCTTCCAGGTGGCGGCAGCAGCTTGTGGTACGAGTAGTATAGCCAGGTTCTCCCTGCTAATCCGCCTGGTACCTTGCTACCCAGACTGCCGTCTCCGCCCTGCGTTCGTCAACTATGCCCAGCCCCTTGGCGTCAGACAATACGAAACGAGCAGAGCAGGTTCGTCTTCCAACCACGCCACATGGCTCCTTCAGTACGGCTTATCAATCAGAAAAGCAAGAGGAAGAGAAAAAAATAAAACGAAAATCACGGGGAGTCAGCGCAAGAAAGAAAAAAAAAAAAAAAAAAAAGAGAAGACGAGGGAAGACCACGTTCGAACCAGCTGCACCAGTTGGTAGCACTAGTAGTATATGGTCATGTTCTACTTCCTAGTCGACTTGGTGCCTTGCTACCCTGTCTGCCATCTCCTTCCTACTTTCGTCTACCGCCGTTTCCCTTCTACCCCTCCTGTTCCCCCCCCTCTCCGCCTTCCCTCGGTCGGGCTTTCTGCCACTTCTCCTGTTGCCCCCTCCCCCCCCGTTCCCTTGGGCACCATCCACGGCGGATGCGCGGCGCTGCCTACTCATCTCAGCCTCAGCCTCGTGCCACCTCACCATGAACCGTTCGGCTGCTTCAAGGGTCCCCCGGTACCACTTCCCCGCCTTTTTGGCTGCAGTGGACCACAACGCGGTCTCAACTCCAAACACCAAGGGGGCAACTTCCGTGGACCCTTCGGTGGCTCGGAACTCCCTAAGGTCTTCGACTATGCATCTATGCCAAGTCTTACACTGTCCACCTGGTCTCCGGTTCTCCCCACCAGTTATCGTCCCGAACATTACCCGACTGGGTAATCGCTCCTTGCTTTGCCGTGCCACGCCCCCCGCAAAGAAGAGCCGCCGTTCACGAATGGTCGTTTCGATGCTCTCGCAACGTGTCATCTTGAGGGTCTTCGCGTACGAGAGGGTGGCATGGTCAGTACGAAGTCGGCGCTGGAAGCCAATGACTCGCAGCAGGACTTGGTGGTGAGCCGTTCGAAGCTTGGCAAAGTGTTCCGCTCTGAGGCTCCACGTCACACACCCGTACAGCAGGGTCTCAATCACCTCGGCCTTCAGCATTCGGACTTACAGCACACTGACTGCAGCTGCTCCACAGCAGTACTACTACTACTACTACGACTGCATACGGCTTCAAAAAAATGTTTTGTTCAAGCCCAGAGTACGATCACATACATAATACATGGGCGTGGCCACCCACAACCACCTCGATAAGGGACCACGTGGCCAGCCCTGGAGGTGCTATTTCTTTCTTGCTCAAACCGACGATCACATGGCCACACAGCACCACTCTTCTTCTTCCTCTCCATAGATATACTGTTTTTCCCGGGCTGCACTGAATCTATTCGTTTCCCACAACCAATCAACATCAATTCATGCGGCAAATAATACTAGGTATTCCTTTTGGTTCGTTCCAACGCTCTCTGGGGGGGGGGTTAACCCCTTCAGAACCGCAGTCCCGTTTTGGGGACAAAGTACTTGAAATTTGACTGGTGTGTCCCCACAACGGGACTGCGGTTCTAAAAGGGTCAAGACACACCCTCAATCGTTCAGATCCTGAGTACACGACTGGCACGCGTGCCACCCTTGGAACATTTTAAGAACAAATATAGCAAAATAAAATTTCCAGGACCACAGAAAATAGAAGCTCCGTGTGTCCTCTCCGCAGCAAATATCCCTCGAGTTCGGGGTCGCCGCGCTCGTTCGCGGTGCGAGACTCCGAGACGCGCGCACGGGAGAACACCCGTACATTGGAGGCCGGCGAGCGCGACCCTCGAGGAAAGCGGTAAAAAAGCAAGCACGAAGACAGTAGAACCCTTCAATCGAGGTCAAAAAAGCAAGCATGAAGGCAAGGAGGCGAAAGGCGTCCGGAGTCCCAGACAAAGTTCAAGACTAGTAAATCGGTAGCGAAGGCTTCACGCAAACTGAAGATAGAGCTCCGTGTCTCCTCACCGCAGCAAATATTCTTCGAGTTCGTGGTCGAAAACGGGACTGTCAGGTTGAACCAATAAAAAATCCTCCGCACAAATTATGAACCCTCCAATCGTTCGGATCCTGAGTACACGAGCAACCCGTGTACCTTTGAGAACAATAGTAGGGGAAAAAGAGAAGAAGTGCCGAGTTATCAAAAATTTACTGAAAACAACAACAACAACAACAACAACAACAACAACAACAACAACAAAGCAAAATCACCGGGATATGCAACAATCTGGTACCAAGAACGGCGCGATATGCCGAGAAGGCGCGTGTAGTCGTCCGGCGAAGAGACAGGGGCAAGGGAAGGCAGCCACCGAGAAAGGCG
Organism: Nereocystis luetkeana; assembly: GCA_031213475.1. NCBI lineage: Eukaryota > Phaeophyceae > Laminariales > Laminariaceae > Nereocystis > Nereocystis luetkeana. The sequence goes on along the minus strand of JARUPZ010000011.1, from coordinate 4,070,730 downwards.
GGACCGAGGGGTTCGAACAGGCCGATGGTGGCGGTCCGCAAAGCAAGGCAGTCGGTAAAAAGCGGCAGCATCAGCAAGACCGAGAGATCGAACCTCGGAGAGTAAAAAGCTACTACAGTAAACTGTAAGATGAAGCCTGTCACAAGAAGCTCTTCGCCGAGCAACAACACCTAAACAAATTTCCAGGACCACAGAAAATAGAACGTCCGTGTCTCCTTTTTCCAGCAAATATCCCTCAAGTTCGGGGTCGCCGCGCTCGTCGGTGGCGCAAGACTCCGAGACACGCGCACGTGAGAACACACGTCGGAGTCCGGCTCGCGCGACCATCGAGGAAAGCGGTCGAAAAAGCAAGCACGAAGGCAGGGAAGCGAAGGCGTCCGGAGTCCCAGCAGACAAAATTGAAGATAAAATCGGAAATTTAAGGTTCGCTCACAGCGGCCAGAAGGATTTTATATATATATATTGAAAATTTAATTTGTGGTACCTGGTAAACGACTGTATAGGGCAAGGCAATCGTTGCCCTGCTGTTCCCTAGGTGTTTCCATATACTCTTAATTGTAGTTTCGAGTTCTGTGTACAGTAGTTTTGTGCTACTGTATTATTGATGAATCCTAGTACATTATATATATACAGCAGCGCTGAGAGTAAATTTTAAAACTCGTCGAACATGGACACGATGGTCTCGAGGGAACTATCGACGGTCGCGACTACTTCTGTGTAAATACTCGAAATCTATGACATGCAGCAGCCTAACACAGGGAACGAAACATATCGAGCCGATGGAAAGATGCTGCGGCACGGTATAGGAAGAGTCAAAGCCCATGACCACGGTCACAAGCGTAGAAACGCGCTGCATCTATTCTACGCGGAGAACTTTTTCTCTTACACCCCTCCGGAAACCAGGACCCCTAACGCAACGCAACGCAACCCAATCCAATTTAAAGGTGTTACCTACTGAGCTATGATATAGGCGTAACAAATCGATCCATTACCCAGCCCAGGGTAGCCCTTATAGCACTCTCCCCCCCTCTGAACGGCGGAATCTTTGGGGCGTCAGAACCTAAGGTCCCCCCCTCTGAACGTCTGTACGCTGACCCACCCGCTTCGTTTCATTGCCTGGGGAACCAGGGAGATGTGTTTGTAGGCACGCGCAAGCGTTTCTGTAAAAGAAACGCTCAAAGTAAACTTCGAACCCGTGACCTGGACGACGTGAAAGGTAAAGGTGTTCCCTACTGAGCTATAGGGGTATGGATCGATTACCCAGTCCAGGGTAACCTCTATAACACCAACCAAAGGTGCCGTGACACGTTTGCTACACCAACCCCAATGATAATGTACGTAGAGAGGAAGATAGGGCGTAACGAAGCCGATTAGAAACGCGCTGGGTCTAAATTACTCGGGGGCGTTCACCCTTACCCCAGGGCCCCTAGTGGTCGGGGTTGCAGCCGCGTTCATGAGAGATCCTGCGCCCTGGATCAAACCACCGTATTTCGGGCCAGCCGGTGAGGTCGTCGGCTTCGCTCTCGCGGCCGAAACCGAGATCGTGCTCGCGACCGAAACCATGCTTGCGGCCGAAACCGAAATCAAGACTCGCGGACGAAACCGCGCTCGCGGAAAACCCCATCATGTTGTCCGCGCTGTTTGGCGAACCAATGGTCGCGCTAGCGGGAGATCCCACCATGCTGCTTGACCTGTTGGGCGAACCAGCGCTCGTACTTGAAGTCCGTCACGCGGATGTTGTGCGCACGCGTGATCTGTCGGGTTGTAAGAACAGAATAGCGGAACGGACGACGTTCGCCCTCCGCTAATAGAAGCAATATCAGCAGAGGCGGAACTCTGTCTCCTATCACGACAGGTCAAAGACAGCTGAGCGGTCGCAATTGTAGCACTCGAACGGGTGGTGGTACCCGTGATGGTAGGAACCCGGCAAGCCTTCCCATCACAGTGAAAGGACTCCCGTCAACCACGCCCAAAGGATGGTCACACGCGAAGACAGATGCTCCGTTGACGATGAGAGACCGGGGTACCGGTTTGCGACACGAATTTGAAGGCATTAATCGCGGCAAGTTCCACACTCCATCCACATACTACTGCTGTACCCGGAACAAGCGACCATCGCTTTACTTCATGAAGTAGCAGCAAATTGCTGTGCGCAGCGGACTGCAGGTAGTGTAGTAGTTGAGGCAGCATTCGGTGCGTAAAACGTGCCCTACTCTGACCACTGTTGACAGAGCTCAAAGCGTCCTGTACCGGTAACAACACAATTCAGTCATACTGGCCCGATTCAAATATCTCGTCACACAAGCAGAATTTCTGCGCAGCTACGGGTTGTCTGGGGTTTGGCTCCAGCCGGGCAGACCGAGTATTGTGTCCTAGCTGTCAGGTTCAATTGGGGAGCAAATTGCTCCATCCAACCACAACGCATAAGTCAGCGAAACCACGTCTGTAATAAGATCATACCACATCTTTACGTGAGGACAAAGGCAAACCGCAAGGCAAAAGGCAAGGCAAAAAGGAAGAAAACAAATACAAAAATACCAAGTATACTACAGCAGTAGTGTTGACCGAAGGGGCGATATACTGCAGCGTACGACAGAGGGAAGAACCATACGTTCTTCTTCTTCGCACAGCGGGACAAGCGTGCAGCACGCGTGTAGATCATGTGTAGCAAGAGGTGCAGTTGCCAGAAGAACGTGCCTCGTACTGTACCGCGTTTGAATGAGGAGCGATCGGGTGGGGAACGAGCCGACCTCCTCTTCGGTGACCGTTTGATTGAGACGAGCCCCGAAAGAAAGCGAAAAAAGCAGGGTAGGGTCATATTCTTATCGGAGAGCTGTTTTTCCAAATTTTCGACATTTTTTTCGCGCAATTTTTCAATCTTCCACATTTTCCTGTTTTTTTTCTCCACTCATTGGAGTGTTAACGAACTTGATATTTTTGCTTCTGGAGAATTTCACGAATAGTGACAGAACGCCTCCGTATATCGATACATATCTCCAATTATTTCCAAACTTTGGAAAATTTGGAAAAAAAGCTCTCCGCTAAGAATGAGCCTTAGCAAACCAAAAAAAAATTGAACAATTAAGCACTACTGATCAACGCAGTCCAACCAACACCCAGCTAAGCTTACGTTACGCGCTCGCTCCCAACAGGTTACACCCCACGGTCGATATACAAGCATCCAAAACTGTACGACCCCCCACGACCCCTCATCAAGCATATAACAAAAGCACATCTAGAACCAGCTTTCGCTAGGCGATCATCGCATGCTACGTGGGGAAATGGGGTGACGGTTCACCCCCGAGAACAACGCACCTCGACGAAGGCAACAAAAGCAAACACTGAAATGTGCGTTTGGCCTATTGTATGCTACGCGACGAAGCTCTGGAAATGCCAGGAATGCAGGTAGCCCCCTCCCCGTGATACACGCAAGAATGCTAGGCGCATGTATTCCATGGCCAACGTGAAACGCCATGCGACGTCACGCACGCCTTCCATCGCCCGACCCAATATCCGTGCCCACCCACCCACCCACACAACCAAGCATCAAACACCGATATACTTCAAACAACCCACAAGCCCGTTCTACAGTAGCCAACCCACCCCACTCTCGTCCCTTTCACAAATATTATGCCGGATTTGCGAACAAGAAATTATGAGCTGACACGACATGAAAAAAAGGCCGAGCGCTTCCGTAGCCTCCGGCACAAGCAACGGAAGGCGTCCACTCACTTCACCCAACGGCTCGCCCGCCCGGGAACGAAGCCCCAAAACATGACGAACCCTGTGACTCCCTCTCAAAATTCTAAGGCTGGACCAAGGCATGGAAACAAAAAACAATCTCCGCGAACATCGAAAAACACTAGACTAGGCGTGAATCGTGAAAATGGGCATGATACGAGACGAATAAAGGTAATGACGGACAGAAACTGGTGATACACACATCCACGGCAACAGCAGCTGCGGTCGACGACAAAAACAACACCCCCCGGCGAGTCAGGGTAGCCCCAATGAATGGTCTCCACACGAGCGTCTTGGCTTCGCTACGGCAAGTCGCCGCGGCGGACCTATAGCAGTACGCCAGGTACACGGTCGAGGCGCTAGTGGACGCGAACGCGCACCGAACGTACACACAGGATAGGCCAACACAGGACACGCCGACGCCGGCGAAGGCAGCGCGCGAGAAGATAAACGACGGTGGACGGTTTTAGGAGAACAACTCCAACAAACTCCCTTTCAAAATGGAACAAGCGGGGGCGTTACACATGCCACCCGTAAGCGAGAGGAGGGAGGGTACCCATTGTCCTGCAAGACCGTAGTCGTCCAATCATAGACCCTCGCACCCGCACAGCGCCGTGACGGGACACATCGTGGTTTCACCGACGGGGAAGGCGTGGCTTGCATCAAGCCGCGAAGCGCCGTGAGGTGTTCGGCGAGTGGCATGCAGGGCGAGCTGCATCCTGCGAAGAACAACTTGTGCGGCGGACTTCGGCACCTTGTGCATACTTGCTTGCACATGGATGACCGCATCGACTGATTTGACCCGCTTTCCGGCCAAGACCCGCCTACACAGCTGTGCACCCAGGCGACAACCGCCCGGGTAGTTTCACACCGCTACAGGGCTCCGACCACAACCCCTCTTCGTTTACTCCCTCTACGGACTCAATACCTGTCGAGCGAAAACGCGGTTCACCACCAGCCCTAAAAGTGCTGGTCTGCCCTCCCCCCACCACCAATCGAACGGGCAGCCTGGTGACTGGTGAAAGGACTAAGGCAAGCCACAAATACGCCCCCCCCCTCCCTCCACCTCCGTCGAAAAGAATGCGTGGTCAATAGTCAAATCATTGAGGCAAGCAACAAATGAGTGCCCCCCCCCCCCCCTCCTTCCCCCTAGGTCTACGGTCATACGACTACGGCCATGCATGATAATGAAAACACCCCCCCTCCCTGGTCGGTGAAAACCCGACATCCTCCGTCCAGGCATTGTAGGGATGCGAGGGTCTTATGGTGATACAACTACGGCCACGCATGATATCGATTACACATCTCCTATAGAGTACCCCTTCCCCCCTCCCCTCTCCCCCTCCCAGTCCCCCGCCCACCCCCGCCATGACCCCCAGGAGGAGTGCTATTTATAACTGTATCCTTCGTCTACTTCCACCCGTCCGGAACAGGTCCCCCCAAAAGGTCCTCGAGAGCGCGGTTGTGGGGCTCGAAGAACTTGTGGAGATCTTGTCTCACCTCGTCGGTCACCTGGATTTTTTGTTTATAATTTACCGTTGCGGATTGGGTTGGGATGCGATGGCATATTGCGGTGACGGTTTGCGGTGAGTTCCAAGCGCCGCTGCCGTATCGAGCTCATGTGTGCCCATTGTCGACCGCAGGCTATCGAAGGCCGATTGTATGGGCTGTCCGATGTTCATTTCTTGCGCTTCCACACACACATTGGGGTGTGCGTACCTATATTCAAGTGTACATATCGGCCACGCACCGTTCAAACGCCACTTTGAACAAGCACAAGAAACGAACCAGTACGTACGCACCTGTAGGGATACTAACCTTATCGATGGGCACTCTTGAGACACCTGTCAACCACTGACGCATTGCCGACACGCCAGTAGTGTTGACCAAATCGACTACGGTACAGTAACGGATCTCGATACCACACGATAGGATGCGGTTTGATCCCATTCCATTCTACAACACCCCCCCCCCCCTCCGAATAACATACGACAGGCATACGATAGTGGAAAGGGTTGTCCTAATAATCCCGCGAGAACTAATGTCGGAGCTTCTGCTGTATCGGGGCGATCGCTGACTAAAACGCCCGATCATAACCCACCGGAGGCCAGGGCCGCTCCATATGTCAGACGCTACACATGCACCAGGCAAATACAGAGGCAAATACAGAACACACAAGACAAACAAACACACACGGGCAGCCGAGCGCGCACATACACAAGCACAACGCGCATGCAACACGTACAACACGCACAAACACACACGGACAGCACTCACGCACACCTAAACACACGCACGGATCGACAGACAGACGAAACACACAGAGCAGACAGAAAGACAGACAAACAGACAAAACAGACAGACAGTCAGACAGTCAGACAAGACAGTCAGACAAGACAGACAGACAGACAGACAGACAGACAGACAGACAGACAGACAGACAGACAGACAGACAGACAGACAGAGAGACAGACAGACAGACAGACAGACAGACAGACAGACAGACAGACAGACAGACAGACAGACAGACAGACATTTCTGACAGACAGACAGACAGACAGGCAGCAGTCGAGCTTGAAGAGGTGAGCATGCTATGGATCTCGCCTGCGACCCGAGCTCGTCCTTCTTCTTGGACTTTGTCTTGTTGTACGCCATCCCCGTGATTTTTCCCCATCTCTTCAGATCGGGCAATCCCTGCTCGTCACCGTACGCAGTGTCGCGCCCGGGAATGAAATAAATACCACCAGGCACAGCACGGCGGGGGTAAGGGTTGGGGTGGGCGTGAGAGTGATCCGCGGTCGCGTGAAAAAAAAAACAGAAAACAACAAGAAAACAACAAGAAAACACCAACAACAACAACAACAACAACAACAACAACAACAACAACAACAACAACAACAACAACAACAACAACAACAACAACAACAACAACAGCCGGGCTTTCCGGCGCATTTCTTTTTCGAAACTTACCGATTCGTGGAAACACCGGTAGGACCTCCCGTCCACCATAGGAGTACACACGAGTACACACAAAAAACACGACGAGGGCACGATATCATGGAAATCAAAACCGAGCGGCTGTGTTCGCCCCCGTGTCCATGCCCAATCAAAGCCATCACCTGCCCCTTTCCCCTCCCTCCCCCCATCCTTCTCTCGGCTTCAACCCCTTTAGAACCGCAGTCCCGTTTGGGGACAAAACTACTTGAAATTTGACTGGTTTGTCCCCAGAACAGGACTGCGGTTCTGAAAGGGTTAAAGGCCGTCGTCGCGTCAGAAGGTTCCGGGAATATCCGTGCCCTCACGGGTCACATCAGTCATAAAGCGAACGACAGCAACCAAAGGCAGCGCCCTGGAAGAATTGTTCAGCCCCCCTCCCCCCCCCCCCCTCCCCCCGGACCCTAGATTTCCTCTTCCCCCCCTCCCTTGGCCTTGCAAGTCATCATCGCGAGGTAAAATTCCGGGAAAAATCCGTCGCCTAGTATCTCACCATAAATACTTTCTAATCGACGGGAAAAAGCGAAAACGGGATCCAGCCGGTGAAAAACGAACAAAACAAATAAGCTCCGTATCTCTGTTAACTCTCGTGTAGGAAGTGTGGACAGGGGTTGCCGCCTGGGTCTCTTGGGCACGCAAAACAAAAACAAAAAATGTTACTCGTCCAGCCAGCGCGCGCGAAAGCACCTCCCCCTCCCCACCGAGGGTCTACGACTTCTGCCAGAATATCGAGTACACCCCCCCCCCGACCGCCCCCACCCCCCCCCACCGCCCCCCGAGAGAGCCGCCGTGTCAAAGCCGCTCCAAGCATTCAACCCTTAGTCGGTCGGCGACGCACCTGCGACTCGTCCTCGCTGGTGAGATCCAGCCCCAAAAAGTTCAGAACATCTTCAAGCACTTCCACGGGGTTGACGGCCATGTCGTCGGTGAACACCACCTGATAGAGTCGGCGTCGCGGTCGGTACGGGGGGGTGGGGTCGGGAGGGGGGAGGGGGGGTGGGTGTCCGAGGCGGGAAGAAAGAAAGAAAAAAAGAAAGAAATAAAGAAAGAAAGAAAGAGAGACAAAGAAAGGCAGAAAGAACGACAGAAATATATTTCTTTTCAAAAGCAAAAAAAAAAAAAAAACGAAAAAAACAAGGAAACAAAGAAAGGAAGGGACGACTCGCCGACGGGTCGGAAGGGCCCTATGGCCAGAGAAGTAGGCGGGAGCTCGATCTTCTCGAAAAATTGACGGCGACCTCCCCTCTCATCTCAGGTACAGCAAGCAGGGTAGCCATGCGGAGCACTACTTACTGTACCAAGGCCACGTGGCTTTTACACTTGAAACAGAAGCGTGAGGTGTTTTGCTCAATACCCACGTCGTACGTACCAGGGTATGTCTTACCGAAATTTCATACCAGGTACCTGGTATTTGTTACCGGTATTGATTCAATCCTTGGTAGGTAAAATATATCGATATATCTCGTTTCTTGCCTGGTAATTCTTATTTTCCCCTGATGCATTTGTGTTTCTTACATATTTGTTTCTGGTTCGCGGTTTTTTCTTTTCTCATCGCAAGTCGTTAATTTACTGCCACTCTACGAGGTACCAGGTATCCATTGTTCCCCAAAAACGCGCGCTTTACCGCGCTCGAATAATGTCTTGACTTAGCCCCTCTACCCGCTCCGCCCGGGCCCGCCCCGCTCGTCCGCCCGCTCCCCCTCCCCAAAACAAAACAAGAAAAACAAATGTTTCACCTTAAAATTATCGCGCCCGAAAAGGTCGATCCACCGCTCGAGCTGCATGGCAAACATGCTCTTGCCCACGTGCGATACGAACAGAGGCATTTCCAAAAACTTGCGAGGGTTGCACCTGACCCGGGGTTCATTCAAATATGGGGGGAGGGGGGGCGGAGGGGGGCGGGAGGATGAGGGCGCGGCGCGGGGGGGGGGGAGATGTGTACTCGATATCATGCATGGCCGTAGTCGTGTGGCCACAGACCCTCGCATCCTTACAATGTCGAGACGGAGCGCGTCGGGCGTTTCGCCGAATAGACACTGTTTGCGCAAAGCGCGAAGCGGCCGCGAGGTAGTCGGCGAGTCGAACCAAGGGTGAGAGCTAGATCCCAAGAAGAAACGCTTGTGAGGCAGCCGTTGTTAGGGGGCGGGGGGCGGGGAGGGTATTAGAGGAGGATCGCTTGTCTTCCCCGCCCGGCCGCTCAGCCACCTGGTATCTACTGTACTAAAAAAAAAGAACATGCTTCGCGCCGATAAAGTGGAGAGTATAGCGACGTGTTGGCTGCATGTATGAGCCACAAAAGACTAGAAAGGCAGCAAGGGCGGAGGCCGAGGCGGGGGCGGAGGCAGGGCCGGAGGAGGCAAGAGGGATAACCCCTGCGGCGCTCTGGCTATTCTGCCGATTTTCAGTCCAATCGCGTGTTTGCTCTCGTCCTCCCCATTTTTTCGGCAGGTCAAGCGCCGAGAGTATTGCGGAAAACGCTTCCCGGTATCTCAATCAGCCCCCCTCCCACCCCCCTGATGGTCCTACGACTACTGGATGATAGGAGTACACCCCCTCCCCCCCTCCTTCCCTCCCTCCCTCCCGTTCCGCCGAGACAGGCAAGCGGCCTGTTAGCACTGCTCGCGGCGACGGCTCTCCCCAACGCCTCCGTCCTTCCCAACTCGTGTGACTGGAGAACCCACAGCTCACAACTCAGTATTGTCTCCAGAGGAAACGCCAAGATGCATGTAGTCCAAAAAAACATGTACAATCCGTGTACAGGTCAGCCCGCGCGTAGCAGTACAGTAGTCTAAAAACAAACATGTCGTTGTGAAGTCCCGTGTACAGGTCAGCCCGCGCATAGCTGCACCAAATACGTGCACTTATTTTCCAGATTTACAACTATAATCAATCGTGGGTCTATGTAAAGCAGGAGTTGCAGTAGACTGTATGCACGACCAGTCGCCTCGCTCCCAGCCCTAGCGGCGGCAATCTATACCCGGGGCCAGTTTGGACACTCGAGTTCGGGTGGGGTCAGGCCGGCGTGGGATCAGGTTGCTAAGCGGGTATGAATATACGGAGGCGGGGGGGCGGGGGGCGGGGGCGCACTCATTTGTTGCTTGCCTTAGTCATTTGACAATTGACCAAGCATCCCTTTCGAGACGCAGCGCCATTCCTACTCCAAAAAGAGACACCTCCAACAATTGGGCGCTGATTGCGTTGTTTCCATATATTACATAGAAAAAAGTGCTATTAGGGTGTCTGCGCAAAATAAAAAGTATTACGAAGTTTGCTGATCTATTCCCCCGTTACCGACGACTGTTACGGGGAACCATAGTTAATGGGAACGAATATTGTTAGTAAAAATTGTTGAGTATATGGGTTTTTATGTACCGGTATATCATAGGTCCTAATAAATATGGTCCCCCGTAATAATCAAATATCGTAATCAAATTTGCATAAAAATGACGATGTTACGCATTTTTGGATAATATATTTACTAGAGCCATAGTTGTCAGATACGAGATTCGACCGCTGCATTATGTTGGCCGAAAACTCTCCGGACGCTTCGGATTGGCCAAGCTTGCCCCGAAAGTGACCTGGGGCCACGTCTGATACCGGCGGGGTTTGCGAGATTTTCTGCCGCTGCTGCTGCATGCCTACTCTGCTGCCTGCTGCTGCAGCAGATAGGTGCTGCTGCAGCTGCTGATGCACGTCACGGACCACTGCTACGAGTACTACGGCATGTAGTGTGCTGCTGCTGCTGCTGCTGCTGCTGCTGCTGCTGCTCTGCCAGTAGGTGTGCAGCTGGCTGTGCGGTGCTGTTGCTGTAAGCGCTGCAGCAAGCAAGCACTGCGGTAAGCAAGCGTTGCTGCACACAAGGGTTGCTGCACGAGCAAGCTCTGCTGCGAGCAAGCGCTGCTGCAAACAAGAGAGCCGCCTCAAGCAAGCGTTGCTGCAAGCGCTGTTGCAGGCGCTGCTTGCTGCTGCTTGCGGCTGCTGCTGCTGCTGCTGCTGCTGCTGCTGCTGCTGCTGCTGCTGCAAGCGCGCACCCTTGCCGCCACGCTCTTGAAATTCGCCGCAATATAATACGACCTCTTTTCGGGCAGAGAGGACAACGAAGAAGAAGGAGGGCGATCTTCTCGTTGCGGCGGCGTTGCTTGCACGGCGAGTGTCGACGAGCATCGCAATGCTGCCTGTTGGTGCTTGCTGTGCTGCTTACTGATTCTGCAGATTGTTGCTGCTGCTGCTATAGGTAGGCACTGCTCCTTCCACGACATATGTTCTGCTCGTTGGGTCCTGCAAAAGTGCTGCCGCTGCTGCAAGTGTTTTTTTTGTTTTTCAAACATAAGAATCCAATGTTTCAACTATTTATTCGTCCCCGATTGTACGCATGCTGGAAGGCTTTCGATTATGATTTATCTTTCCGACGGAAATCCCCGATACACAAAAATACTATGCGCAGACACTCTATTATCCCCTTTCTGTTTGGCGCGGGGGGGGGGGGGGGGGGGGGGGGGGGGGGGGGTTCACTCGTTATCTTGCATTGCCGTAGTCATGTCTCACAGGTGCAAGTCCCGCTCTCGAGGGGTGACCCCTTTCTTCTTGGCGAGGCCGAGGCAGACCCCCAGCTTGCTCGCGCGTTTCTGTCCATCGCGAACGGTCTTGACAAGTGTTCGGCTCTCTTCTTGACCTACGACAAAGACAGATAGAAATACGCCCATAACATGATATCATAAGGGACCTCCAGATGAGAACATAAAAAGCGCCAACGCATCGTAAAAAGCACGTGAACGCAACATGCGCACGCAAACGTAGCATGCGCCGCATGTGATAATAAGAAGGTGGTCGGCAACGTTCGCCAGAGACATGAAGAGAAAATACGAAAAACATAGTACATGGGATCCTCGTCCTGACACCGAGGGGGGCTCGATGTCATGCGTGCCCGTAGTCGTATGACCATAGACTCTCGCATCCCTACAATGCCGAGAAGGAGCACGTCGGAGGGGTCGCGCTCTCGATACCATGCATGACCGTAGTCGGCAGGTGGAGAGAGGGTGGCCGCACATAGCTACCCTGCTCTGGTCTACACTACACTACACCCCGTTTCACCACACCAAATCACACCCCACCCCACCCCACTCCGCCACACCACAGAAGAACCGGGGCACGTCTGCCCGCCGCCTCGCACCACGCACGTGGGCATATGATACATACTCACGTCCTTTCTTGGGGTTGAACTCGTTTTTAAACTCCCACGAGCTGATGGCGCGGCTCGCGGGCTCCCTAAGGGTGACGATGAACTTGAGACCCGATTCTTTGCCGCCGTACATGTCGAATATGCGGTGCGGCGTCTCCGACACAGCAAGGTAATGGGGCGTGTCTGATTCGCCGATTTGTTTCAGCGGAGGTGGATGGGCCGACCGGGGAGGAAAGGCGGTTGGCAGCGGGGGGAGACGGGGGGGGGGGGGGGGGGTGCTGTCAGGGGGGGGAAGGGGGGTGTAGTCATCGCGTGTCGTCAGGAGATTGGTGTTTGTGCAGCCACTAGTGTTGGTATCAATAAAGCCGCAACGCCGTATGTAGGATGCTACTGGCGTGCTTGCGACAGAAGGGCGGCGCAATACCCACAAGCCCGCTGTAGGTATACGTATAGAAGAAGAGCCAACACAACGCCACGATAAAAAGCGGGAACAGCATCACAGGAGTTCGTAAAGACCTGAAACGTTCTTCAGTGTCTCGTCGTCATATTCTCCTCTGAAACTCGTGCCACCCCGCCCCTCTCCCAGCCGCCCCACCTCCAAAGATACCCCAAACGTCGGAGGAAACCCCTCCGGCAGCCTGTGTTACGGTACATAAGCGCTACCTGAGGTGTTCCCACAGTAAAACGGAACAAAAGTCCACAGGGTATGATAGACCTTATCATCAAAGCAAAAAAAACAAGCACCCCTCGATACGAGTGCGTCTTTTTTCGGAGTTCGTGACAACCCCCCCCCTCCCCTCCCTTTCAACGCCGCCTACATTGCCGCAAGCTCGAAGTGCCGTTGTGACTCACAGTCGATAACCACCTTGTCGGCGTGCACCTTTGGCGTTGTGATTTTCAATTTTTCGTGCAGAGATTCCTGTGAATCAAAAACAGAAGGGATGCGGCCGAAGGGACGGAAGGACAGGTCGGTCAAAGTCAACGATGCCGATCAACTGCGGTCCATGAGGTCGTCGTCGACACCAGTTCGTTCGGAACGGGGCGAAACGAAGGCCCCCTGCTCATTGTGTTGTACAGGTATGCCCGCCATGTTCCATCGACACCGAATTCGGTGACAGTAGTGCCACGTACAGAGAGGAAAGCCGAAGAAAAGCACAAAAAAAGCAATAAAAAAATCCCTCTCTTCCATGCACACCAGCACCAGCCAGCACCAGCACCAACACCAGCAACATCAACACCAACACCAACACCAACTCCAACACCAACACCAACGCCAACACCAACACCAACAACAACAACGACACCAACACCACCAACAACAACTCCAACACCAACACCAACACCAACTCCAACACCAACACCACCAACAACACCAACACCAACCGACACCACCACCACCACCACCACCAACTCCAACTCCAACACCAACACCAACACCAACACCAACACCAACTCCAACACCAACACCAACAACACCAACACCAACAACAACACCAACAACAACAACACCACCACCACCACCACCACCAACTCCCACACCAACACCAACACCAACAACACCAACACCCACACCAACACCAACACCGACACCACCACCACCACCAACAACAACAACAACACCAACAACACCAACACCAACACCAACAACAACAACACCAACACCAACACCAACAACAACACCAACACCACCACCACCACCACCACCACCACCACCACCACCACCAACTCCCACACCAACACCAACACCACCACCACCACCAACAACAACAACAACAACTCCAACAACAACTCCAACACCAACACCAACACCAACAACACCAACACCAACACCAACGCCAACACCAACACCAACACCAACACCAACAACAACACCAACACCACCACCACCACCACCACCACCACCACCACCAACTCCCACACCAACACCAACACCAACACCAACACCGACACCACCACTACCAACAACAACAACAACAACAACAACAACAACAACAACAACACCAACTCCAACACCAACACCAACACCAACACCAACACCAACAACAAAAGCAGCAGCAAAACTACCGCACTAGTGTGGTACTAGTGGTCGTGAAGTCACTGCGAGAGACGCACACGTCGCAAGGAAATGTTTTTTTTTAATTTTAATTTCCCATCACATCCGTCACTCTTGCGCTACCTTCTCCAGCTATCTACACGCACAGCACCACCCTGTCTCGCAACAGAAGGGCTGTTTGTACATCACAATTTGACCAAAACGTTTCCTGCAAGACGGGACACAGTGGTATGGTATATCAACACCAATGGCGTTCCTATACCTGCTCCGTGAGCAGGGGGCCCTTGGGAGGGTCGTCGAAGACGTGGGCTTCCTTGACCCCCGTCTGCTCGATCTGGTGCGGTCTGCGCGGGTTCGCCACCCAGTGCGTCGCCGGGTGGGCGTCCAGCCAGCGCGCGAGCGAGGTCGTCCCTGGTCGAAGGCAATCAAAACAAACACCGACAGCGGGACAAAACAGACAAGAACAGCAAGAAACAAACCAGTAAATAACTACCCGGCACGCAAACTCCAGCATAAACTCAAGAAAAAGGAGTGTGCACAGCAGTAGCAGCGGTAGAACGGGACAAAATTTTACAACAAAGTACTTGCCTTGCCTCCTCCCCCCCCCCGTCCCCCCCCCCCCTCTCTACCCCTGGAGGCGACCAAAAAGCCTCGCACGAGAACACGAGAGGCATCTTCTAGGCATGTACGCAGGCGGCTACAGCTCTCGCCAATCACGCCAACCTCAGACCTGCAGACCTGCAGCCCCGCCACGCCCCGCCACGCCCCGCCCCTCCCCAGCCCCTCGCTCGGAAGGAACGAATCGTCGTCCTCACCGCACTTGGAAGTCCCAAAAAAGAAGACGGTCGGGTAGCACCTGTGGAACCCATCGCCGTCAACGAAACACCGGTCCCTTCCGTCGGGCAGCTTGCCCCCCTCCCCCTCGTGATTAATGCCTGGCAGAGTCGTCCCCTGCGGCTCGCTTCCCTCCAACTGTTGTTGCCCCTCCTGAGAACCGTCTCCCAAAACGTTTACCACCTCCGCCGGCGGGATCTCCTTTCCCCCCTCTCCCCCCGGACTGCTGTCCCCCAGAGACCTTGAAGTCTCCTTCAACGAACGCACAGCAACCTCTGCCCTCTTCCCTCCCCCCACCCCCCCCCCTACCCCCTCCCGTCCCACCACACCAACAACTCTCATCCCCTCCCCTCCCTCCACCACCGCCTCCTCCCTCACCTCTACCCCCAGCCCCACCCCTCCAGCCGTTTCCTCCTCCCCTTCCCCCAGCCCCTCGCCCTCTCCCTCCCCCATCCCCGCCGGCCACTGCTCCCCCATGGTTGGACGCTCTTCCGACGGCACCGATCCATCCCCATCACTCGTCTCCCGCGAGCTCGTTGCGGCTACACCTGCCGCTAACGCTGCTGCTGATTCTGCCGCCGCGGCTACGGGTCGGAGCTGGGGAGAGGGGGAGGAGACCAGCTGTACGGTCAGAGCGGGCAGCAAGGAGATGGCCGCGATGGCCGAGAGGGCGATGGCCGCCGCGCGGTATCCCGGCCGCCTGCGACTGCCCTCGCGGGAGGCATAGACGGAAGGGGCGGGGGTGGGGGGGGATAGGAAGGGACGCGGTGAGAGAAGGAGGGGAGGGGGGGGGGGGGATAAGGAGGGGGTGGGGATGAGCGCGGGGTGGGTGTACTCGTGTCATGGATGGCCGTAGTCGTATAGGGGGAGGGAGGGTGGGGGGGAGGAATGAAAGGAAGGAGGAGTGAGGAGCAGAACAGGGTGGGGGGTCGCTGCTTGCGCGTACCATTCCCGAGGTGGTACGCGCTGTGCAGTAGCAGTACAACAACAGCACGCAGTAGTAGTAGTCGTCGTAGTGTAGAGCAGGAGTAGGAGCGCACGGCAGGAACAGCAGTTTACAGCAGTAGCAATGTCTAGAGCAATTGTAGTCTACAGCAGTAGATGAGACCGAGGCCTTGCCTCAATTTAAGCTCAGGACGTTTTCTTGGCCGGTGAATCCGTAACGCTCTATGTAGCCCCTAGACTGTGTAAGTGCACTCGCAGGACGCACGCAGCGACCACAAGACAACAACACGACGACAAATGAACAACTTCGAGCAATGAGTCATCAGTACCATGAAACACGGCGTCGTTTTAGAACGCTGCAAGCAACGCTGCGTGTGCCCACCGCCATCAGGTCGCCCAACCATCAACCGCTCCTCCTTCCCCTCCCCTCCCGCTGCTTGAGACGCATGTTTCGATGAGGGTAGCATACTGACGAGCTTTCCGAGAAAATGGTTGACACACACACTGCTGTGTGCGCGGCTCGTGTCGATGTACCTATACAATTATCCTACGGTAGGGGTGCTACCTTATAGGGGCGATGCCCTATTTTCTGAGCTCTACTCACATGAGGAGTTCAAACATCTCACCCAAAACATGACTCGCCCTACAGGGGTGATGCCTTATGTTTGTTCAGCTCTACTCGCATGAGGAGCTCAACCGATCTCACCCGAGACATGACTCCGAAGAACTTATTTCGCACAACCAGATCGATATTTCTATGCGCTATATATATAAATAGTCCTAAAACGAATACTTCGAAGTACCAGGTATACTGCTTCATACCGAATAACGCTCAAGATAACACACCCCCTTGGACGATTTTCAAAGCTGGGTTTCTCCAAAACAGGGAGGGCGTACTGAATACGACGAGCGATAATGCGTATATATATTCAACCTTCTCGACGAAAAAAAAATCCAGAGCCACCACTGCTGTCATTGTGTGTGCTCCCCATCTTACGGGGGGAAACGGGTCTGAAATTCGTTCCAGGGGGTGTGTTTCACGGCTTATGGTGCAGTAGAAGAGTGATACTACAAGCAGTACAGCAGAAGCCGACTTGACGAGAGCCCAGCCGAGCAGAAAATATTGAGCCTGAAAAATTCACCACTAACCACCAGGATGAGCGATGAGCCACGCACCGAGCTTGACCCCGAAGACTATATACCGAGCCCAACAAAATTGAGAGGGGGAGAAATTCCGCGTACGTGCAAGGCTCTTCAGATTTGCAGGTACACTCAACACCCTTGGAGGTATAATGCATAGCAGGAGTTGCTGTAGGTAATACCGGTATGGCCTACATGGTACCAAATGGGATCAGGGTGCAAGGTGAATCTCTGGCGGTTCCTGCGGAGAGCTGATCATATTTCTGCACCGAGTGGGAGCCGGGTGTCAAATGGGATGGGCCCACTGCGGTCGAAGTACCTAAGGGGAACAGCGTGCCAGGTGGTACAAAAACTACCAAGGTACGTGCAAATCTAAAGAACCTTGCACGTACGCTGGTGCGTGTGAATTTCTCCGCTGGTGGAGAAACTACGTGCTGATATACCAAAACATTGGCTCGCGGTATATAGCCCCTTTGTCTACCATGGTAGTATACAGCAGTGTCTGTCAACCATTTTCTAGACTAAGGGAGCCCCTGGCAAGCTTCTCTACCGGATACGATTGGGGTACAGCACGAGTGGCTCCTCTACTATTAATAGTGCCGGTTCAGTATAATAGTAACTGCCGTGGAATCCCTCTGCACAGATTGGACCAACCAGTGTGGCTGTGCGCGGAAGTATTAATAGCGGTGCCGGGACTCCATAACCCACAAACCTTCAAGGACTGCAGTCCCGTTATGGGGGCAAAACTGCTGAAAAGTTGTGCGTTTTGTCCCCAGAACGGAGCAGCAGTTCTGAAGGGCTGCGGGCTACGAGCGCTGAGGAACCAGGAACTACTCAGTAGTGCATGCCCTTATCGCCGGAGAATATATTTTGCATATTTCGCTATTCTTCGACAAAAAAAATACTCAGCTCCATGGCAGTATTCATCTTAGGGTTGCACATTCGGTTTTCTCGAGGTCAGATTTTAGAGGGGTACATAGGGTTTGGGTGATAGGGGGGGTATAGAGTATAGAACACTCCTCGAGCGAGGAGCCTCGTGAACTACCGGTATTCGCTGTTGATACGACCTGAAAATCTCCATATGGTAGCATGCACTAAGAACCGAGCGGGGAGGGAGGGAGGGTGAGGGTCTCGAGGGAGAGGAGCGGGCCACCCGGTCTCGTCTGGTTCAAGAAGAGAAAACAACAGCTGTCACAACTACCTCCGAGGCGCGCAGTGCTGAGTCCCACCGCCGTATCATCTGAGGGACCGCAGCAGTATACTTGGTGCCAGTCATCTAGTTTTTGGCTGCGACATGCGATTATCTCCAATTCGTTAGAATACACATTTCCATTCTTGTTCTGATTTGTCGGGGTTTTAGTGTTGCCCTCCAGAAAGAACCGTGTGAGCCTGCGCATATTGTGTCCACGGACTCTCATTGTTGTATACCAGGTACCAGGTACCAGGTACCGGGTATTCATTACCAGGTATTTGTTCGGCACATCCCCTTGAGTATCCTCGCCCTACTCTCCCGCTCCCTCCTACTCCATACAGCATGGGCCCGCCAACAAGAAGCACCTAATCTGGGCAAGCCTGGGCTTCTTACTGGGGCGGTCTTGGGGTCACTCTCACTCAGCGATCGCTTTCATCAAGCGATGCGCGGAAGCGCGGAGACAATATGTTCGATTACGCCGATCCTCGAACAGACTCAAAACGAGTACCTGGTATTTTTTACCATGGGTAACACATTCGACCAACACTGTTACAGTGTCCGATGGTCTTGGGGCCACTCTCACTCAGCGATGCGCCGTAAGGCGCAGAAACCTTCGTGCGGGCATCGATGGCGCAAGCATGAACAAACAAAAGAAAGAACACATCATATATACCAGGTATAAAAAATATATATATATATTGATTCATGTCGTCACAGAACGGGCCTGCACGCTGTCAAAGCGTTGAGCTGTTGTGGCCCCTCCCGCTGGGTAGCCTTAATTGCAGGACAGTTACGCGACTGAAATTTCCTGCAAGTCGTTGGTGGGTTAGCTTCAATCTTAACCCTTTTAGAACCGCAGTCCCGATTTGGAGACAAACTACATGAAATTTGAGTGGATTGCCCCCAAAATGAGAGTGCAGTTCTAAAAGGGTTAAGACGCCGGCCAAGACTAGCCCGGCCGCACGCTTAGCCCTAACCCTGACCCCAACCCTTCCATGAGCTCGAGGTCGGAGACGGTCGCGCGCGCGCGGCTCCCCGGCGTGTTTTGCCGCCGCTTTAGCGGAAAACAAGACGGGCGGTCAAAAAGACCAGCCTCGAACGAACAGGCCAACAACCTGTAGGAACTATTTCGTCGGGGCGCCATGGATTTAATTTAGTAGGCCGATGGGTATTGTCAGGAGCGCCCCCCCCCCCCCCCCCCCCCAAAAAAAAAAAGAAGCAGAACAGCCATCCCTACAAAACGCTTTTGGCGGGAAGATAAACGGGCGGCCGAAAGGCCAGCCTCGAACATACAGGCCAACGACCTGTAGGAACGATTTTGTCTTAGCCCCATTCAAGTTAATGACGTAGGGCACCCGCCGGGTGTCGTCACGAGCGCCTCCAACTAAACTCAGGACAGGCCTGCGAAACACCTTTTCGCAGGTTTCCGGTGGTGAAAATTTAACATTGCAACGCGGGCCCGGACAAAAACCGGACCGCAGGCCTGATCCTTACTCTATAACCCTATAACCCTACCCCAGACCTAACCCTAACCCTTCGGGGGGCTCGAGGTCTGAGCAGTGGTCCGCTGGCATTAGAGCCGCATGGCGTTAGAGCCGCATGGCTGTTGGCGCGCTCGCAACATCAGCAAAGGAGGGAGCAGTTGATAGTGTCGTTGGCCAGTGTTTCGTTGCAGGCCGGGCTGCATCGTCTTCATGTACGAGCGGTTCAGCATGCAGTATACAGAGAAAAAAAAAGGCTGAGGCCGGCTGTGGTTTGCAGCTGCCTCTCGAGGGCGTAGGAGCGTGCCGTCACCCATACAATCATGATACACCCGGCGCTTTTCCCCTAGCGAACGACCACCACCGCTGACCTCTACATATTCAAGTACCCACAAAATAAGTGCAGGTGTAGAAGAGGATAAAATGGGCATGAAACCGATTATACGAGTACTCGCACGAGAAGCTGGCGTCGGGTGGGCTCCCAAAGAAAGGGGAGCGGGGCCCTGTGCCAGTCCCAGATCGCAGGCGCCTCTCTGCTCGCTGGATCATGATGAGGTAGGTATACATTACTGTATTTCGGGAGCATTAAAATACTTACCGATGCACGTTGTTTGCACGGGATGCGTGCAATAGAAAACAAAAAAAAAACAGCGCTCGAGTGTGGGCATTTCGTTCCTAACGAGCGCAACGAGCGCAAAAAGTAACAAAGACGAGATTTTTGGGGTTCCGGGGGAGAGCCTCTTGTCGTGTGGATCTCTGAGAGACGACCCCACATCATACGAACCATACATTGCAGGTGGGAAAAGAGAAAAGAAGAGCGAGGACAAAAAAAAAAAGTGGGATGGGAAAAGGAGATGATTAAACGTACGGCCAGCAAGGACAATACATCGGATGGGATTGGGAAAACATACCTGGTACACGAAGATGTGACGTTTATAGCAGGTACGTACATACCCCGTATGGCTGTAGTCTTTTTCGTACGACGATTTATTAATAGTGGGGGGTTGGTGTTCGTACCGGTATGCTCGGGCTCGAACGAATTTAATGAAAAATCCCAACGGATATGAGAAACAAACACACATACTGGTACCAGGTGTATAACTGATCACCGGCAATGTTCTGCCATGGCGCTCGGCGCCCCTTTCGGCCAAGCGACACGGGACGAGCGCTGTGTCCAGCAGTTGGACCGTTGGGTCATTAGGGTAGGGCGGCTCGATTGCCTCTATTCTCTTCGTGCAAACCAGCCCCGACAGCTTTGCGGGGGTCGTCTGGCGACCTGAACCGCCGCCCGACGTCACACCGCTCGCTATCGTGCACTATAGTAAGACACGCAGGGCACCGTACTGGGGCAATGCATACTCCTACAGTCTGTTGCTGTCAGTACAAATACGCCATAATACTTCTACTATACTATTAATAGCTCAGAGCACCAGTCTATTGAAACAGCAGTGTTTTGAAACAAATAGAGAAATGCGGGCGTCCCACTAAACCCCATTATAAAGCGGAAAAACTCCCAAATCAAGGAAGGAGTAAACGATAGCGGGTGGAGAGAGGGAGAGACGAGGAGTTTCCGCACGATGGATGATTTGTTCTTGTCTCCCTTTATCAACCCATGTGGTATAGTACGACTACATACAGGCAGTAGTACGTACCCATATATATTTCCCACGGACTGGGAAGCAGTGATGCAAGTAACCTGTACGAAGCATACTATTATTAGTATCTATGACGGGGGACCATGTTGAATAGGACCTACGGTACACACAAAAACTTACATTCAACTATTTTCACTATAAATAACAATTTTTCAGGGATCTTTACGGTTATCCGTCCGTGCACGGTGCGGTTTTTCCAAATCGAAAATCCTACGGTCCGGTTCGGTGCGGTTTTAAAAAATCGGAAATCTTGCGGTGCGGCTCGGTGCGTTTTTTTTTTACGGGTATTGTAAATCCTACGGTGCGGTTCGGTTTTGAGATATATCCTACGGTGCGGTTCGGTGCGGTTTTCAGATACTGGGAATCCTACGGTGCGATCCGGTTTTATGATAAATCCTACGGTGCGGTTCGGTGCGGTTTTCAAATCGGAAATCCTGCGGTGCGGTTAGGCGCGGTTTTAGAAAATCGGAAATCTTGCGGTACGGTTCGGTTTAGTGATATACCCTACGGTCCGG
The DNA here is from genome assembly GCA_031213475.1 of Nereocystis luetkeana. Lineage (NCBI taxonomy): Eukaryota > Phaeophyceae > Laminariales > Laminariaceae > Nereocystis > Nereocystis luetkeana. Next base: position 4,049,001 of record JARUPZ010000011.1, on the reverse strand, counting down.
TTCGGTTCGTTTCCCCGTTGAATTGTTTTTTCTACGGTGCGGTTCCAATCCCCGTAGGCCCCGTAGGGAAAACCGTACAACACACGTCTTTCTCTACGGTGCACCGTATATATAAACCGTACTAAACCGCGGTTTCGTACGGTTCTCAGGCTTTCATCGGGGCACTATCACGAAACCGCTGTTTCTCTACGGTGCACCGTATGAATGAACCGTACAAAACCGCGGTTTCGTACGGTTTCTGACGCTTTTTCCCGGGGCTCTACGTAACGCAAGCGAGCGCTGCTGCACAAGCAAGCTGTGCTGCAAGCAAGCGCTGCCGCAAGCAAACGCTGCTGCAAGCAAGCGCTGCCGCACGCAAGCGCTGCCGCAAGCAAGCGCTGCCGCAAGCAAACGCTGCTGCAAGCGAGTCCTGCTGCAAGCAAGAGAGCCACCTCAAGCAAGCGCTGCTGCAAGCGCCGTTGCAGGCGCAGCTACCGCTTGCGGCTGCTGCTGCTGCTGCTGCCGCCGCTGCTGCTGCTGCAAGCGAGCGCACCCTTGCCGCCACGGTCCTGCGATCTTCGCCGCTCCGATCCCTTCTCGGGCAGAGAGGACAACGAAGAAGAAGGAGGGTCGATCTTATCGTTGTGGCGGCGTTGCTTGCACAGCGAGTGTCGAGGAGCGCAAGTTAGATCGCACGTCTGCCTGTTGGCGCTGGCTGCTGCTTACTGTTTCTGCACCTTGCTGCTGCTGCTGTGCTGCAGGTAGGTACTGCTGCTTGCACGCCTTCTGTTCTGCTCGTTGGGTGCTGCAAAAAAAGTGCTGCCGCTGCTGCAAGTGTTTATTTTTCGTACATATAAATCCAATATTTAGCAATGTTTCGCCTCCGATTATGCTCACGACGGAAGGCTTTCGATTTTGCCCATCTTTCCGACGGAAATCTTCAATACACAAACATATTATGCGAAGGCACTCTAATGTATTTGATCATTTTTTCATTTTTTAAAGATATCCTATTTTTTCCTGGAATTTTCATATTTCCTATTTCATATTTTCCGGCAGATGCACCCTTCCGGAGACTCCGAGTATAGAACTACATACTTAGATCACAAGCCCTGAGCGTGCTCGGTTGGTGCATCCCTGGCCTCTCAGAGCTCCCACTTCCAAACCGCCTCCTTTCATTACTTGCCGGACCTTTCCAGCAGTTCTTTGTTTTCTCGGTAATTTCTTCCTTTTTTCTTCTTTCGTTTCTCGTGTGCGTGCGTGTTCTCCGAGCACGGCATCGCGGGAGAACCCGGAACCGTCGCGGGTGTCAGCGGGTGCTGGCGGGTAGAGGGGGGGTTGCAAGGAGCGCGGTCGCCGCTTTCGTGCCTGGGCGTCGCGTGTGCCTCGAGACACGAGGGAGGAATAAACGGGCTTTGTCTGGCTTCGATTTATGATTGTTGATAGAGTATGTACGAGTTTATAAAGGTCGTTCAGGATGACAAGATAATATCCAAGCGGTGCTTATTTTTGCGACCACGCTGAAGTTGAAAGAGGGAGGTGTGCAGTTTGAACACCAACGTTATCGAGCTGGCGAACGACGGCCACGGTGAGCACCGGGCTTCACGCAGGGCGGGCGACGGGGCTGATTGTGGCAGAGAGTGATAAAAGCTTTACCCGGACCGAATCGGGAGCGAGGTGGTCGCGAGAGGGGCGGGCGGCGTACGAGGCTGAGAGAGAAGCTCTTCTGTGCGATTTTTTATTTTCTTCTTTTCGACCGGGTGTAAGGTGTTCCAATCAGGCAGAAAAATATTACACGAGAGGGGACGGGGATTTGTTTTCCTTTCCGAGTTTTCGGTTTCATTTTCATGGTTTTTGCTGCTGTGCCGTGCTGTGCTTTCGCTTTCTTCGTACATACAGTACAGACATAAAGCATATCGAAAGAAGAAAATAAGTACAGACAGTATTAATAGTACCCTACCTGGGGTGTATGTACGTTCGTACGACATCCGCGACGCGAAGCGTATATGTGGCATCCAAGCTGACGTCGGAGCTGTTTGTTCCTGAAGCATGGCGGCGGGACTCTTGGCATTATCAAGTCGCCGGTTCGCAATTATGATCCTTGAAAACACTAAACTCAATCGTGGACCTGTGTTCGCTTCCCATAATTTGATGTGCTTTTTTCCTTCCTGAGCGAGCGTAGCGGGCGGCGTAGGCCGCCCGCGGAGCGAAGCGCCTTGTATTATATATCAGAAATATATAAATATAAATAATTAACCATGAACAATTAACCTTCTTTGGTTTTTCAACCACAAAAATATTCAAAATATGAAATACCATAAGATCAACCAAGCCAGCGGGAACACTTTTGACACGAAACCGAGCAGAAACCTGAGCCATGAGAAACCGTGACCCTATTGCACCGTTCCGCGGCCGATGGAACGGCGGTTCTTCTACGGTCTCAAGTTACCTCCACCGTTACGTAACCGATCTAACGGTTTTTGGCACCGTATCTTTACGCACACGGTGCGGTGCGGTTTTGATGGCATTCCTACGGTGCGGTTTCAAGAACTCCGGAAATCTTACGGTGCGCTCCGGTGCGGTTTTCAGAATTTGTGAGTCTTACGGCGCGATTCGGTGCTGTGATATATCCTACGGTGCGGTTCGGTGCGGTTTAAAAATATCGTAAATGCTACGGTGCGGTTCGGTGCGTTTTTCAGGTGTCGGGAACCCTACGGTGGGTTCGGTGCGGTTTTCCTATTTCGTAAAACCTACGGTGCGGTGCGGTGCGGTTTTCAAGCGGCAAAAATCATACGGTGCGGTGCGGTTAACAGCACCGAACCGATAGGAAAAACCGCACCGTAAAGAACCCTGCAATTTTTCGCCCTATTTACTATATTCCAAGCTATATTTCCCCGTAATAGGTACCGGGTGTAACCGGTAATGAATCTGGCAGATGGGTAGGGCAGACTATTATTAATAATTGTGTAGGATGTGGGATCGAAAAAATATATATTTTCGCTCCATCGTGTAGAAACCCGCGAGCGGTGCGGTCGGTAGTCGATAATGATGGGTCGTTTCTGTACGCTACTTTGCGCTTTGGGTTGCCCATTATATCTGGTTATTTTCCCTTTGTTATTTCCCCATGATTCTTTGTCTTTGTTGTTTACAAGTATTAAAAGTGGTGTTTTTGTTTTTTTTCTTTCCGCTTATTTTCGAGTGTTCGCCACATCGCCTGCGCGCGGGGGGGGGGGGGGCACGACAGTATTTGTTTCCTCTATTTTTTCCTTCTTTTTTTTCTTTTTCTCTTTCCATTTGTCTTCTTTGTTTTTGTTTTCTCCTTGTCTGTTTCCTTTCGCTTCTCTGTTTCATAGAATGTGTGTGTCGTGCCTGTCGTATCTATTAATAGTATGATGACATGGCATTGCATTGCCCACTGCCGCGCTTACTGCATACCAGGGTACCTGGTACCTGGTACGTGGCAACGTACAGCACAGTAGTATCTCTGTGGCGTAGCTTTGTGACCACAGAACTTTTATCTCTTCGAGGATTGAAGATTCGGCACGGACACTGGTTGTCCTGGATGTCGACGGATAGAAAGAATGGTTTAATGTCAAGAACACACACACGCACAAAAGAAAAAAACAAACAAGAGAGCTATTCGCACACAGCGCCAACCATCACCACGATTCCTCGTCTAACAGACCACGAATCACGCTAAAAACGTTCATGGATGTATGCTCCATTTCCCTGAGGGTTCTCGCCACCAAGTTTGAAGGCCGTAGGTGGCCTCTGCCTGGAGATCTCGCCCGGGAAATGAAAGCATATATCATTTCTCTATTAACTCTTTTCTGGTCGGCAATGACCTCTCGTTTTGTCCACCAAAACGTTGAGCCAGAAACGGGTCAGGCTTAATTAACGACCCAAGCGAGACCTCCAGATAAGTGACCACCTACGGCCCTCAAACGTGCCGCCGACGGCTCCCTGCTAAGCGGACTACACAACCCTTCAAGTGATGTAGCCGCCCGTGCTCTGTGAGGCGAGCACTCGCCGGCGGCTATTTAGTGTTGTGTCGAAAAGCGCGTGTTTTCGGCTGCCTCGGGCAGGTTTCGCACCAGAAAAAAACATGCCAGGGCCTTGTGAAGATTTCACCACAAAAGGGAAAACCCGTTTTTTTGTTTACTGCTTTCCGATCCTATAATAGTTCAGGCTTAGGGACAGTTTTAATGAGGGAAAAAAACTGAAAATAAAATATAAATAAAAATAAAGGATCACACTTTCGCATCTCCCCAGAAAACAGCAGGTCGAGGTACAAAAAAAAAAAAAAAAACAAACAAACAAACAAACAAACAAACAAGAAACAAAAAAAAAGACGCCGAGGCGAATTTGTACGGGGAGCGATCGTTCAATGACTCTACCGCCACAGCACGTGATTCAATGGTGAAACATAGTAATAATAGCGCCCAATAACGACGGTGGACGGACACAACTCGCACATGCGAGGCACCCTCCACGGCAGGCGGTTCTCGTGGTCCAACCCGCTCCCTCCAGAGTGCTCTAGGAGTTGTGTATCAGCCATCGCTGTTCGATGGCAGACGTTCGAATGTTGAGCGGCACTCATGTCGAAACGTTTACCGCCATAGCCACTTCCTGACCCTCCAGGTTTCTTGCGAGGGCAACCCCTGGTCATACCCTACAATCCGCGGCCTGGAAATTCACTGGGGATGACCCTGATCTACCCTGTACAGCAATGCCGAGTGGTGACACGGTGCACACGGCTCACACGGCTCACGCGGTGCGCCTTTGCCTGCCCGATGTTCTGCGTCGATGCCGGACTTTTTCGCGATACGAGCTGGGCCAGTCGAAAAAATGGATAAAACCGTCCGACCCTCCATGTGGCGGCAGCAGTCTGTGGTACGAGTAGAATAGCCAGGTTCTCCCTGCTAATCCGCCTGGTACCTTGCTACCCAGACTGCCATCTCCGCACCGCGTTCGTCAACTATGCCCAGCCCCTTGGCGCCAGACAATACGAAACGAGCAGAGCAGGTTCGTCTTCCAACCACGACACACGACTCCTTCAGTACGGCTCATCAATAAAAAAACGAAGAGAAAGAAGAAAAATGAAAATCACGGAGAATCAGCGCAAAAAAGAAAAAAACAAGACAAAAAGAGAAAACAAGGGAACACCACGTTCGAACCAGCTGCACCAGTTGGTAGCACTAGTAGTATGGTCATGTTCTACTTCCTAGTCGGCCTGGTGCCTTGCTACCCTGTCTGCCATCTCCTTCCTACTTTTGTCTACCGCAATTTCCCTTCTACCCCTCCTGTTCCCTCCCCTCTCCGCATTCCCTTGGTCGGGTTTTCTGCCACTTCTCCTGTTGCCCCCTCCCCCCCCATTCCGTTGGACACCGTCCACGGCGGATGCGCGGCGCTGCCTACTCATCTCAGCCTCAGCCTCGTGCCACCTCACAATGAACCGTTCGGCTGCTTCAAGGATCCCCCGGTACCACTTCCCCGCCTTTTTGGCTGCAGTGGACCACAACGCGGTCTCAACTCCAAACACTAAGGGGGCAACTTCCGTTGACCCTTCAATGGCTCGGAACCCCTGAAGGTCTTCGACTATGCATCTATGCCAAGTCTTACACTGTCCGCCTGGTCTCGGGTTCTCCCCACCAGCTATGGTCCCGAACATTACCCGACTGGGTAATCGCTCCTTGCTTTGCCATGCCACGCCCCCCGCAAAGAAGAGCCGCCGTTTACGAATGGTCGTTTCGATGCTCTCGCAACGTGTCATCTTGAGTGCCTTCGCGTACGAGAGGGTGGCATGGTCTGTACGAAGTCGGCGCTGGAAGCCAATGACTCGCAACAGGACTTGGTGGTGAGCCGTTCGAAGCTTGGCAAAGTGTTCGGCTCTGAGGGTCCACGTCACACACCCGTACAGCAGGGTCTCAGTCACCTCCGCCTTCAGCATTCGGACTCTAAGGCTAAGGGGGGCGGTCGTCCTATCATACAACTCCGGCCCTAACCGTTTGGGGCATGCTCGCATGAGGCGGATCCGTCGGTCCATTTCGAGCGAGAGGTCAGCGTTTTCGTGGACAATGCCGCCTAGGTATAAGAACTGGGTCGTCTGCTTATACCCCAGGCCTGCCGCTTCGATGACGAGCGGTGGTGCGAGGGTTGTCTGGTCTGGTGTTTGTAGGAGCATTGTCTCTGTCTTCTTTTCCGACACCGTGAGGCCTGCTGCTTCGGAGACAGTCACGATGACTGTCATCATTTTCGCGAGCCCTTCAGCCGACTTCGAGACAATTCCTGCATCATCGGCGTACAACATGCCCCATACAGCCCTTCGCACGCACGCCAATGGCTCCTGCTTCTCTGATCGAACTACTCCAGCATCACCGAGTTGGACCAAATTCCTTACGATGGCTTCGTCTTGGCTGAAGCGTTTTGGTAAGACGTGTAACGCAGCAGCGAAGAATACTTGAACAGTAACGGTGATAGTACACAGCCTTGCCGCAGCCCCTGCGTGACAGCAAACCATGCCGAGTGCTCGCCGTCATCAGTACGCACGCGAGCCCGCATGCCATCGTGGAAATTTACGGATATTTTTCTGCATCGTGGTTGGTACGCCAAACCGTGTGAGTACCTTCCATAATGCCGGTCGCCCCGGTGGTTCAAGTGGTTAACCTCGAATTCTACTTGTGTTTGAGTCCTGGGTTCGAGCCCCAGGTGGGTCGGACATTTGACTTTATTTGCAAAAATAAAAATAAACAGGATTCAATTGTTGAGAGCGCCTTGCAGCGTGGGTAGGCACAATTCGATGCGAGTCGACGAGGGAAGAAAAAGGCTGAAATCTTCTCGCGATAAAAATGAAGGCACGTACCGTAGCGGGAAGGGGGGAGAAGAGCCTGCTATGTGACCCCGGATCTGAGTTACGAGTTGGAAGGAGAGAGAGAAGAAGATGTGCGAAGATAATGAATGGGATGAGCAAAAATAAAATAAAATAAAAGATAACAGCTCTCGGTCGAAAGAGTCGTACGCTTTCTGTAGATCAATGAAGCACACGTACAAGGGGATTTCCCCCTGTCGTTCGAGCTCTTGCAACCGGCGCACGACGAGTAACATATCAATCGTTGATCGTGCGGGGCGGAAGCCGCAAGCCGCACTGCTGTTTCTCAGGGAATAGTTCCTCGGTCTCGCAGTAGTTGCTGAGGCGGGACGCGACGATATTCAACAACACTTTGCCTGCGTGGGCAACAAGCGAAATCGCTCTGCAGTTGTTGCAGTCAGTTCGGTCCTTCTTTTTGTGAAGGGCCTTGATGATAACATATTTCCATTGTTTGGGGACTCCTCCTGTTCACCAAACATTGACAAGAATGTTGTGCAAGCACTGAGCGAATGCCGGGTGGTCGATTTTCAAAAGTTCGGCCGGGAGACCATCTGGCCCGACAGCCTTCCAATTTGCCATCCCCTTAAGTGCTTCTGTCATCTTGTCCATGGATGGTTCATCTCCAAGCGACAGTTTAGGCGGTCGCGGTGGCAAGAGGTCGATGATCGTGGGATCGAGTTTCAGCGACTTCGTGTCCAAGAGTTTGTGGCAAAACCCCGCCGAGCGTTCACGAATTCGCACCTTATCCCGGAAGAGCGTGCCATCCTCGACCCTAATGACCTGATACAGACAGACAGCTTGACATTGGTATGTCTGGCAACTCTGCCAACTACCAGGTACTGAATAAAAAACTAAAAAAGTACGTCAGCTGTGAGTTCAACCGATCGGCAGATCGATCGATACTCAACTGTGCAAGCTGCTTGAACCGTTCGCGCGTTTTCCATTATTTCCCCAACGACTGACTACTGGCCGGTGACTCCCCTGGATGCTACCAGGGTCGACGAGACGATAATACTTTCGTACCGAGAAGTGGCAGAAAACACGACCAAGGGAATGCGGAGAGCGGGGGGAACAGGAGGAGTAGAAGGGAAACTGCGGTGAACGAAAGTAGGAAGGAGATGACAGACAGGATAGCAAGGCACCAGACCGACCATTAATAGGAAGTAGAACATGACTATACTACTAGGGCCACCAACTGGTGCAGCTGGTTCGAACGTGGTCTTGCCTTCTCTTCTCTTTTCGTTTTGTTTTTCCTTTTTTACTTACCAGGTACGCTGATTCTCCGTGATTTTCATTTCATTTCTTCTCTTCCTTTTTCGATTGATAAGTCGTATGGAAGGAGTCGTGGCGTGGGTTGATGACGAACCTGCTCTGCTTGTTTCGTATTGTCTGACGCCAAGGGGCTGGGCATAGTTGACGCACGCAGGGCGGAGATGGCAGTCTGGGTAGCAAGGTACCAGGCGGATTAGCAGGGAGAACCTGGCTATACTACGCGCACCACAGACTGCTGCCGCTACCTGGAGGGTGCTTTGGGCTTTGGTCTGCCTGTTATTTTCCCTTGTCATTTTTTCCTTGGTTCTTTGTCTTCGGGTCATTCTTATCGGAGAGCTTTCTTTCCAAACCGATAAGAATGAACCTAAGAATTATCGGAGAGCTTTTTTTCAAAATTTTCGACATTTTTTTCGCGCAATTTTTCAATCTTCCATATCTTCCTGTTTTTTTTCCCAAATATAGGTTTCAGACCTATGCCAATGGTACAGTAAAGTTGCAGTTGCAATAAAAAGTTTGAATTTCAAAGATACCCGCCAAAGAAAAACAGAGCACGCTTCCTATGGGCCACGTAAAAGAAGAAAAAAGTTCCCAAGACCTATGTTAATGGTACAGCAAAGTTGCAATAAAAAGTTTGAATTTCAAAGATACCCGCCAAAAAAAATCAGAACACGCTTCCTATGGGCCACCCAAAAAAAAAAAAAGTTCCTAACTTTTGGAAAAGCCCGAAAAAAGCAAATTTGGGGCCGACGTTGCACCAACATCGGCTTGAGAAAAACTCAGGCCGATCTTTGATTCGAAGCGGCGAGATTCCGAGTCCTCGACAGACATCGATCAACAAAACCAACGATTGCGTCATGAATTCTGAACGGAGTGCGCTCGTTAGGGGCTCCGACCCACCCTAGGGTCACCGTCTTCACACCATGGCCGGTGTCATGTGGCGGGAGCTGACCAGGCGTGTGATAAAAAAACATTTGGCCGCTGGTTTGCACAACACAGAAGACAAAACTTCTCCATCCGTCTCGAATGGCAAAACAAAACACTTTTTTTCAGGTTTGGGAGGATACCGTACGACGCCGCCGGCAAGCTCTCGCCCCCTAGACCATGGATCCGCCTGATATCTTCGAGGCCGTCATCTATACTCGTTGGGCTTGCCAGATACCGAGTGGGTTGGCCGTGGGCTGAGTCTATGTCGAGATCGAGGGTCGATCGTCGCACGAGCTGGTTTCGATCACCGTGTTGACAATTTGCGACCAGAAAAACACAAATTGCGCCGCCTGCAGCCGTTGGGGAAAGAAGAAGAAAAAATCAAACATTTTTCTCATTTTTTCCCACAGCGGCGGTACGAGAAAATTTTCGGCTGCATTTTAAAAGCCATATATTTGAAAAAAAACTTTTCAACTTCGCTGTACCATTGGCATAGGTCTAACTTTTGGAAAAGCCCCAAAAAAGCAAATCTGGGGCCGATGTTGGGCCAACATCGGCTTGAGAAAAACTCAGGCCGATCTTTGGTTCGAAGCGGCGAGATTCCGAGTCCTCGACAGATATCGATCAACAAAACCAACGATTGCGTCATGAATTCTGAACGGAGTGCGCTCGTTAGGGGCTCCGACCCACCCTAGGGTCACCGTCTTCACACCATGGCCGGTGTCATGTGGCGGGAGCTGACCAGGCGTGTGATAAAAAAACATTTGGCCGCTGGTTTGCACAACACAGAAGACAAAACTTCTCCATCCGTCTCGAATGGCAAAACAAAACACTTTTTTTCAGGTTTGGGAGGATACCGTACGACGCCGCCGGCAAGCTCTCGCCCCCTAGACCATGGATCCGCCTGATATCTTCGAGGCCGTCATCTATACTCGTTGGGCTTGCCAGATACCGAGTGGGTTGGCCGTGGGCTGAGTCTATGTCGAGATCGAGCGTCGATCGTCGCACGAGCTGGTTTCGATCACCGTGTTGACAATTTGCGACCGGAAAAACACAAATTGCGCCGCCTGCAGCCGTTGGGGAAAAAAGAAGAAAAAATCAAACATTTTTCTCTTTTTTTCCCACAGCGGCGGTACGAGAAAAATTTCGGCTGTTTTTTGAAAGCCATATATTTGAAAAAAAAAATTTGTAACTTCGCGTTTCCATTGGCATAGGTCTTGCGTCGTTTGCATCCTGTTTTTTCTTCTTCTCTTCCTTCTTTTTTTCATTTCAGATTATTTATTTATTTGTATTGTCTTTTGCTCTTATTTTTCCGGTCTTGCTTGTGTTGTTGTGTTCTCGTACGCGGTACGCTGACACTTCACTTGCTTCACACTTGAATTTGCGATTTAGTTTCATGTTTTTATCTTCCTCTGTCTCACAGCAGTATGTGACCACAGAATCAGTATCTCTATAGGATAGGGGATCAGGACGGACACTGGACACATTGCCCACTGCTGTGCTTACTGTATACGTGGAAACGTAGTATCTCTGTGGCGTAGCATTGTGACCACAGAACTTGTACGAGTATCTCTTCTAGGATTCAAGAATCGACACGGACACTGGTTGTGCTGTGTGCTGGATGTCGACGGGTACAAAGAACGAAGAACACACACACCATTTCGTACACTGAAACAGCAGCAGCAGATCGACACCCGAAAGTCGGGGTACACAAGACATTTTTTTTTTTTTTTTTTTTTCTCATCCCATTTATTATCTCTGCCCATTTACTTCTCTCTCTCCTTCCAACTCGTAACTCAGATCCGGGGTCACATAGCAGGCTTTTCTCCCCCCCTCCCGCTACGGTACGTGCCTTCATTTTTATCGCGAGAAGATTTTAGCCTTTTCTTCCCTCGTCGACTCGCATCGAATTGTGCCTACCGACGCTGCAAGGCGCTCTCAACAATTGAATCCAATCGACAAAAAGTTTTATTTGAAAAAAAAAATCGTAAGATGTACCGGTACATACGTCACACCCACCCTTGCTTATTACTGGTTGTCCGATATGCCTGTAGGAAAGCCTGTCGTGGTAACGTGAAGACCATCCTCGGAAATCGCCAAATTTCCGCTCTTTTTCCTACGGCGCCGCTTTCATATCCTGTCTCCTGGAATTATGTTTTTACTCGTATGTACCAGGTACTCGTATTTTTTTACGTGCAATAAATTACAATAAATTAACATTTTTTTAGCCTTCTGGTATGCCATGTGCAGACTCTGAACATGGATAGAGAGGGAAGGTGCTAAAGGTGCCTGCTTTTTCGCGGATGATGTAAGAATGATGGATGATGGCTCCGGTTCCATGTTGTTCGTGTGTCCCCCCTGGTCGGAGTGCCGTTGCACCACACGACGAGCGTGCGAAGCCTCTACGTGCTATAGGCCGCACGCGTTTAATCCTAAGTCCCGTGCAAGATTCACACACAAACACACGACAATGTCGTCAAGCGCCGGCGATGGAAGAGATTTTTCAGCACGAGGCGCCTCTGTCAAGTACCAGGGAAAGAGCAAAGCAACGACTGCTGTTGTCGTCGGCGATGGATGTCATGTCTCTGAATGCCGTGTGCGAGTACAAGGAGCGAAAAGTGTGTGTTCGTAAAAGTACCACAACATTATCGTATCGGTACCATGTATAATAACGCACTATACACTCGGATCGCCTCCAATGGCCCGGCACCCCTCTACCCTCTCCATCGTTAAATCCTAAGTTGCCGTCTGTACGTCAAGGCGAAGAATGAACGCTTATGGTGAGATGCGGCATTGTACAGGCCGACCGCAAGACTCAGCTGCAACCGTGCGAAGCTAGCGACAGGTCGACCGAGCTGCCGCCTTCTACCGAGGTCAGCAGCATGCTCCTTGTTTTTTCTCGTTTTTTTTTTTGTTTTTGTTTTTTTGCTCAACCCATTTATTTTCTTCGCACATCGTCTTCTCTCTCTCCTTCCAACTCGTAACTCAGATCCGGGGTCACACAGCAGGCTCTTCTACCCCCCTCCCGCTACGGTAGGTGCCTTCATTTTATCGCGAGAAGATTTCAGCCTTTTCTTCCCTCGTCGACTCGCATCGAATTGTGCCTACCCACGCTGGAAGGCGCTCTCAACAATTGAATCCTTTTTATTTTTATTTTTGCAAATAAAGTCAAATGTCCGACCCACAAGTTTTTGGCCATGATACTTTATATCAGTGTTTGTTTGTCGAGGAGTTGTGTCACAAAAACTCACCTGTCCTTCGAAGCTCTCGTGCCCTTGAACATAGCTAATCTCTTAGGAGCCATCTCGTCCCTCGCGGCATTACCGTCTGCCTTCCTGCTCCAGCTGGCACGCTGCTTTCGCCCGTGTGGCACGAACTCTGCGTCGTTTTCTGCCCTATGTTCTGTGTCCTGGAATGGACGAACACTAAAAATCACGCCGACATACCCTATCCCCGACATCAACATGGAAGGCTTTTGTCACGTCGATTTCCTTCGAAAGACCGACGAGACGCGGACCGATTTAAACCCTTGGACGATGGATCGTTTACTCTGCTGTGCCCTACCATTCGATCACCCCAAGGTATGTGTGTGTGTTCTTCACATTAAACCGTTCTTTCTACCCGTCGACATCCCGCACAACCAGAGTCCGTGCCGATTCTTCAATCCTAGAAGAGATACAAGTTCTGTGGTCACAAAGCTACGCCACAGAGATACTACGTTGCCACGTATGCAGTATAAGAAGTGGGCATTGAGCAGGCCCTCTACCCCATCACACACTTCATCATGGTGGTCTGCATAGATTGTGTATGTCGTGCCTGTCGTATCTAGTATGATGACAAGGCATTGATGCTAGCACAACCAAATCGCACGCGCGAGTCGCTCTGCTGTGCTTTTTGTGTCGTTGGGTTGAGTTTGCTTTCTTTATTCGTACACATACATAGTTCACACAATACAGACGTGCAATAAATAGACAGAGGCTCCCTGCTCTCTGTACGAATAGCCCCGTCTCTCGCGCGAGTACACATGTACGAGACAAGGTAAGTACCTGGTAGCAGTTTGAACCAGCGAGCTGCGGTACTTTTTGTCACACTGCTGCCACGATGTCCCCTCCGCGCAGTAACAGCATACATGAGCTATGTGTTGTAGCCCGAAGGGCCACTATCATAACCGAGATTGTTTCGCTCGTGGTAGCAGCCAACGTACGGCTCAAGGCACCTCGAAAAAAAAGAGGATGCACGTGTCATTTTGTTTGAACGGATATATTTCACAGCAACTAACTGCTGCTGTACAAACACTGAAGAAAACTGGAGATTTGGAAATTCGAGACGCGTCGACGCCCGTGGTGACCAAGCGGGCGCTAGCGTGACGCCAGGCGTCTGGTATCTGGTACAAAAAAAACGCTACGATTTGTAGCGAGCGGTATGTGAGGACCGAGCCGATCTTGATTGCAGGCTTCGTTCTCCCTGCCAGTATGCGAGTCTCTTCTGCATTGTGGTAGAAAGAGAGGCCAGCCTGATTTGTACTATGAGCGAGTCCGACAGGGGGAGAGAGGAACAACGCAGAACGTCATGAAAATGTTTCGCACTCCCTATTGTACTGCATATCATACAACCCAGTGGGACGGAGGGTTCTGGGTTTTGGGGATAGGTTGTGCATGCAGATCTCAACACCTCCATTGACCACCACATGTATGTGTCGTGCCTGGTACCTGATATTCGATCATGTGTTGTTCAGATTTATCAGTCGTGTGATATGCTTCTGCTGGGCGTCGTGTCTCGCCGTCTCTTCGTATGCGATGATTGATGCTGCATCTGGGTGCGCTGGCTTTTACCGGGACTCGTGTCCTTATTACGATGCTCATACATCGTCATGCAGAACTGGCTCAAGAAATGGATGTATGGGCAGGGGCGCTGCGTCCAGGGCAACCACACGAAGCACACGCACACGGGCAACCTCGCCTATGCTTTCGATTTCAAGCTCAAGCCGGGCACTAAGGTACGCTCCTCTTCAACATCTACCAGCTACGCAGTACGCACAAACACATACCCTGGTACCTGGTACTGCTTTACCTGGTACCAGGTATTTGATAGCATAGTATTACTTGTACCAGGTATTTATTTACCGACTGGTACAATACTCGAATCTCGGGAAAAATGTTTGTTTTTTTTTTCACACAATACATACTCAGTATCTCTTCTAGGATTGAAGAATCGACACGGACACTGGTTGTGCTGGATGCCGACGGGTAGAAAGAACGGTTTAATGTGAAGAACACAACAGTTGAAGCAATTGTCCAGAAGCCGCGCCTGGTCGGGACTGCAGCAACGAGCGGTGGATGGTGGGCGCCTTATTTGAAGCACATACTCGTATCACCGGTAGTTTATGTTTCCCATTTTTTTCCGGGAGTAGGATGGGAGCGCGCTTGGGGTGCCGCTGTGTTATTAGTTATTAGTCTATGCATACCTTGAAGTCTACGGTCATCATAGTGTCTACCGTTTCGTACTGGTACTCGTAAACTGGCAAGGGAAAACGGAGCCAGACAGGGCAAGCACGAAACTGCTGCCTCGGGTAAAGTTTTTCCGGCGATTTCGTCTATCCACTCACGCACTGCACCAACCCCGCCCACCCACCCCGTCGAACGGTTCCAGGCCGTTGGTCCCATTGCCCATTGTCTTTAGGGTCGTTTCTAACAACGACGGAATGAAATAGCAGAAAACTTGCTATTTTGGCAAGACATACGTTCCATAAAGTTGCCGAAACCTTCTACCGGGAAACACTGCATCTGTGGCAACGAGAGACCTAGGTGGTTGTGTGTGTGTGTTCTTCACATTAAACAGAGTAAGACAAAGAACCAAGGAAGAAAGTAGCAAGGAAAAATAACAAAGGGGAAATAACAGGCAGACCAAAGCCCAAAGCACCTTCCAGGTGGCGGCAGCAGTTTGTGGTACGAGTAGTATAGCCAGGTTCTCCCTGCTAATCCGCCTGGTACCTTGCTACCCAGACTGCCGTCTCCGCCCTGCATTCGTCAACTATTCCCAGCCCCTTGGCGTCAGACAATACGAAACGAGCAGAGCAGGTTCGTCTTCCAACCACGCCACACGACTCCTTCAGTACGGCTTATCAATCAGAAAAGGAAGAGTTGTAGAGTAAATCGAGAGTGGATAACGCCTTCGAAGTCGGCTAGGGAGAATGTTTTTGCTATTTGTGGAGACACCTATTATCAACAAAATGAAAAGTTCGAGAAACTATGGATCATCAGGAATTTTCCACGAACATTCTTGCCCGAAGTTTACCTGAAAATTCAACGATTTTTCCGAGAAAATTATTTGAAAAAAAGCCAGTACACAGAGCTGAATCTACGTCTTCCTCGTAGAACGGGTTGCTCCGTCTCCCGCAAAAAGACGTAGACCGCCGGCATGGGTTGCGGACGAGGGCCACGCCCAACATGCGATGTGAAGTGCCGCATGTGCGCGCGCAAACCTTGAGAAGGACTGTGCCTAGCGGTCCCTCAGCCACACAGAGCGGCAGCTTGTCGCCATAGGTCGGTTGTCTGCGGCTAGAGGAGGGAGGACGCGCGCTTCACTAAACGCGCTGGCAGCTGCTCATCATCATGGAGGGCGTGACGAGAGAGAAGGAAAAACACGAAATATCTGGGCGAAACACTGACCGGGACAGACCATGTATGTGTGTGGCATGTGGCGACAGGCACGAACGAGGAAGATCGCAGCTGTCGATAGGACGGCCCGTGCTGCTGTGGCTCAGATAGATATGTCCGATGTTCGTTCCCGACGGAGTGCGGCCGTGTTGTGGAGTGCGCGGAGGTGGGGACGTGTTGCTGTGTGGGGAGTGGGGAGGGTGGGGGGTCGGGGGCAACGCACACAACTGTGGCTTGGAGCTTGCAGGGTCAAGGATCAACTTCAACCGGAGGCATCCCCTCGCAGGATTTACAACGCCCGTGTTCGCGTGATGGAATGGTTCCGGTTTAATTTTGGCAAATATTCACAACAGAAAGTAGCGATATTTTCAAATTGTACGAGTAAAAGTTCCGATATTTCAAACCCAACGGTTTTTGCGGGTGGAGCCAAGTCTCGCGAGAGGGGCACGGCCAGGCCGAGCCGGGCCGACTGCGCCTGGCCCGGCCGGTGGTATATTCGAATCACGGGCCGAAGCCTGACCCAGCCTGCGAGATTCCTATTTCACCGACCGTCGGCCTAGCCCGGTTCGCGACGTTTTTTCTCGCAGGGCGTCTCTGTTCGGCCTGGCCTCCTCAGGTCATTTTCGCGTTTCTCTTCAAGCTGTGGCTCCTCCTCCTCGAAATTTGGAGGCCATAACCTCCTCGTTAGCCCGCGCTCAGCGGTGTTTTTGGGTAGCCGCCCGTTGTCCACAGGCGGCGTACGAAGCAGAGTCTGCCATGCCCCTGTACCGACCTTCGGATACCGTTGGTGCACGTGGGTTGCGTAGTGCCTTGATCAGGCGTGATTGGAGACACGACGAATGTCACGAATCGTGATTTTGTATTTTTTAGGGAAAAGCTGAAAAAAATGGCGTCATGAATCGTGATTTTTTGTCGTGATTCACGACAAAAATATCACGAATCGTGTTTTTTTTGTTCGTTAGGAACGGCCCTAAACCGTTCTTTCTACATGTCGACATCGAGCACAACCAGTGTCCGTGCCGATTCTTCTGCCCTATTAATAGAAGAGATACAAGTTCTGTGGTCACAAAGCTACGCCACAGAGATACTAAGTTGCCATGTACAGGTATACAGTAAGCACAGCAGTGGGCAATGCAATGCCATGTCATCATGCTATTTAATAGATACGACAGGCACGACATACACATTCTATAAAATAGAGAGACGAAAGGAAACAATCAAAGAGAATACAAAAACAAAGAAGACAAATCGAAAGAGAAAAAGAAAAAAAAAATACAGAACACTACGAGTACTTGCACTATTAACACTGCGGTAGACGAAAGTAGGGAGGAGATGGCAAACAGGGTAGCAAGGCACCAGGCCGACTAGGAAGTAGAACATGACTATACTACTATTAATAGTGCCACCAACTGGTGCAGCTGGTTCGAACGTGGTCTTCCCTTGTCTTCTCTTTTTGTTTTGTTTTTTTCAGGGCTTTTCGCGGGTCAGGTCAAACCTCACGGGTCGGGTCGGGTCAGGTCGGGTCGGGTCAGCTGACTCGACCCGACCCGCGAAAATTTTGAGGTATGTTGACTTGACCCGACCCGAACCGCGAGATTTTGAAAGCCTCTCGATCCGACCCGACCCGACCCGACCCGTGAAATTTGAAAATCTCTTGACCCGACCCGACCCGCAAGATTTCAAAACGTCCTGACCCGACCCGACCCACCACCTTCCGATTGACCCGTGAGACACGGGTTTCATGCGGGTCGGGTCAACTTGACCCGCGAGACCGTTTAGCTTGACCCGAAAGCTCGACCCGCGGATCTGGCCCGTGGGTCGGCACTTCAAAAACAATTTAATGTTCATTTTAGTGCCCCGAAGCGATATATGACCTGGCTGTAGTGGGTATGAATGGATACGGGCATGCGTATTACTTATATGAATTTGGCGGTGTTTTGATGTCCGAAGATGATGCCAAAGGAGTATTATTGAGTATTGGTACGAGAGAATCCTTTGGGTGAGAGAGCGGGAAGTGATTCAAGTATCGGATCCGCTAGCCGAAGGCGCGGGTCCGACCCGCGGGTCAGCAAAAAACAACTCGCGGGTCATGCTGGCCCGACCCGCGAGTGACCCGCTTCACGCGGGTCATGACCTGACCCGACCCGTGAGCTTTTCACCACCTCTTGACCCGACCCGACCCGACCCGTGAGATTTGACAAACTGTTGACCCGACCTGACCCGGCCCGCGAGATTTGAAAAAATTATTGACCCGACCCGACCCGACCCGACCCGTGAGATTTTGAACACTTCCTGACCCGACCCGACCTGACCCGTGACATTTTGAACATCTAGTGACCCGCGAAAAACCCTGGTTTTTTTCTTTCTTGCGCTGATTCTCCGTGATTTTTCATTATTTTTCTTTCTCTTCCTTTTCTGATTGATAAGCCGTACTGAAGGAGTCGTGTGGCGTGGTTGAAAGACGAACCTGCTCTGCTCGTTTCGTATTGTCTGACGCCAAGGGGCTGGGCATAGTTGACGAACGCAGGGCGGAGATGGCAGTCTGGGTAGCAAGGTACCAGGCGGATTAGCAGGGAGAGCCTGGCTATACTACTCGTACCACAAACTGCTGCCGCCACCTGGAGGGTGCTTTCGGCTCTGGTCTGCCTGTTATTTTCCCTTCGTTATTTTGTCCTTGGTTCTTTGTCTTACTCTGTTTACAAGCAGTGGTGTTTTTGGTATGTTTCCTTTTTTTTCCAGCTCGTTCTTTTTCAAGTGTTGGCCACCTCGCCCGCGGGGGAGGGGCTATGCCGTACGCTGACCTACCCGCTTCGTTTCATTACCTGGGGAACCAGGGAGATGTGTATTTACTCCGTAGTATTTAGGTGTACACGCGCAAGCGTTTCTGAAAAAGAAACGTTCGAAGTGAGGTTCGAACCTGTCACCTGGACGACGTCAAATGTTAAGGTGTTACAGGTTACCTACTGAGCTGTAGGGGTAAAAGATCCATCGATTACGTAGCCCAGGGTAATCCTTATAACAACATGATCATATGGTGTCAATTGGCATTCCTGCAGTACTTGCGTCTGCTGCGCCACACGGTACAGGCCGACATACGCTATTATTCTGGTACGCCAGACGTGCTTACATTCTGTACCACGGTATCGAATAATAACTACAAGATACAGCAGTTCCTACACAAAAAATACATTTTTTAATACAATAGTAGGACTGTGCGAGGATACTCGGGCTGGATTGCCATAACGTAGATGACATAATGTTTCGTTACGTAGTCACACTATTACGGGGGGCCATAGTAAATAGGACCAAACATTGTTCGGAAAAAAAAACAAATACATTGGTTTTTGGGTGTACTGTAGGTCCTATTTACTATGGGTAATATGGCCAAATATATAGGGTTTTGGGTGCACTGTAGGTCCTATTTATTATGGTCCCCCGTGATATGTATTTTACGAAGACACAACTTGCAGCATACAGCTAACGCCATGGAAAAATCTACGTTGCTCAAGGGGGAATAAGTATTGTTGTAGGCAGAGGGAGACAGTGCGACAATTCAGCGGGCGAAGAAGCCCGCACTGCCGTCTGCACTCGACATGATTTATCCCTCGCAGTCTCGCGGCGCACCGTGCCCTGTGCCCTGTTCGACTGCTGCTGCCTGCTGCCACTGCCGTTTCTGTGTGCCGTGCTGCTATGCTGCCATGCTTTTGCGGGTGGTGGGCTCCGTGCTGGCTGTGGGTTGTGTGCTGGCTGTGTGGCGTGTGGGGTATCCATACATAATAAAGGGGTTTCCATACAGATATGAATGCGTTATTGGGGTAGGGGGCAGGGAAGAAAACCGAACGAGAAAAACCCAGTCGGGCAGGGAAGACAACCCGAACGAGAAAAACCGAGTCGGTTTTCCGCGTTCGGTTTGTTTTTTCAACGGAAAAGCCAACTAAAAAAAAGTCGGTTTTCGGTTGGAGACCGACAAAAAAACGACCGAAAAAAATACTTTCCGTTTTCGGTTCATACCACTAGTACCAATACTCGGTGAAGTCCCGGCCGCTCGCAAGGCACACACCCCCATGCGGAGTAAGGGCACGCCTACTCCTGCACGTCTCGTCAAGGCCAACAAGTTGGTACAGCAGCAGTAATGAGGCATGTAAGGCAAGCCTCAAGAGTGCCTTGTCTTGATGTGTTTTCAAGCGTTTCGTGCATGACAAATTACATTAAAAAATGGCCTGGATTTGCCTTAACAGCCTTAGGTAGCCCTCCGTTTTTAGGGGGTTTGAATCTTAACCCTTTTAGGACTGCAGTCTCGTTTTGGGGACAATTTGGGACAAACTGCTTGGAATTTGACTAGTGTGTCCCACCTGTGTTGCACTGCCCACAAAACACAAAAAAAAAAGTCCCAACAACAAAGCCAATGGAAGCACGTCTGCCTCCGTTTTTTTCCTGTGGACATTTCGTTTTTCTGCTCTAGCTCGACCGTTCCTTGCGAGCAAAAATTTGGCATACCGGATATGAGCTCCTTGGTGCACTCCTGTGAGTGTGCCAAAGCGACAGCACTTTTCGTGTCCTCCTTCATACCGGACCTTGCCGCTGAAGGTTGAAAATGTGGTTCCAGGCGCTTGAATTTTCGGTTTCTTGTACTGTAGCCAAGGTTTTTTTTCTGCTGTAGAACGAGAGCTGGAGAAACTCAGAAGTCGTAACGAGTACGTTCCTCCTTCTCGTTCTACAGCAGAAAAAAATACTTGACTACAGTAAAAGAAACCGAAAATTCAAGCGCCTGGAACCACATTTTCAACCTTCAGCGACAAGGTCCCAGTATGAAGGAGGACACGAAAAGTGCTGTCGCTTTGGCACACTCACAGGAGTGCACCAAGGAGCTCATATCCGGTATGCCAAAGTTTTGCTCGCAAGGAACGGTCGAGCTAGAGCAGAAAAACGAAATGTCCTCAGAAAAAAAACGGCGGCAGACGTGCTTCCATTGGCTTTGTTGTCGGGACTTTTGGCAATATCAGCTTTTTTTCGTGGGCAGTGCAACACAGGTGGTCCCCAAAACGGGATTGGAGTTCTAAAAGGGTTAACGGCGTAAGGCTGGTACACGAAATATCGTTTACTGCTGTAAGGCAGCCCTCTGCTGAGAAAGGGCTGAAAAGCAGAAACTAAGCGTGCTCCGCGTACTCGAGTACCCGCAGTACATAAACCCGAAATACTGCGAGTGCACAAAGAATTCGTACCTGCAGCATTTTCTGTAGAAAATAGTGTAGCCCCCAGGTACTGGAAGCATCTGGGTTCATTCATATCGTATCAAGTGTCATACGTACCCAAAACCTGGTGAAAATGTGAAGGTAGCCCAAGGGCATTCGTCGGGGGGGCGGGGAGGACTGCCTTGCGACGCTATTGATATGTCGATGGAGAACAAGAAGTAACGCCAATTTTTCTGCCTCTATTCGTCATCGGTATCACAGCCGTAGATATTCGTAGGCGAGTTTGCCTGAAGGAAAAAATTAACGGCTGGACCTGTTTTCTGTTTGACAAACAAACCCGCGTGGCCGGAGAATTCACATTGAGGTACAGTTTCGCATACATATTTCCGTACACGCTGCTACTGCTGCATGATGCCACACCCCATAGCTCCAACTTAGGCCGACGTCACGGCCAACTGAACGATGCCATCCCGACAATCTCCGACGTATACAACTCTCGCAGGGAAGATGAGTAGCTCAGAGGGAAGTAAAAAGTAGAAAGGGACACAAGACACCAGCCGCCGACATGCCGTCAACAGCCCAAGAGTTTTGGCAGTCGTCCGCCCGCAAGGGTCAATAAAAAGACGCCGTGCGAGGCTAAAGAGGAACTCGGAGAATTAATAACAAAGCGGTTGCACCCGCACTTTGGGGATAGCTACAAGTAGTTTGTACACTACAGTAGTAGTAGTCAGTCAAGGGTACACGAAAATAAAATAAGGCCGGCACTCAACTTTTTTTGTTCGGTCTCAGACAAGGGGGGGGGTACACTAAAAATAGAACAAAACTGAAAAAAATGTTTGTTTTCTTTTTGACGACAATCCCGACCTTCTACATACGTAGCTTGTTTTTGATTCCGTCATGATGGCGAGTGTGGCTCCGTCTCCCCTGAGTCAGTATTAATAGTACTTGGATGGAACCCCGAGAGTTAGAGGGGTTGGCGACACAAGTATTAATAGTATTAAAAATAAGTTCGTGCGTAGGAGGTAGTAAAGGACTGACGTATATAGGTAAATTTTGATACCAGTATGATATGATATGGTATGCACCTGGTGGGCTTTCGTTCCTGGAATAAATACGAGCGTCGTGATATCTGGAAATAGGGATCTGCCGCTCCCCGTTGCTCCCGAGCACCAGTTGCTACTTTGTTTTGTTTTGTATGTAATTGATAGGGGGGTGTACTGATTGGTGTTATCTACCTTCGTGTCGGGTTTCGTTACACCGTTCCTCGGGGAAAGGGCCTTCCCTCTCGGTCGGTACGTAGCTCTTGGGGCTCTGCGAACGAGTTTCGGGTCGGACAGGGCTACGGTGGGAACTGTAAACTAAAAACGTAGAAGCGCAACGCCCGCGCTTAATGGCGACACCGGCGCGACTTGCTTCTGCTCTCCCTCCGTTTCTTCGGCGTCCGTCCGCCTCTCCTTCGTTGGAGATGGGCAAAGTTTTCCTGCCCCGAACCCCCCTTCCAGGTACCGCTGTGGACTTGAATGTAAAGACCGTTATAAAAAATATGCCGACCGTCCTTATATTTCCGTCCAGAGTGCTACTCGTACATGCTTATAGATGTGGTTGCTTGACTGCGACATATCCTCGCGCTGTTCTCTCGGGCCCTGCCCGATACTCAAACAGTACCACCGCCACCCATAAGCTCCCCTCCTCACCGCCACCCTCCCCCCCCCCCCCCCCCGTCATTTTGTATTTTTCATCGCACGCTCTGATGCCGCCTGACAAACTATATGACATGTTCCGCGGACAGGTTTTGGCCGCTCGTGATGGCATCGTGGCGGCGTTTTGCGACCACTTTAGTGAGGGCGGGCTGCGAGAGAGCCTTCTACCGCGAGCAAACTTTGTGGCCCTTCGGCACCTCGACAGCACTTACACCCGATACGTGCACCTCATGCACGGCGGGGTGTTGGTGCGGCTTGGACAGGCGAGCGCAAACAAGGGGGTGGGGGAGAGAGGGCGTACTCGTTTGTTGCTTGTCTTCGTCATTTAGCCATTGGCCGCGCATCCCTTTTGAGATGGAGCAACGGGATGGGGGGGGTGGGGGTTAACAGTGCGCGCACTCGGTAAGTGACGTGCGTGACAACCGCCGTTTTGCGGACAGGCGTAATACGCCGGGAAATTGAATTGACTAAATCAGCTGTGGGTTTTCTCGGCACCCACTGTCACTACAGCAGCAGTAGACCCATGATATTTGAGGAGTTATGTCGCACGATCATTGCTGTTTTGTCCGGTTTTCGGCGACTCCAAGTCGGCGACTCCAAGTCGGCGACTCCAAGCCTATGCTATCACGCCGTTCCCAGGATGCCGTTGCTCTATGCAACGCGAAAGCACTCCACGCCGACGCCCACCCCGCCCCCCCTACATTCCCGGACTCCTGGCCCCGCGCTGTGGTCTGTCCGTCCGTCTTGCAGAAAGTCAGGGCTGGCGAGGCGATCGCGCTGAGCGGCAACACGGGGTTCACGGCAGGCCCCCACCTTCACTTCGACGCCGTCGACATCCTCCCGCAAGAGAGTGAGTGCTGGATTATGGAACGTGTCCACGGCAACTTGCCGGTTTCGAGCCCTACTACTGTTCGGTGTCGAGCTGCTATTTTAAGGTCTCAGGGTCTCGGGCCTCGTGTCTGCAGAGCGTCGATAGACTCCGAAAGCACTGAGTGGAACTTGAAGCTTTTTGGGGTGAGGGGGGGAGGGAGGGGGGAGGACGAAATCAGCAAACCACCGATTCCGACGTCGTGCCCGTGTTCGAGTCAGGTCTGAAGTACTGGTCCTGGTGTGGTGGCGTTGTTCTCGTAGTAGTGGTCGCCTCGCGGTCCTGCGGCGTCCGTGACTGCAAATGTTTGTTTCGCTTCCTTCGGCATTGAACATCGAGACCATCTCTCCGATGGTCATTGGGCTAGAAACAGGCGACAGACCCTGGGTGAGCCCGTCGATAGCCCCGCAATCGCCTCTTTCCTCCGCTGCCACCTCTGATGTCCTCGACCCGTCTCACGCCCCCAAGCTCCCTCCCGCCAAACGTCCCCCCTTGAAAAACGAAACGCGCGCCGAACGCAGCTTCTGAGCTCCGGATCCTACACCCGGAGGTTCCGGAGGTTCTGACCATACCGTCGGTCGCCGCGATTTTCAGCGGACCTTTGGGGATCCGAGAGGCAGCCACTACCGCTCCTCTGGTAGGTCTGTGTTTGGGTCAAAGAGCGAGCCAGCGCGCCTGCGGTGTCCTCAGAAGCGCTTGCTGTCTGTTGATATACCCACCATGTGGGTATAACATAGCAGTCGTGTGTTGCTTAGCTCCGAGCCGACCGCGGTGGCATGCCACTGGTAGGGGTTAGGGCGGGCAGGGGGCACGTTTTTTTCAGTCTCGAAGGGGCCGGTGGAGGACGCGCTACATGCCTCCCATCCCCGCCGGGCCCGGTGCTTGCTCTTCCGGCAGCAATGGTACCTGTAAATCGAAATGGTAGCAGTCGCTGCATCAGCACCTCTTACGCCCCCGCCCGAACACCCCCCCCCATTCGCAGGTGTACTTGTCTCCCGCGGCCCTTGCCAGTGGCCCCTCCGCTAGCAGCGCGTACGCTTCCGAACCTTCGCCTGACCCTGGTTACCCAAGAGAGCGCCGGCTCCCTTTGTTACGACCCCGCGCCGACGCCTTGTCCGCCGCCGCCGAAGCGTGCGCGTCCCAATTCCCGTTGCTGCCGACCAATCCCGAGGTGGTCGTTCTGATCGACAGGGGAGGGTTGAACGGCAAGCAGACTTTCGCGGACGCCGTGGCGGCGGCGGCGGATGCCGTAGCCTCTGTGCTGATCCCGGCGGCTTCCGAGGACGGCCTCGGCGGCCGCGGACCACCCCGCTGCTGCCGCTGCGTCGCAGTGATCGTCGCCAACGACCGTGCCGGCCACGAGCTGTTCTCGATGGCGCCGCCCAAGAACGGTCAGAGCGTCAGGGCAGGGTGGCGTGCTCCGTTTCCCGTGGCGATGGTGTCGCAAGAATCGGGGCGACTTCTTAAGGGCGCGCTTTCGGCCGCAGCAGCCACTGCCGCCGCTTCCACCCCCGAAGCCGCGCTGCTGCGGCGGGGAGAAAAGTGGGGCACCCGACCTGGAGCACATGGAGGCGCGGCAGGCGGGACGGGCTACTGCTGGCCCGCCGGCGGGGAATTACCCATGCTTCCAACAGTAGCGCGCGGCGAAAATGGAACCGGCGGCGTTTTCGTGTGCCTCGGCGCCGCGGAGCCTTGCCTCTCGTTTAACTCGGGGATGTCTCGCGCGTCGAGCGCTTCCTTCGGGGAACAGGAGAGCGCTTGCGGATATTCCTCTGCGGAAGAGGAGGGGGGGCAGGAGGACGCTTCTGGCGAATCCGCCTTGGGGAGGGGGGGGGGCGAATGGTGTACTGCCCTGGAACACGCGGGAAAAGGCGAGTTCGAGGGGCGTGGCCTCGCTAACCCAGTTATGGGCGCGTACAGCGAGTGGTCCCATCGCTACGGCTCGTGGCAACGCGAAACGGGGGCGGAAGAGGAGGGTGGGTTTGAGACTGGAGAGTGGAAGCGGGAGCTCATGTTGTACGATGCGAAAACGCTGCCAGTGAGGTTCGAGCGGCCCTACTCCTCGTGAAGCCGTCGGTTTCGATATTATATACTGTGGGGTCTCGCAGCCGGGCGTGCCGTCACTGAGGCATGCGCTAAAAATAGTGCTGAAGCTGTGACTGCGCAGTTACCTTTTGCGCGCCAGAACTTTGTATAGGGGCCCAGGGGGGTCTGTCTACCACAGCACACCTGAGTGGAAACCGATGGGACCGTCCTACCAGTACGGCTCGCTCTTCGTCTACCCATGTTTTCGTTGTGTTTCAGGGGCGTGCGTGCCATCTGGCGAGCGAGACGCGGAACTGCGCAAGTAGCATCCACTCCACGGCCGGCCGCACGCGAGAAGTGTCACTACCCGTGGAATGAAATGCGCTCGCGGAAATTCCCCCCCCCCCCCGCCCTCGGCGAGACTGCGTTGGCGAACTGTGTTTTTCCCGCGCTTCGGTGCGCGGTGTTGGTTTGATATTATTTATACGTGTGTATGGTGGGTGTGCTGTGTTCAGGTTGGATAGCATGTGTCAGCAAGCTCGACGAAAACCCGTTGCACGCGTCGTTTACACGGATCGCTCTCATAAATCGCTTCCGAAAATAACAGAAAGCGGATAGATTAGGGGCCTAAGAGACACCGTCCGATCGCACCCGTTAGTCGAACGCTGCCGGAATTTTGCTCGTTGTGGCTCTGCGAGTACCGCGCGAACTCGGTCTGTTCGCCTCTCCGCCCCGCAACGCTTGTTTAGGTTGGTGTCCTTCCGAGCTTCTACGTAGGAGCGCAGGAGCTCGCAACGGCAGAGGTTCCATGGTAAAGTGTCGTTTTTTTTCGTTTTTTTTTGTGGTTCAACGGGGTGGAATCTCCCTTGTCGCTCTCGGCTGACGGACACGAACCACGTGCTTATCAGGAGTTCCTTTCAGAGGCCGAACATGTAGGTAGGTATGTGGACTGATAGCGCAGTCGGGCTGACAACAACCGCGCGACGAAGAATTGTGTCCGAACGCCGTTCTGCAACCGCACAGCAAGAGGCAACGCGCACCGTAAAAAATGGCGGTAGACTGCTGTATATGTAAAGAGACCGCGACGAACGGTAGCAGTGTGGGTATGTATAGAGGTCTAGTTGGAGGTTGGTGGCAGGGGGGGAGTAGATAGAAGGCCGGTACACGTCAGCGTGTGTTGTGTATGCCTCGGCCGCTATGCCGCACGGCATCCTGCCCTCTTCCGATGAACGCAGCTAAAGGCGGACGAGGAGGAGGGGGTTGGCGTGAGATGGGCACAATCCCGTGGTTTCCCTAAGGTTTTTGGCGGCGCAGCGTGCGGCCCCACTCGTGTCCCGTCTTGTTGTGAAAGTCGTGTCATAGGTATCGAGTACTTATCTCCGTCTTGGTAATTCCGAACACGTCGCGTCCCCCCCCCACCGGGTGGTACGGGATGCCGCCTGGAAAAGACGGAAGCGTGCTAAGAGGGTGGTGCCCTGACAGGAACGTATAGAGCGCGTAGGCCATCACACCGAGACTCCTGGGTAGTCCCCTTGGTGTTTGTGAGCTAGAGCCAGTGACGTCGGTGACTATTTTTCGTGTTCTCTTCCTCTGGTAGAGGTGGTATATAGATATGCGTTGTGCTGTAGGTCGTGTTCCACGTGTTGAAGTGTTTGTTCTCTTGGTGAGCGAGCGAGCGCCCCGAGCCCTCTAGTCTTGGCGGCCCCGCTCCGCGTGCCTTTCGTCAAAGGCATGAAGGCGTGCTGTTTGTTTGTCCAGGTGGTCCACGATTGTTCATTTATTTGTGCCCGTAGACGGGGCGTGGTTTGGTGGTGCTTACTTCCAATACGGTTATGATGTGGTACCGGTGTCTGCCGTGTTTGATTTCTCGATATATCAAGGCGCCCGTGGTGACAAGAGAGCGCTCTTCAGGCATGTACAACAAACGTTTCCCAGGTGCGAGGTGCGAATCATCGGCCGTTGTAAAGCGATGGCAACTGGAATACTCGGCAGCAACCCGTTGCAAACGCGACCGGTGGGTTTCTTAGCACCCCTCGCTTTGGTCGACCGCTCGCACCACGACGTAGATTCATCTGCGGCAGCTTGGAGCGCGTATCGGGCCGGCGGGTCAAGGAGGGAACAAGAGCCACCCGCCTTGGCCTTTATCGCCTCCAGCCAGCTGTTGGTCTATCATCCGCAAAAACCACTACCAGAATTGTCTCCTGTAGATCGGACGGGGCCAGGCCGTCGCTTTACCCAACTGTGCGGAAGAATTTACACGACAAACCACAGGATGCGTCCGAAACGTGTGAAGCACAGCACCGCGGTCTGGCGCTGCACAATAACCCTACTGCGCCGACTGCAATCACGACACGACCAGGCATCTATTCCAGCCGTATCCCGCCATAACAGATGAACAGCCCCGTGGCAGGAAGGAGCATGCGGAGGTCACGGTGAAGTCATTGTCTGCGCGCCGTCAGACCCATGCGGGACTTCCAGGACAAGAGACGGCTCCACTGCGGCGAGAGCGCGCAGCCCGACAGTGCGGATGACCCCGCCCAGAGCTCCCAGCGTGTGTGGCACAGCGGGCACCACACTCGCAGGAACTATTAATAATCGGTATATCTTTGTTTGCGATGTCTTGTCAGCGGCCTGCCATGGACGCTGAAACCCCCCAAGAATGAAGAAGCAAGGAGTTTACCGCGCAAAATGCGCGGATATACGCTGATAGGCCAAGAAGATTCTATGTTTGGTGCTATCATACAGGCGCACGAAGATCCCCATCGTAGAAAGCAAAACGATCGTTTTTTTCTGTCTACGACTGCTGGGAAATCGAGACGTGTCGATAGCATGGCGGTGAGAATAGAGCCGACCGACGTGGCCTCTTGGAAATTCGGGCAAGCGGTGAGAGGACCTCGTCCCCACGGTAGAGATCGGCCTCTCGATCGACGAATTTGATTCGCCTACAATGCTCGTGCAGATATTCGTGGCGGCAGCGCACGTGCAGAACAGATGGTGGCATCGTGTCAATGACGCGTGGAATTTTCAATGTCCGTTCGACGTGTTCACGATCGCGTCTTATGAGCCACAGCGTTCCCCCCCCACTGCCCGTGGCACCTATATATCTATGAATAGCACACCGAGAAGACCTCCATGATAAAAAACGCCCGCTTCGTCATTGTAGAATGAATGACAACTATCGAGCCGCTCTACCGAAATCCTTAGAGTTCCGCGGAGAATTGTTCTTGGGAGGAAACCGACGGCCTACCTGTTCTCCACCAAAAGACACGCCAAGATGCTGTTCTCTGGCGGGGATACGAACCCAGCTACAGCCACGACTCAACCACCACGCCAACCACCGAAAAAACAAAAAGACAAGGGCTCAAGAGCTCGCCCCTTCCATTAGGTCGCACAGCAGATCCACCGGCAAGCCGAGAACGCTGTCGAACGATCCTTCGATCCTGTCCACCAGCAACCGCAGATCCGGATCTTCCACGGCAAACCCTCCCGCCTGATATACGAACGTATAGAGCGCACGAACGGTTCCCGAAAAAGATTGAGGTGTTCGCAACACGGTAAACTCGAGATCGAGCGCATGCGCATGAGGGGTTCGCCAAGCGGGGGTAAGGGGCCGATATCACTCTGTGCGCAGGGAGGGGGGCGGGGGGAGGGTACTCGATAGGAGAGATGTACTCGATATCATGCATGGCCGCAGTCGTATGACCATAGACCCTCCCTCGCATCCCTACAATGTCGAGACGGAGCATGTCGGGTTTTCATCGACCAGGCAGACAGTGCCTGCACCAAGCGCGAAGCGCCGTGAGGTGTCCGGCGAGTCGCATGAAGGGTGAGCTGCATCCTACTAAGAATCGTTTGTGAGGCGGACTTGAATATGGATGACAGCTTCAATGAGTTACTTTGATTTCTGGTGTAGCCAGAGACAGCAATGGGAGTACTATGTAACTGGCTCTTGGGTGCTTTACCATAAGCACTACGTAGTACGATCAATCCCCTTGTGCGGAGTAAAGGCTCTTTACCTCGCACAAATGATCTAATTTCCGGTGTAGCCACTTCCAGAGACAGCACTGGGAGTACTATGTAACTGCCGTTCGGGTGCCTTACCATAAACACTACGTAATACGATAATTCCCCTTGTGCGAAATATAGGTTCTTCACCGCGCACAAATGATCTAACTCGACCACCAGCTGTGACCGACCGACAAAAAACAAAAGAGAAAAACGGTCAAGTAGTGAGCGGCATGTTTTACTATGTCGTTGCCAACCGACGCCAACCCAACCTATCTATAATGGGGGGGGCAACACCTCGGGACCCTTCAGCCAAATCAGGCCGAAGAAACGGTCATGCGCTTCCGGAACAATGGCTGAACAATGATAAATATACGATCCAGGCACCACCGCTCCCGCAAAGACAGGGCACAGCATTCGGTACTCAACGAGCCGCAAACAAAATAACTCTCTCCGTCTGTGTCTCGCATGCGCCTATGCGGGAAGAGAGAACCGCTGAGGTGTGATAGAAACGTTTCACGCCGCGCGTTTACAGTGCTTATTTACCCCCGACGGTGCCACACGCGAGCAAGACGCCAATCTTACCGACCCCATGACCGTGCCTCTCCGCACGACATCGTCAACGATTCCGGGCGGTATCTCCCGCCAATAAACGTTTGACTCGTGCACCCCTTCGGCCCTCCGCCCGCTCTCAAGGTTCGTCACGCAGAGGGCGCACAGTGTTCGCACCGACCGGCCGGAGTAGCTTCTGAGGAACGTCTTTGCCTAGGCGCGATGTAATTCGTCGTAAGCGGCCAGACGCGTTTCAGTATAGCGGGGGGGGGGGGGTACTCAATACCATGCATGGGCGTACTCGTATGACCATAGACCCCCGCATCGCGACAATGCTGGGACGGAGCACGTCGGGTTTTCACTTCCCAGGCAGGCATTGCTTGCACCAAGCGCGAAGCGCTTTAAGGTCTTGGGCGAGTCGCATGAAGGGTGAGTTGCATCCTACTAGCAACCGTTGTTGAGGTGGACTTTCTTGCATATGGATGACATCTTCAATTAATAGATTTATTTTACGGGGTGGCCACTTCCAGAGACAGCAACGGGTTTACTATGTGACTGCCTCGTGGTGCCTTACCATATAAACACTACGCGGTACGATCATCCCCCTTGGACAGAGTTGAGTTTTTCCCCGCACATGATCTAACTCGACCGCCAGCCGTGGTGACCGCCAAAAAACAAAAAACCGGCAACCTGGTCGTCTAGCTCACGCAGTGAGAGGCGTGCTTTACAGCGTCGTCGCTAACCGACGCGAACCCAACCTGTACATATTATAATATATATAGATATACCAGGTACACAATATAGGGGGGGTATAGCGTGGGGCGGGGGGGTAAGGAGGTACTAATATACCTCTCATGTGTCTGCGCCTTTTGGTAGGGGCTTATGTAAAAGGGGTACCATGGGTACGAGGTGCGGACGTTATATTCGATGAGGTGAGGGGTTGATCGTTTTTCCTGACACAGCCATTTTCGACTACGTATGGCACAACTGTCAGGGTTGCAGTTTCGCTTGGGTCATACCTCCGCCATGCTTCGCCTTAGGAACCGCTGCAAGCAGACATCGGGACCGACTTAGAGGGGCGGGAAACAAGGCACCCTCTTTGTCTTGCCCGATTGTTAAGTGAGGGATCGAACCACAGTAAATGTGAACAGGCCTGGGAACTGTCACACCCGGTAAATGGCTCTTGTCGTTGGGAAGGGGGAAGCCACGGTAGCAGTGCGACGTGCGACCCAACAGAGACTGCTTGTACGTCACCTGAGTGGCTAGGGCGAGCAAGGGTCGGGGATAACTCCTCGAAAAAACAATCGGAGCGCACCGCATTTAAGCGGTAGGGATAAAAATAAACGCACCTGGTGGCGTGTGCATGTCTGGGTGCGTATATCGATATGAGTAGCAGCAGCGCGATCTAGGATGCCTTCTGCGATAATCAGTCAGAGGCAATGCGCTCGCAACAACGAGCCAAATCGAAGCCCTCACCTCTTCGGGGCTTTCGGGTTTCTCCCGGACTTCCTCGCCGCCGTCGCCGTCGAAAAGGCATACCTAATTGTTGGCGTCCGAGTGCAAGTACGTAGGGTTTTCCAGCACATTCGGTGGGCAAATCGGGGGGGGGCGGGGATCTGAGAGAAAAAATCTCGGAAGCGACGCGCAAATATTACCAGGAACGGAAGCGATCAGCCTATGTCGGTAATTTGATACTTCTCGCCCGAACCTAGGCTGCACCATGTGCGCAAAATGGTCCCACGACAAACCCCGTGCGGCGGCTTGGCGTAACGTGTACATAGTGTCCTTTCGACATATTAACCGCCGCAGCTTCTCCAACCGTAAAATGTAGGTTCCGATGATCGTCCTCCATGATCCCTCCCTGACATCTCCACAGACACGAGACGAGGCAGCTCGGTCGAGCGTGATCATCTGGCGCGCAAACACTTCTTACTTTGTCCAGTGTTCAATCCACGCTCGCACTGTCAGCCCTTTGGGACACTAGGATCGATGCCATGGAGCAAGGGGAATGAGAGGGGAGGAAAGGGGGGGGGGGGGGGGTACTCGATAGGAGACTCGATCTTAAGCATGGCCGTAGTCGTATGACCATAGACCCTCGCATCCCTACAATGCCGAGACGAAGCATGTCGGGTTTTCAGCGACCAGGCAGACATTGCTTGCACCAAGCGCGAAGCGCCATGAGGTGTCTGGCAAGTCGAATGAAGGGTGAGCTGCATCGTACTAAGAATCGCTTGTGAGGCGGACTTGCATATAGATGACAGCTCCAATGAGTTGATTTAATCTCCGGTGTAGACATTTCCAGAGACAGCAATGGGAGTACTATGTAACTGCCGCTTGGGCGCCTTACGAGGGGGGGGGGTACTCATTTTATTGCTTGCTTCAGCCATTTGACTATTGACAACGCATCCCTTTCGAGACGGAGCACCGTTCCTACTCCTAATAGAGACACCTCCGAACAGTTGGACGCTCAATACGTGGTTTCCATATATTACATAGTTTTTTTTGCTAATCTTCCCCCCTTCCTGTTTCACCGCATGTCGCCACTATCTATCCCCTAGGATAGCGATCGCTGTCTCGCCACTATCTAGTATACCAAACCCCTCCACGTCACATTCGTCCACTTTTTTCATCTTCTCTTCCAGCACATTCCATTCCTCCTTGCGCATTTCACATTCTCCTACCATGTGAGTTCTACTCTCTATTGCTTTGCCACACGGGCACATCTGCGCATCTGCTTTCTCCTCCCGCTACTACAGTAGTATAGCTATTTCTTCTTTCTGGCAGGTCCAGGTCCCCCACACAAAATCGCAGTTTCAGCGGTTTCGCGGAGTCCATTGGGTCGTGCAAATGCGTTTTCGTTCCTATCCCTTCGGTCAATCCCCCGTATATCCATAAGTGTTTCTCCTGTTTCACCTTATTTCTCAGCGATAGTCTTTCCCTTCTTTCTATTTTTTCTTCCACTTCTGTCTTGTACCTCCCAAACCTCTCAGCGGGTATTGTCTTTGCTTGGTTTCCTCCTACATCCTTCCACACTTTCTCGACCACGCTATCCCACCTAGCTCCAGCTTCGCCCGAATGTTACTTTCTCCCATACAGCTCTACCAACTATGGCTGTCAACCTCTTTTTCGGCATGTTCCTTACTTTAATATTGCCATTTCAACTTTCTCACGGCACCAGGGAAGAATATCTGTGCACTTTAATGCTTGCGTGGCGCCGAGCCGCCCCATCATCGACGACGCCCTGTCATGCATCATCCCATCCCACAACCAAAATCGCGGCCACTCGTACACCAGACGTACCGGTCCGTCTGTACTCCTCCTATCAACAGTTTCATTTCAACACGTGCGCGTCAAGCGACGCACCCCCAGAGCCCTGAGCCGTCCGTAGCAGTACTACCAATGGTTGGTGTTGCTGTTGTCACACTTACCATCGCCCAATCTAGTCCGTGGTCACAAGACGCGCCTACGCGAACGTTCTAAGAGGGAAAAACAAACATAAAACTATGGGAGGAAACAAGAAGGAAAAAGGAAAATAGTGGCTCGACGAAAAGAGGCACACGACAATACCCACCTGGTCCGAAGTGATCAGGAGCCCCGGCCTGTCGAGGCGCCCGACCAGCGCCTCCGCTTTGGCACGCGCAATTTCTGCGCACATTCTTCTAGGGTCTGGGTCGCGAATGGCCTTCTCGTCTATGTCCGGCGAAGCCGTGGAAAACTGGGAGCGTTCCAGCGGTCACCACATACAAACGGGGGAGGCGGGGGGGGGGGGGGGGGTCGCGGCGGCTCGCATGGAAACAACACCTTCAATACGTGTTGTGGACAGGCGCTGGTGCTTTATTTTATTTTAGGAAGACAACGGGCAAGTATCCGATCTCGAAAACGTGCCTCGCGGCAAACCAACTACCGCCAATACTCTCACCGAAGCCTAAGGCGCCTCAGTGGATTTGGCTGGAGAGCTGGCGGGCCCTGTCAAGCACAGCGAGGGCTAACTCTCGAAAACAAAGAAAGTGTGCACAAATGAAAGTGATACGTCATACTAGCCGCCCTCCTGTTCCACCGCCCCTCGCCCACCTCCGGTACCACCCTCGCCCTCGCCCCCGCCCCATGGGGAAACCCCGTCGTCCCACAGTGCCGAAGACGTCAAAGACACGGGGCTGATACCCTCTGGATCCTACCATATCATAATATTGACTATCCATTTCTTCCTTCCTTCCTTTCTTCCTTCCCGCCCCTTACTGCACCCCGCCACGGGCACGCTGATCTCACCTGCCAGCCCAGCGCTTCCATAACCGCTCGGCGGTGACGGGACGACGAGCCGAGCACGACGGGCAGCGAGCACGGCAGGGGGCGGGGCTGCACGCGCAGCTCGACAACGGCGCGCTCTCTCTCTCCGAGCGGAGCGACTGACCCTGCCGCGACCTTGCCACTGCCCCCGTCAGGCGACGTCGCCAGTGCACATTTTTTCTAGGAGGGTTGTCGCGGACATCGGGCACGAGCGACAGCGGCGGCAGAACAGGTCGTCCGGTGGGTTTGGGGGTGGTTGGGTGGGTCGGTAGGTTCGTGGCTGTGCGGGTGGATAGGTGCGTGGGTGTTCGAGTGGGTAGACGCGTGGGTGTGCGGGTATGTCGGGTCGTCTGCCGTCACCGTGCGCTAGGTGCCCAGGACGGCCGCCTGCTGTCCTCCACGGAGTAGGCCCATACAAAAAAAAAGTGCCCCCGGTGCGCGGAGGGTGGAGCACTGCTGTCGAGCGCTGTCAGTGCACCGCTCCATGCTCAGCCTCAGGCCTGGGCACCCAGCGGCAGTCAAACGAACGCGTGAACAACGATCGAGGAGGCACCGTCCCGGGAACAGGGAACATTTTGCAAACATACACCAATACAGGCGCGTGATTGTCCCTCCTGGGCCCGCGACCCTTCGCTGGAGCTACGAGAACAAGCACGGCGTACTTCATTCCCCGAACCGAGAGGGACGCTAACATAGGTTATCTTACTGCTAGAGCAATCTGTTTTGACGGAATGGATAAACTGATGACTGATACTGCTGCTGCTGCTGCGCGCATCCCCGGGCCCTACCTCGGATTCCTCTGCTCCGTGTCCTTGCCCTTGCCCCCTCCGCCCATCTTTCTCTTGCTGTAACGCTTGTTCCACGTGTGGCCGCTCTCGACGTTCTTCGCTTCCATCGCGCCCTTCTTCGCCGTTGCCTTCCGCGTCTGGTTGCGGCATCATTCTCTCTATCGCTAACTCCGAGCCCGCCGCAAAACGTTAAGCATCGAAAGGCAGGGTCAAGGACGCGGACACAGCAAACCCCTCGAGCGAAAAAAACTGGCCCAAGGAGTATTTGGTAGAGATGCTACAACGCAAAAATACAACCAGGTCCATACTTCTCGGGCATACATTTCAGCGCTCCACGTCGCCGTACTCGAGGCTTTGGTCGTTATCCCCCAGAAACCCTGGGGGGGGGGGGGGGGGGGGGTACTTGTTTGTTGCTTGCCTTAGCCATCCGACCGTTGACCACGCATCCCTTTCGAGACGGAGCAACACTCTAAATAGAGACACCACCGACATTTGGGCGCTAGCAGCGTTTTCCCCTTGTACTTTAGGTAAACAAAACCTAAAGTAAACATGTTCTGCTTATCATGTTATCTTCCTGTTTCGCCTTTGTAGTCACCATTTACTTTCTACGATATCAAAACCCCCGAGGGGGGGGGGCGAATCAGGAGAACTCAAAGCAAAGCACAAGAAGCTGAACAAAATCAGCAGCCTTTGCTCAGCTAGCTCCCCATGCCCAGCGTCGACGGGGTGTTCGGCAAATTAGGGCAGGGACCAAATCAATAAGCCACAACAATCGACCGGAGAGTGTCTGAGCATTGAATTGACAGGCCTGGAGAGGGTGCGTAATAGACGCCAGGAGACAACAGATCAAGTCGAGAAGCGGCTACCTTCAAGAAACAGAGCTCCGCCAGCAGCGTGACTTCAGGGGGGGGGCTTGCCGCACCCTCTCCCACGCGCCGACCCAAGACGGAGCACACGTCATGATCGCAAATATCACGAGCGACCTGACTTTTCGAAGCCCTCCACAGGCAAGAGAAGTCGCCGCGGGAAGCTAGTTTGTTCACGCACGGGGGTTGAGGTTCTGGGGCAATCGTGTACCCCTCCGGCCATTGTGTGCCTTCCGTCTTGGGGTCGACGCGGGGGGTGGGACGCGGCGGGGTCCACCTCCGGAGTCGCGCTGTTTGCGGAGCTTTCACTTTGTCCCTCGGGCGGTGGCGTCGCCTCGGTCTGTGTTATCGTGATATACCCGCACGATCTCCAGGCTCCGGACCTGCCTACGCTTAGACCCCGTCTCAACGAACGTAACACCTCCATGAGGGGGAGTACCGCCGTAACACAGTAGTACAGGAGTGCCGATGTCGTTCAATATTACACCCGCAAGCCGTGACACAAACTAAAACCTGGCATATGACAACGACACCATTGGCAGCACATTGAAAAATAGAATAACGGAAGAAACTAAAATAACAAATAGCAGTACCGGCATTCGGCAATACGGTTGCCCCTATTTATGCCGTACCGGTACCTGGCACCAGGTACGACAACGTTACGATACGAAGAGCGACGAATCTCCGACGCCGCCATAATATTGGTTTTCATAACCTTGCATTCACACTCACAGCTCAAACGCGAAGTAAACGACTCTCTACAGCAGCAGCAATACGCTGGGTGTTCTTCTCATGGCCGAGGGCCGAGGGCAGGGGGGCAGAGGGGTAATGCAGCTTATGTTCAACATTTCAGCTTTGCGAGCACGTCCGGTACAGGGACAAGATACTATTATGGGGGACCATAGTAAATAGGACCAAATATTGTTGGTAAAAATAGTTAAATATATAGGTTTTTGTGTGCACCATAGGTCCTATTAACTATGGTTCCCGGTAATAATAGTGCACGTACTGCTCTCAGGTACGACATTCAGCATCATTGTACCAAAGGCACAGAGCAGAGAGGAAATCACGTTGGGTATACGAGTATTAGAAGTACAACACACCATCACGTCGCGATTTTGGAGTTTTATACGGCGGATCGACAAGGAAGGGTAAAGGGTGCAACGTGTAACGCAAGCCATCAACCGAGAGAGACTGGTCAACGCTTCCAGGGGAGATATGATCGGCAGTGCCTCAGCTTTCTCTAGCTCTCGCGTTTGCAGCTGAGTGTGATATCGCGCGTATTCTGTGCGAGGTATGCTACGACTACCAGGTACCAGGCACTCCTGTACAAAGTCTCGTGCAGTACGAAGTACGAGTCGCGCAGCCATCACGATGTTCGGTTACCGGAATTTCCTTGAATTACGTACGTCGTACCCGTGGCTGGTAATTGTAACTGCTGCAAGCCAGTTTTTTTTTTTGCCTTGTGTTTGTGATTGAAGATGCAACTATAGAGTAACCATTGAGCAGTATTGCGTACAGCAGGTGGCTTACGCTATTATCACGAGGCATGAGCCCAAAGGTCTAGACTTTCGTATAAAGCATCGCAAGAAAAGTGGGAGTCATTCTTGGGGCATGAGATGTGAGTACGTGCGTACCGTATACCTGGTACCTGGTACGGAGCCTGTCCTGCGACCACGGACTGCATTGTATTGTGAGTTAACGAGAACAACAACAAACAACAACCTATAAAATGCCGCGCGGTACTTCGGGAGAACCGACGAACGCTCTTGACACGTTCATATTGCAACGAAAAATACCTGGGGGCACTGAAGTATGTGGTGGAAGGCCACCTCCATCCGCGCCACCACTTTCACCACCCTGCACCAGCAACGCAGCACAGGGTTAGTTTCGGGCTACCCACCAATCGTGACAAGTAATAATACAACAAGCGCAGAAGGGAACAACAAGCGCAGGCAGCGCAGAAGTCCAGAGTCCAGAGTCCAGAGTCCAGAACCAAAAAAAAGTCGGAAAAATGACGGTTTCATTTTGTTGGGTATGGAGGCGTTATCGTGACCATCGTTGTACAACAACATTCGATCATCTCCTCTCCTCGGTGCTCAAGCAAGCCTCAAGCGGACGCTTCGCCTGGTTCAAGACAGGGATACCGGTAGATCCGTATCGTCGGGATCGGGTGTCTTGTCTTTGAACTTGGTAGAGCTCCCGAAAAAACGAGCACAAAGTGAAGAAGGTCCGAGATTTGTTTCTCTTTTCCAGCCTCATCAAGTCTAGTCCTGGTGCTTTCCGTCAACAACTCGAAACCTGCCGAGAGGCGCGGAGCTCTGCCGAACCCGCAGCTGGGGGAGACGCTTCCAGGCGGGAGGGGGAAGTGGAAGCAATGGCGGAGGTTTTCAGTAACTCACCCTGCATGCTGGGCAAACGCGTCCTCAGCCCCCATCCGCACTCCTTAATGGGGGGCCAGCTCGACTTTTCGTCAAAAAAGCGAAGACTCGGACTCGGCACAGATCAAGGTGGGGCGGCGGTGGGGCGGCGGTGACAACGGTTTGGAAGGGGTATATGGTAGCAGGTCCACCCCTTCCCCGCGCTTGCACCTGCAGGCGCGTACGATCTCACCACTCTTCCGCCCCCTTCCCCTTCCTTCCTCGGGCAAGGGCTGCCCCAAGCGATTTCTCGAGAGGCGCTTCATTTTCCGTGTGTACCTCTGCATCAACTTGATTTATCTGTACCGAGTACCTCGTAGGTCCAATGCCCGACGCCATCTTGAACCCCAAAAATGACTTTACTTACTCTATGTGAAGGTACACTATTTACGACCTATTTTTTCCGAGTACCTCCGCTTTTTCGCTTGCCAACCCCCCCCTTCCCCCCGGCGCGCGCCCCTGCCCCCGGTACACCTCCCCACCTCCCTGTCCCGCGTCCGCAGGCATGTTCGAACGAAGCGACGCGGAGGAGAACCATCGATCCTTGTCTCCCGTACGCGCCGGAAAGCGGGCTCGTCCGCTCTCCCCGTTGCAGCCTCTAGCCTCGTCAACGTCCTCGTCCTTGTCGCATCTACCGCTACCGCATTCTTCCTCCGCCGATGGAGGGCGAGGGGGGCGTCTTATCGGCGATGCTTCCTTCGGATTCTCGCACCACCAGCACCCACACGTGCGCCAGCAGCAGGCGGCCGAGCGAGAGAGGGCGGAGGGCGCGGAGGTAGTGACTCTTAGGCGCGAGGTGAGCAACCACCCCTCCCCCCCCCCTCTGTGTTGGACAGGGGTAAAGTATTTTACGTACGAATATGCCGGTAATACGTAGGGTGCGTGTGTTTATTTTCAGTACGAGTACGAATATTTTTTTTTTTTTTTTTTTTTTTTTTTTTTTCCATCCCATTCATTATCTTCGCACATCTTCTTCTCTCTCTCCTTCCAACTCGTAACTCAGATCCGGGGTCACATAGCAGGCTCTCCTCCCCCCTTCCCGCTACGGTACGTGCCTTCATTTTTATCGCGAGAAGATTTCAGCATTTTCTTCCCTCGTCGACTCGCATCGAATTGTGCCTACCCACGCTGCAAGGCGCTCTCAACAATTGAATCCCTTTTTTTATTTTTGCAAATAAAGTCAAAGTCCGACCCTCCTAGGGCTCGAACCCAGGACTCAAACAAGTAGAATTCGAGGTTAACCACTTGAACCACCGGGGCGACCGGCTATATATATTGTTGTTGTTGTTGTTGTTGTTCTCACATTAACTCTCTGACGAAGGAGTCCGTGGTCACACAAAGGTGCTGGAGCCCTAGGAAGATCCGAAAAACAAAAAAAAACGAAAATTCGGCTGCCTCAAAATACACGAGACGGAGAAAGCGCACACAAGATAAAACCAATGTGCAAAACTGAACTAACATGGCCGCGGGTATATCCTCTCAACTATAATATAGAAGAGTACCCCCGTTCTGACCACTAACCAACTCGTGGCTGCTGACTACAGCGGATGCTGTCTGAAGTGCTGCCTGCACCGTACGAAACGCACGGTAGTCGTGAAAACGAAAGAGGAACACACCTGCCTTCTATCTGGAGTGCTGTCAGAGTGAAGACTCGCGGATATGCAGTGAAAAAAGGAGCAATCGAACCTTACTACCACATGAATATCAACGATCGCCATCTCTTCCTGGACTGTCTGACACAAAAAGGTGCAGCACAGTTATGGAAACCACGTCCCTGATAATTGCGTAGGTTATTCCCCATGAAGGGTATACAACTCGTTAAACTACGAAGACCAGTGACGAGTACCGGTAGATACTATTCTGCCTCGTGAAAAACAATACCAGGAAAAAACAAACTATGACTGCTTCTCTCGTGATGATAGTGTGCGCGCAAATCATGGGTCTCCATGCACCGTCTTCCTGCCGCTCTATATATAGTTATCTCGTACGGATAGCACCATACCAGGTACCTGATATGTCAGCAGCAGTACATACGTAAATATAGGGTGTGCGGGTTTGGTGACAGCGGAGGAGGTTCTTGTTCCGGCAACTATGCTCGTACTGCAATAGAAGGTGTTGATACTGGGTTGGTCTCCCAGTACCAGTACTGGTATACAGCAGTGGTCAGTAAACGATTTCGTACCAGCATCGCGTAAACTTTCGCGTTTTCCCCCCTAATTATCGTACCTGGTATTGTTTTTGTGCTCGATCACCTTATTATAAATAATAGCACCTCGTACGAGTATTGTCGAAACCTTTCCGCTTTGGGAAAATCGAGCGCTGAAAACTGATGAAAACGACCGCATCCCTGTGGGAAGTTAACGCTCTTCACGGCGGTACTGCTGTACCAGGTATCATACTGCTGTGTATGGTATGCACGACAGGAAACCCCTTTTCGTTTTGTTTCTCCCTTCCGACGATGTCCTCCACCATTGTTTGGCGTCTTTCTGACGTGCGCTGCAGCAGCGGTGACTTGCTAATGATACGGTACGCGTTTGTATAATACGATATAATATGGACAGCAGTAGTATGGGTGCTCCCGACCCTCTCGGGGACATGGCGAGGGAAGATGGGATTATTTTCGTCTGTGTGGTAGTACAGCAGCAGTAGTGGTATACATATTCGTAGATTGTTGATTTTTGTCGGTTCTGCTAACAAATCCGAAATGTACGCTACTGCTCTGTCTGGTTTTGATCCATGTTGAGATCGGTACTCTCCTATTAATACTCTAGTTGTAGCAGGCGTTTTCGTGTCCATGTATTCCCGGCAAGTGGAGGTGTGGTATGTACGCATTGTAGCCCCACGTGGGAGATGTGGGATATTGACCCTTGTGGGACGCGAGATATCAAGACAATTCTAACTTTGGTGTGATCCAGCGTTTAGGAGCAGCTTGAGCGCCCAGCAGTACAGGTAGGGTAATCTTGTGCCCGTGCCGTACGTACGACTCCTTGCCCTGTAACCTGTATCTCGTACACGTACTTGTGCCACCCCCCAATCATGCAGTGGTAGTTGCTGTAGTCGTCTTTTTTTGATCGCCATTTTTTCCATCTGAAGTCCCAAGAGGGTTAAAACCCTTTCAAGACCGCGGTCCCTCTCTTTGGACAAACTATTAATGGTCTGAGTGATTTGTCCCCCAAACGGGACTGCGGTCCTAAAAGGTTGTTGTGGGTGTTGTGCTCGTGTTGCCTCCCAACCTTGAGATCTGGTTTTTAGAACCGCCCACCATCAGTCACACGTGCTCTTGTCATCGTCATCATTCCGTGCCTGTTGCTAATGTGAGTATTCCTTTTGAGTGCTGATTATGGATTGTGGACGATGGTGCATGGGGAATGAGAGCCATCAAGAGAGATCAAGGCTCGTATAAAACCGCTGGAACCTGGAACCGAATCCCGCTTCGCTTCGACGGTTCTGTTGTGCGATAGTACGCATACTACCTTTTAAGGGGCCCCTTCGGTCAATGCAAAACTACTATTAATAGTCCTACTTGAGTCTTGGAAATAAACGTTTTGGTCATTTTTACCACGTCTTTGACACAGCAGCAAAACTATAATTCTGGTACCATAACGCCATGCTGTGACTACTTACCGAACACGGCATAGCTCCATTACTTGGCCTTGAACGATCTCCCGACCAACGTATAAGTTGTTCGTTATGGTCTCTGCGAAGCGTTGGGGCCCTTGGATCGGAAAGGGAGGGCAGGCGTTGCTGTGTCTTCTATCACGAAACGGAATTGGTCGGCTGCAAAACTATTTTTATCATTCCGGAGCTCCTGTTTGGTATCTGCCTTCTGCTATGGCCGCGTAGGACGCCACGGACGGTCGAACTAGAGGCCCAGTTAGGATCGCCTACAAGTGCTCTTCGTTGTCGTCGAAAATCCTAGTTAAAATAGGTAAAGAGCCTGAGAGACTTCCATTTTTAGAATATTTCTACGAATGGACATCAGAGATATGGGGAGTCCTTTGTTATTGAGAGGCATTCTTCGGGCCGAACGAAGGCATCGGATCGATCCACCGTGATCCGACGCCGTACACGAAAAGTTTG
The DNA here is from genome assembly GCA_031213475.1 of Nereocystis luetkeana. Taxonomy (NCBI): domain Eukaryota; class Phaeophyceae; order Laminariales; family Laminariaceae; genus Nereocystis; species Nereocystis luetkeana. Next base: position 4,006,522 of record JARUPZ010000011.1, on the reverse strand, counting down.
CCCATTACGTACGCTCTCCAAACGTGATGGAGATGGTCTGACCATTAGAACTGGAGAAATGTCATTTCCGGTAGGGAGTCATGAAAGGTCAAAATTATACCAGAAATAGCTGTAAAATTACTGCAGTGCTCTTATTGTTTTTCCCGGAGGGGCTCCTTGAGGGAAAGCGGCGACATCGGGGGCCGTCAGGACCCGTTTTTGCTCTTGCTCCACTTCTTTTCCCAGACAGGGCTGTTTTTCAGTACGGTCAGCCATCGGTTTAAGAGTTCCGCAGGCTGCCTCCTGAGGGTGCCTGCCGACCTCTTGAACTGAAGGCTGACGCTGCCGAACCCGGCCGTGTCGAGGGTCAGGCGGCCCAAGAAGAAAAACGGGTAGTAACGGCCGCCGAGGACCACCTCTCTTGCCGTTGTCAGACAGATGCATCCCGCTGTTGTTGTTGACCAAACCGAAACCGTAGTCGGGACGCACGAAGTGCCCTCCTTCCTACTGCACGTACGGGAGCATCTCTTTTCAAACAGCAAGGGGGTGGCCGCCACACCAGGCCGAAAAAAAAGAAAAAAGGTCCCTTGCGTTGACATTCCTCTCGGGGTCGAGACAGGAGAGTACGTAAGGATTGCTTGAAACTGCCGAGGTTGGTATTACCTGGCAACCCTTACAGGTCGGGGTTGCAGCAGTGAGGATAGTTTGAAGGTTACTCTAGGGATGAGGCTGTTCTCTTGTTTCAATGGCCCCTTTGGGTAAGGCGGTGAGTTGGCTGGTTGTATGTCGCCGACTGAGTTGCTGCAGTAGTTGGCTAGGTCTTTCAGTTGGTTGGGCGGTAATTTTTTTTTGCGTACTTCTGGGTCTTCTGTACCCGACTGGCGCATTTTTGGCTCGGATTGTGCGTTTTTGTTGTTGGTCAATGCTAAAAAAAACAGTGGGCGTATTCCGCCACACCCAACAAATAAGTACACCCAACAAATAAGTACACCCAACAAATAAGTACTGTGCAGTACCAGGTAGGAGTACCAGGTAGGTTATAAGTAAAGTCCAGGCAACTCACAGGCGCACCTTCGGGACGTGACGAGGGGAAAAAATGTGACGGATCACATACCATTAATAGTAATAGTATCGGCTACAGGATGCAGCCTGGGCTGTTGAGGAAACGGAGGTGTATCGGAACTATTAATACAAACTCCCGGCGTATCGACGCGTGTGAAGTATGATCGTAGCCGTACTGATGCTGCTGTGTGCTCCTGCCGCTAGTAGACGGGCGGTTGGTAAGCCGCTAGTAGTAGACCGCCGGTTGGTAAGACCTCGCCCGACTTTGAGTTGGTCGCTATAGGAGATGAGACCATCTAAATTGCATGTCCCGAGGTGGCCTTAGAGTGGGTGTACCCTTGCTGTAGCTCTAATGGCTCAAAATAAGGATAGCTCTGACAGCGATAGCTCTAACGCTTCGTGCCATTTATAATACTGGTATGCTTTTGGGGGCTCGAATGTACCGGACGAAAAAACGTGAAGGATGTTACCAGCCGTCTTCTTTGGGCGTCCACCCACTCGGCAACCATTCATGTGCGAGTAGGTTAATCCGGTGCCCTTGTTTGTATACTCGTTGCTCAGTCGGGAGATTGACTGTGCCGTCTCCTAGTCGAGCCAGTAGAGCTCACCGCTTGTTCTAGATTTGGTTTGATTGGCTTAGCCAGGGTTGGCGTTGCTCTGATTGGCTCAGGGTTGGGGTTCGGGTTATTATTTTGTTCGTCTCGGACTCGAGTGTATACCAACTATTTTTTCGGATAAGTTGTACGTGAGCAACCCTCAATCAATCTATCCGGTCTGCTTCGTCGTCTGCTTTGTGCTTGGTGTGGCCGACGCTGTGAGCGCATTTTGTATATGTGACGTATGGACATATATATATTATATTGGTATATGCCATGGGGTTTCATCAGTTTTTCACTGTCTGAACTCTGAAGTGCCGAACTGGTTCATATCTCTGATGTCTCGAGAAGGCTACTGCTGTTCACGTATTGGATAGCTCTGAGAGTCCTAAAGGTTGACGCTCGGGATTAGGGATGGGTCTACTCTTCAATGGTTGAAGCGAGTGACAGCTTTGAAGGTTACGGCCAAGGACCACAGCTGTACGAGTGGATATTGCTTTCCACGGGGTAGCCTCTGGTGTCCGCGCATGGAGACCCTATACGTACGCATACATACCAGGTACAAGGTTCCCCTCCGGGATGTGGCTAGGGGAGTGGCGCAAGCGCCGAAAGGAAAGCAACGAACATATCATGAACGCTGTCGTCGCGGCATTTATCCGTTGTACTGGAGTGAGTTGTAGTGCTGAGAGTTGGGGTCGTACAGGACGTTGCACGAGTTTGGCTCGGGATGTGTGATTGGATAAGGTGTGCCAGCAAATGTGACATTGATGTTGATGTCGAATAGATGGTTGGCGGCGGTGATTTCAATATGTGTGGCGTAAGCATATGCGTTGGACATGAGGTTGAGGTAGTAACCGACCGAGGTATAGTGTGTGTCGGGTTGGCCAAGGGTAGCGACAGATTCGCTTTGGATTCCGCCTGAAATGATGTCGTTGAATGACGTATCGAATAAGGGGATTGGGTCGTACAGGTGATCACGAATATGTTGTAGTACTTGCTGTCGAGTAATAAAGTGTAGGTCAGGGTCCCCATGCACTCTGCGAGCTATGCAACGAAATAAGCAAGCGCCATCTCCTATCTCATTAACAATGGCCCACTTGTTGGTGTTGTCGTCGCTACTGCTCTCACTTTTATCGCTGTCGCAACTGCTGTCGCTGTCGCTGTCGGTATCAGTATTGTTTGTATTTGACTTTCCATTCCCTGAGGAATTAACATTTTCATACAGGGGCTCTCTTCGAGTAGCAGCCACAATGAATTCTCGAAAGACGACGTTGGCAACGTGAGGAACGTTGTCTATGAGCCTGTTTTTTTTCACGAGACACAGGATATTTTCTCGTGAAGTGGTGCGGCTGAGAGCGACGTATAATTGTCCATGCGTGAATACGTCATCTCTCAGATCAAGGCCGACTTTCTGTAGAAGTTGCCCTTGTGACTTGTTGATGGTCATGGCGTCGCATACACGAAGAGGAAATTGTTGACGATGGAAGGTAATTCCTTTGTGGCCTACTTGAGTTTCGAAACAAATTCTTGGTATTTTGACAATAGGAAATATTTCAGCGATTTCTTCGACATGAACGACTTTTGCAGACAGATCTCGAACCACTCCCTTTTCGCCGTTATGGAGGCCATTGTCAAAAGTAATGTGTCTGACGAACATTACTAAAGCTCCTATCTTAAGTTGCAAGTCATGTGGAGGTGTGCCTGGTACATTAACTGTGTTCAAGTATTTGACTGACACGAGCTCTGGCATGTTTTCTGAGTCGGTGGAGACGAGCCGGTCCGAACTCTTCTCGTGCTGTGCTTCTCCGGGTAACATGTCCAGCACGTAGTCATTTATTCGGTCGATGCTGTCATTGGTAGGTGCTAATATGCCGCGGTCATCGAGCGTGTTGTGATTTACTTGCAAAAGGTCAGGATATACGGCTTGAACGAGGTCTTCGAAGTTAGTGGTTCCATTGATTTGGCACACGTGTTCGGAGCCGGCAGAGCCCTTCGGTGTGTGCTTGAGAGGTATAACTGCACTCCCGTCGGAAAGGGTTAGTGGTTCGATGTCGCCTTCGCCCACTGCTAGCACCATTTTAGCGTGGGGAATGTCTCCTCGGTCTCTCATTGATTTGGTGAGACGAAAACGCTGAACATGTTTCCAGAGCTGCGAGGATAAAAAGGCTTCATCCACAACGTCTCTTGCAGTACCAAACTTTACAATTGGTCCACACTGGCGCCAAGCTCCCAAAAAGACAATGGTTTTCCCGCCGAAAGAAAGGTCATTGTTCATGAGGCCCGTTAGTGTTAAGTCCAAAGCTTCAGGAACATATTTGCTTGACATCGGGCATTCGTCCCATATTAACAATCCTGCTTGTTTGAGGACATCAGCTCTTTGAGACTCTGCTTTGATATTACACGTGCTACCACTCACAGCGTCTGGACCAAAGGGAAGTTTAAAAGTTGAACGTGCGGTGAGACCACCAGGGAGGATCAATGCGGCTATTCCAGTGGACGCCGTGCATAAGACGAGCGTCCCACGAGCTCTGAGAGATGCAGCAATAGTAGTTTCGGTGAATGTCTTGCCAGTTCCAGCAGGTGCATCGATCATGTATACGCCTCCTTCTTGTTGTATGACGCTGGATGTGATTGCATCAAACACTGTTTTTTGTTCTTGGGTATGTTGAGGGATAGGTTGATCGGCTAGTTCTTGCATTTCTTGCTTGTCGAAAGCTCCGAGCAAGCGGTCGTACTCAGTGTTTTCGTGAAGTACTTTGGGCAAACCGTATTTGTCTGTGGATCTCCCATGTCTGTGAAGCATAAGAGTCGACGGATTTTAGAGCCGCGTTGACGGCAGCGGATTGTGCAAGGTTCGAGGCGAAGTCGGCGGCGAGATCGTCTTGGAATATCTCCCGTAGCGCGCAAGCAGGTGCACCATGCAAAACGAGTGTTGTGAATAGTTGTCGTAGTTCTTTAGCGGTAGAAAAATCGATACCTTCTTGTAGACATATTGGGTACTCCTCAACACCATGAACTAGGCCGATAGCTCTAGCGGCATCTTCGAATGTTTCCTGTAGAACGCCGTTGACTGTTCGGAGACGTGTCCAGGTGGTTGTTTGTTCATGAAGTAAGAGGAGTCGTAAGTACCATAGGTCTCCTTGGTCAGGGCTCATGTATTGAAGACGAGCTACGATTGGCTTACTTCGGAGATGAACAAAATGGAGGTATTGATCGCGCCAATGGGTGGTGGACGAGCCGTTGTCGTTGGAGGTTTCGTCGTCGCCGGAGGCGTCATCGCATGGGCGAGATCGCTTTGATGTGCGTTCTTTTGGCTGGGCATTGTATTGCTCATAGTATTGCAGGTATGTTAAGTCATCGAATTGGTTGTGAAGAGGTCGTCCGAAGTACTTCATCAAATTTGATACGGAGGATGCGGCTATGGATCGTTGTATTTCCGCGGAGTCGGCTTCGTCGAGGACAACTGGCTGCTCTCCTGGAAGGTGCACAAATAGGAGAACAACAGTTGGCACACGTTCTTGCGGCCTGAACCCAAAAATATGCCACATTGCCTCAGAGCTTGAAATGTAGCGCACGCTGCGATATGCTTCTATTCCATTGCCGTTGTACGTGATTTTTGCTCGAGTAGAATCGGCCGGCTTATATGCATATTTGTATAAGTACGCGATGACAGCTTTACCTGTGACCATGTCGATGCAAATATGGCAATCGTATTTCATAATGAAGTACGCGTTGTAAGGCACTATGCTGCGGTTGTCTATGGTGGTCTCCACGGTCTTGTTTTGGCCATCCTTGCATTTTATAGTGGCGCTGTCGTTGTTGTCTAGGTGTCGGTATTCAGCTCGTCCGGACCTCTCGTTGAGAGCGAGGCTACTGCGGAAAGGCTGGGGATAGTGCATTTTGCAACATTTTCTCTTAGTTTTGGGATCTGTTTTTATGCAGGGTGCAGAAGGGTTGAACGTACCACATTTTTTATGGACCATGTACTGGAGGACCTTTTTACGCCGCTCGCCGTTTGCAATGCTAGCATCTGGAAGGTCTGTCCGTATCCTTTTGTCAACCTCTTTCAATTGCTCGGGGCTTGGTCCTTCAAATTTTATGATGATGTGGGCATGAACACAACCTCGTCCTTGGTACTCAATGACATAAAGCATGTAGCCAAAGAGGTTGCTTTTGAGGTCTGCCAAAAGGAATCTGAGCTTCATTTTGAAGACACGGTTAACTAAATCTGTGCGATCCATTCCTGTCTGGCCTTTGTGGAACTTTTCCACTATCTCTGGCCATTTTGGGTTTGCTGTGAACGTCACCATTAAATGCGGCTTTCCCATGCGTGTGACCACGGCCATGGCATCCAATTGCTTTCTTTTTCGGTTTGCTGGGGCGCCATGAAAGCTGACTGGAAGGCGTTTTCCGACCGTAGCCTCTAGGGGAGCCTGGTTGATTGCGTTGAGTGTGGTGAGACGTTTCTTTGGAAGTTGCTTATCGCAATATGAGAGGACAATGTCATCTTGCCTAGCATAAGAGTCACAGGCATGTTCCTGAGCTAGTGTTGAAATAATTTGGAAAGCTGGCTCGCAAAGCAGCCGTTGCCGACAGTATTGAAAAATATGAACTGGTTTTCCAGTGGCAGAGAGTGTGCGGCATTTCCTGTTGTCGCCATGCCATCCTGGGCTCCACCGCCATGCCATCCTGGGCTCCACCGCCATGCCATCCTGGGCTCCACCGCCATGCCATCCTGGGCTCCACCCTGGCTCGCCTGAATAAAATAAAAGTGGAAATTGTAGAGATTCGTACAAAACCGACCAGATGGGCACGAACCGTGGCTTTTCACATCCGTCAGTTGGACCACTGCGGGGAAATGTGTAGACGTGTCTTTGGGCAGGTGTGCGATCGTCGTCTTTGTATAATAGAGCCGCAATTTCAGTGCGAGCGGTGGGCGTGACACGAGCAGTTTTCCTCGAACGATATGCAAAGGTTGTGGTGTTCGCTTTGGTCGATTTCAAGAAGTAAGTGTACGGTATTGTTTGGCCCATTTATTATCTTGTTTTATGCGATTGCTCAAGGAGGTGAGGGTGTCAGGATCTAGTTGCAGGCGTTTGGTGTTTCTTTAAATATCATTGTCAATAGATGTACATTCGCGCTTGGTTATTTGCTACGGTGCCTCGGTATGTCTCGCGAAAAACTATCCATGACACGGTGATACGGTTTGCCGTGGAGCTTGAGCATGCTAGGGTAAGAGGGTTGCGTCCAAGTGGGCGAAGGCGATGCTCCAAGAGCTGTCATAGCAGATGTGCATTGTAAGAGCGTTGGCGCTGAGGAAACTAGGTGAGCTAAAAATATCCTTGATGTCTTGCGGAATATGAAGGAGTGGGTGATCGACATACTTGCCTTTGGAGCAACAGGTTATGTTCTCTTCTTTCCATTTCAGGGCATTGCAAAACTTGCACTTTGTATTGAGGGGGTTGTTCAAGTTCAAGTACCTAACACAATGTGGATCCGGCAAGACGACAGAAAGGTCGCCGAGCGGAAGGACTCCAAGACGTTGCGGTGCTGATGTTGGAGCGGTGCTCATTAATTAATACCAAAAAAAAGTTGAGGAAAATTTCTTAAACCAAGCGTCCTTTGAAGAGTCTGTAGTCTGACTTACGGCATTTCCTATTCCTTTCTGTTATACGTAGAAGTACTTGTCGTGTACTCGATCAGCCCCTTCTGTGCTCGGGAGAGTTACTTCTCGCGTACTCACTTGCGCAACTCTTAAGTGTTCTAAGCAAATGTGTTCTGTGTTCGATGTTCAATGTTCTGAGTAAAAAAACGTAGCCTAGAAGACTACGAAAGGTCCAGTTGCTCGCCCCTGGCGAGGCCCTCGCGGGGGCGCTTCGCGGGTGTAGAGCTTCTACTGGCGTTCCTTGATTTCTCCGCACTGTTTGCGGCGGCGCGCTCGTCGGCTTCCAGGGTGGTAGTCTCTACCATCTCCCGGCGACGCCTCAGTGCACACCCCACGTGCCAGGCCTTGATCGAGGAAGCCACGAGGTGGTTGCCGGCGGCGATCAGTGTCTCGGCCCCCCCGCGGAGGCAGTCGTAGCAGCGTTTTCCCACCTGTAACAACACGTGGCAATAGAGGAGGAAGGCGGTCGAAGGGAAAATTATAAATATGAAGTGGAACTCCTTGAAAAAACAAACTGGACCGAACCGCACCTTGTGATTATTTTTCTTGGCTATTGTGTCAGTAGTCTATATCATTACTACTACTGTAAAAACTACCATCCCGAATCATCACTACTGTAGGAAGCGCGACGTGTACGAAGGCGTCAAAATCACATGCAGGAAGGTAATATTCATGAAATTACTTGCAGTAAAAGCAATATCAGCATGATACATGTAAGATTATGATAATACGCTTGAAAGAGCGCCTACTACTTGTATCTCGTTGGAGGTACGTATAACTCAATACTTGACATGTACGTAAATCATGGGAGGACGGCACTTCAGGCTGGATATCATCATTTATACAGCGTACTCGAACAAAACGGCAGGAGTAGAAAACCAAAACGGAAAAAAAAACGGTCGGATTTTTTTTCGAAAGAGCGCTCATACTTGACACGTACTGGTAGGTATTAAACAAATCGGGAGACGGCACTTCAGGCTGGATATTTACTTAATATCAGAATTTATGGAGCGTACGGCAGGAGCGAAAAACAAAAACGGTAAAAAAAACGGTCGGAAAAGAAATGAATTTTAGACCTATGCCAATGGTACAGCGAAGTTTCAATTAATAGTTTGAATTTCAAAGATACCCACCAAACAATTTCAGAACACGCTTCCTATGGGCCACGTAAAGAAAAAAAAAATCCTAACTTTTGGAAAAGCCCGGAAAAAGCAAATCTGGGGCCGATGTTGGCCCAACATCGGAAAAATCAGGCCGATCTTTGGTTCGAAGCGGCGAGATTCCGAGTCCTCGACAGACATCGATCAACAAAACCAACGATTGCGTCATGATTTCTGAACGGAGTGCGCTCGTTATAGGGGCTCCGACCCACCCTAGGGTCAATGTCTTCACACCATGGCCGGTGTCATGTGGCGGGAGCTGACCAGGCGTATGGTTAAAAAAACATTTGGGCGCTGGCTTGCACAAAACAGAAGACAAAACTTCTCCATCCGTCTCGAATGGCAAAAAATAGACTTTCTTTCAGGTTTGGGAGGATACCGTAGGACGCCGCCGGCAAGCTCTCGCCCCCTAGACCATGGGTCCACCTGATATCTTCGAGGCCGTCATCTATATTCGTTGGCCTTGCCAGATCCCGAGCGGGTTGATCGTGGGCTGAGTCTCTGTCGAGATCGAGCGTCGATGGTCGCACGAGCTGGTGTCTATCATCGTGTTGACAATTTGCAACCAGAAAAAAACAAATTGCGCCGCCTGCAGCCGTTGGGGGGGAAAAAAATGAAAAATAAAACATTTTTCTCTTTTTTTCCCACAGCGGCGGTACGAGAAAACTTCCGGCTGTTTTTTGAAAGCCATATATTTGAAAAAACACTTTTGAACTTGGCTGTACCATTGGATGGGGGTGGCTTCTTCGCGTTGATATGCGTCTCGTCCTCTACCTTGGTAACCCACTCGTTCGTCCTCACGCAAATGGAAATTCGCGTACAGGGGCTTCCCGGGTTGTTGAGATTTTTCCTGAGGAATGAAACACGTCCGAAACAAAGGAGTTAACTCACTCAGAACACGCACGCACGCAAGCACATTGCATGATCCTACAGCAGTAGCCGCACAAAAAAAATGAATAAAAAATAAAAAAGAGAAACACCACAGCCCACATGACAAAGCAGCACGGCTCTACATACCAGGTAGGTGAGGACACGCACGCACGCAAGCGCATTGCATGACCCTACAGCAGGAAGCAAAAGGTCGATCGCGTACTGAGGAGGGTAGGGGGTTGTGTCCCTGTGTTACTTACAGCAGCGATGGAGATCGTTCGTGTACTGAGGTCACTCGACAAAGTTTAAAATACATACGAGGAGTGATCCGTGTGGGTGCTAACCATGCACATATTATAGTTCTTGGTTTTCCGGCAGTAAAGGCTTCGCGCGGAGGGGGGGGGGGGGGGGGTCGACCCCGCGGCGGTGGCGGCGGCGGTTGCGTTTCGTGTTGGTCGGTTACGTCATTGCTATGTACCAAATAGAAAGCAATCTGTAGGATTTCGGCGTGTTACGGTATGTATCGAACCGTGTAGTAATATACCTGGTACAGCAGTGTCGCGAAGAGGAGGCGGCAGCAGCTGCGGTGGCGGTGTGCCGCGTTCGGCCTCGCTCTAACCCACCTACTTAGCGGGTAGACTTTCCTATCGTTTGGCCGCCGCCTCCTCTGGTACGTCTATGCGCGTGCGTGCATGCGATTTCTGCCATGTTGTGGGGTGAGGGCGGCCTTGTATGGTTCGATGGCCCGCTCTTGCGTTTTGGCGGGGACTGAAAAGGGTCCGTGCGACCTTGAGATGTGTCGTGCTGTCTGCTCCCAAGAGGTGGGGTGGACGGCTTAGTGCCAGTGGCAGGCTGATCGTGCGCAGCCTGAAGCGATTTATAAAGTTCTACATACAGTAAGTGGCCCAGTTAGCCGCCGCACCCCTCCCCCCCCCGCGCGCGCCGTAAGCTGTCCTTGTGTCTGTTTTTGTTATTCTGGGTGGCAAGTGCATTTGAGATACGCACGAGTGGCAAATGCCAGTCGATAACCTTGTCCCTGGCTATCTTCCCTCGTGGTACTATTTTTTACTTCCACTTACCCTCGTCCTGGCTCTGCTCTATGCTTCTAGTTTTCGCTTTTGTAGTCTGGTTTTCATGACTTTCGTTGTTTGGGCTTCTTGGAATACGTCGTCGGAAGCACGGACGGCACAATGGTTACTGTCAAGATTCCGTCGTCTTCCGCTCTCGTGGCTTTCGGTTCTCTGGAACGAGTGTTCCGTTGATGGCATATCAATGCTGCTGTAAATGTTTGATCACCCAGTGTTCGTACACGCCGGGGGACGCCTCTCTCATGTCTCGTCTAATTTGCCTCCGGATACAGGTCCTTCATGGCGCGTCGCCGCTTTTCACGCACACACACATATTACACTCAGACTACTACCAGGTATACCATATTCGAATACCTCCATGTTATATACCGGTTTTGTATTGCCAGGTATACGTCATATACCAGGTATACGTCATATACGAGTACCAGCATTTCTTCTTATTTTTCTTGGCGTTTCGTCCCTATGTAACCCCCACTCCCCGTCCGGCACCCACCCCGGGTGGTCTCAAACCTCCGTCCCGACCCCCCCCCATCAATCGCTCCCCTTACCCCGATTTACTTCCCTTGCCCACCGGTCTCTCTTTTCCGTCTTTGTTTTTTTTGTTTTGTCTTTGGGGGGGCAGGTGGCAGCCCTGCGCGCGCACGTCGTAGAGAAGGAGGGCGGCCTAGGGCTGGCGAGGGACGAGAACGTGCGGCTGAAGGATGGATTGGGTATGTACCAGAAGGAGGTGGAGCGCTTGTCTAGCGAGAACCGCATCCTCAAGCGCGCCGTGGGTATTCAGAACTCCAAGGGCAAGGAGGTGCGTGGGTCTAAGGGTCTGTGGGGTACAGCAGTGTACTTGGCGGCGCCAGCACAAAACAGCAGCCGGATACGTGTAACAGCAGCGTGACTTAGTATTAATAGTGCTGTACCGTACCAGTATGTACGAGGACGTACAAACGTTTATGTACGTGTACTCGTACTATTAATATCATGTTAATAGTCGCTGTCTTTTTTTATTTCTTTTTGGGTTTTGCCAAAATCAGGTATACCTGGCCACTTTTCGGCCAAAATCAGTTACAGTCTAAAAACAAATACAAAACACACGCCAGGAGCCCTGCTATTGGCCAAGCTGGCATTGTAACTGATTTTGGCTCGAACATGCCAAGTTATACCTGTTTTTTTTCCACTCTGTCTAGCTTTCAACTGATTTTGGCCAACTTTGAACCAATCAGAGAGGCCATTCGTTCACTCTTTTTTCTCTGCGTATATGTGTCTGCCCTCCCTCGGTTGAAATTCTTCAGTATTGACGTATAAACTCGTACTCGTACGTCGTACGTAAAAATACGTATTTACACATGCATGCATGTGTACGCTGGTTTCACTTTTTCTTCCTAAGGGTGTGTGTTTCAGATAAATTAATAGTTGTCGTGATCTGGAATCGGCACGGACACTGGTTGTGCTGGATGTCGACGGGTAGGAAAAACTTTTTAATGTGAAGAACACACACTCTGTGTGTTGTTTTCTATGGCCACAGCAGTCGATACAGCACCATGGTCCTTGTCTGCACCACCCCGCGTCGAGGTGGTCTCAGGTTTGGTAGGACAAGATAATTTCGCGCCGAGCAGGCGGTTCATCGAGGACGGTCTAGAAAATTTAAAGCTGTGGACGGGGGGGGGGGGGGGGCGTCAGATACTCTTGGCGCCCCCGCCGGGGCTAAACGAAAGAGGCCTATTAATAGTGTACACCCTAAACAACACAAAACAATGCAGATTTTGGAGGCCATATGGCACGCTTTATGATTTAGGCATTCTTTTTTACCGGACTTCATGGACAGAACACCGCTCGAGGCGGGGGGTTCACTTGGTTTTAGTATTAACTGATTTTGGCACAAACGGATCAGGTATACCTGATTTTGGCATTTGCCCTTTCTTTTTTGTTCATTCATTTTCGGTGTTACTTTATCCCGAAACAGCAGTGGCATCATGTTGTGCGTACGTATTGTTCACCTTCACATGTCGTACAGGTTTTGTGTACCTGGTACCTATTAATCACATGTACCTAACGGGTAGTTATTCTATTCCATGGATATTATGTACCTGGTACCAGATATACGATACGAGATACGTACGTCCATACGTGTTAACAGTTGTTGTACGTGTTATGATATACCTGGTACCAGGTATGTATCTTGGTATACTTGGTTTGCCCGCATGTCATGAGGTGGGTGTGTTGGTATGTCATTAAATAATGCACGTGTTGAGAGGGCGGGCGCGCGGGCGCAGCATGTACGTCTGGTGGTAAGTTTTTTCCCGGCGAATCAACGTCGCAAGGCAGGCACCCTCCTCCCCCGAGCAATACGCTTACCTTCTCACCTGACGTCCTGACTGTGTCGCGCAGTCGGTGCAAGTACCACGTACCGACCGTTGCTGCTGTTGATGTCACAAGAGCAGTATCAGACCCCGTTGCCGTTGTCTAGGCCGTTGTCACGACAAGGCACAGAGTCTTCACAAACCGAACCAAACCAACCTTAACCGAGTCGGGGTCCTAGGATCGCCAGTTCCACGAGCTACCTGCCACAAGGACCTTTCAGGGTGATACATACGACAGCAGTTCCACGACCTTACGCACAACCACCATCTGCCTACGTACTGGCACCTTGTATATGCGATAACGAGTGGTTTTATGATGTGACTATTAATGTTTGTTTTAGAACCGCAGTCCCGTTTTGGGGGACAAACTACTTAGATTTTGACTGGTTTGTCCCCAAAACGGGACTGCAGTACTAAAGGGGTTGAAGAGTTGGCTTTGTCGATCACCCAGTGTTGGTTGGGCGCGTGGGCGGGACTCTAAGGGGCCTCAAGACGGCTTGGTGTGGGGGGCTGTGGGGCCACTCTGATATCGTAACCTGGGCTGGGTCTGGCTGTTTTCCCCTCTACAGGGCAGCGGTAGCCACAGCCGTGGCGGCGGCCTTTCTTCGCGTCGAGCGTGCCGGCTTTTTCGTACTGTCGTACACATTCCTCTATATTCCCCTATGGGACGGTTGGTGTTCGTCGATGGTGTGCTGCATGCGCGGAGGGCGGAGGGAGTAGGCGTGTGTGTTGTGTGTTACGGATGGTGGTTGGTTTTTGTCGTCGTTGGTGGTGGTTGATTGACGATGCAGTATGGGTTTTTGCTTGGTGCGTAGGAACGTGCTGGCGTGTTTGCGAGCAGCCGAGCGGCTACTGATTGCTTGAGATCCTTTTTTTCCGTCAGTAGTCGACCTGGCGTGAACAACGTTTGTTCAGGTCGACAGTCGAGTTTTCGTCTATGGATACTCGTAGGCTTATGATGTGTACCAGTACTTGGTATCCATTTGGCTTTACGGCTCTTTCTGCCCGCCGACATCCAGCACAACCAGTATCCGTACCGATTCTTCGATCCTAGAGAGATACTGGTACAGGTTATTAGACAACGAAACTACCCCACAGAGACATAGACTCCCAGGCTTATGATGTGTACCAGTACTTGGTATCCATTTAGCTCTACGGTTCTTTCTGCCCGCCGACATCCAGCACAACCAGTATGTACTGTGGGGTAGTTTCGTGGTCCCATATCTTATACCAGAATCTCTCTAGGATCGAAGAATCGGCACGGATACTGGTTGTGCTGGATGTCGGCGGGCAGAAAGAACCGTAGAGCTAAATGGGTACCAAGTACTGGTACACATCATAAGCCTACGAGTCTATGTCTCTGTGGGGGAGTTTCGTGGTTTACTGTGGGGTAGTTTCGTGGTTTACTGTGGGGTAGTTTCGTGGTCCCATATCCTATACCAGAATCTCTCTAGGATCGAAGAATCGGCACGGATACTGGTTGTGCTGGATGTCGGCGGGCAGAAAGAACCGTAGAGATTAATGGATACCAAGTACTGGTACACATCAAGCCTACGAGTATCCATAGACGAAAAAAATGTTATGCAGCAGTAAGCAGAGTAAACAACGCAAAGCCGCCATGTAGCTGTTATTAATACGGAGTAGCAATCAGTACGCATGATCAAGTATGATAGTAATTACGGAGTATTAATAACTACTATTAATAGTGCTTACACGATACTGCTATTGCTTGCACGATACTATTAGTACTGCCACTTTCATTCTAAGTTCTTCTGCACTACCGTCCACTGCTGCTACCATTAGTATTGATACTACCGTTGATGTACTACTGCTGTAACACACTGCTTGCAATACGACCTCTCCTATTCCTTCAAAATACATACAGCAGCAGAGTGGTGCTCGTAGGCGCTGCTATCAATATCAATATGATACTTTTATGTCGGTTGATGAAAGTGCCAATCGAATGTAGGCATGATATGAATGGCGATTTACTTCCACATTGTGCGGGCGCTAATGTCAGTATTAATATTAACAGTGTCATGTTTCGGTTGTGTTTCGACGTTTCGACGCGACCGCACGCAATCAACCATGGCGGACAGCACCATGTTTTCATATTTTCCTGGGAATGTCGAAGCGAACCCCCGCGAGAGGCCAGCCGTGCTCAACGTTCACATTTTGGCACGATCATTAGCCCCCCCCCCTGCATAGCGACGACAATACCAGCGCCTTGTCAGTACCAGTAGGGGCACCATGCCGCCAGGACGTTACGTACACAAACCCGGAAAGACGACACATTTTGCCTGGACGTGACTGCGTAAACATGCTACTCGTACGTGGGTGACCGCTGTTTGGCCCCTTGACCGACCGCCTCTGACCCGCCCCCACACTAAAACCACTAATTTATGGCCAAAGTAGGCCTTGACGCGCCCCACAAGACCGGTCTCCTATTAATATGAATAGTCTTTTGGATTTGACAGTTACTCCGCACCAGCCGCGTTTTTCACCCATCTAATTGTGTCGTAGCTGATGGTGTGAGGATTGAGGGTCCGGTGAGTGCTTGAGAGAGTTGAGGCGGGGGGCTCAATGATATTTGCTCCGGGTCCCAATGTGTTTCACTTGTTTCATCGTGGTATTGTGGGTGAAATTTGGCCAGTGCCACGGCCGCGCGGCACAGCCGACCGTCGGGCCCAACTGCTATCACGGTAGGCGCGAGCAGTCGACCAGCGTGCCACGAGGACGCGAGAGCTGCTGGTGTCGCCCGCCTCCGAATTGTGCGATATTGTCACAGCTGATCTGTGTGTGTCTGTGTGGGTTTTGGTGTAATGCCGATCATCACACATATCGATCGTCAACACACGCATCGATGGACCTGAATATCATGTACCGCTTATAAGCAAAATCGAGTATTGCTGTAGCATATGTATCCACGATCCGGGGTAGAAAAATATTTTGGGGGGGGTCACGTCACCTGCAGGCCTAATTTGGTTTCGGAGTTTGGGCTTTAGCCGCGTGATGCAGCCAAGCTCGGGCTAGGGCTATACAGCTCGGGCTCGCGTGGACGGACGACGCATTTTAAACTGAAACGCGTTCTTCGTGTAGTGGTGGACGACAAAACGGAACCACTCACCTCTATACCTCGGTCAACCAGCCGCGCGCACACGCGTGTCCTTCTGTTGGTAAAAATGCGTTGCTGCTTTCTCGCCGGTTCTTATGTTTTTACTCTCTGGGCTTCGCTTCCGTGTTGGTCACTATTGTCTGCGTTATTAAGTTGTACGGTCCACTCTGTTCTTGTCGTTTTTGCTTTTTTTGTCGTTATCGCTGCTGTTGCTTTTCGTGTCGAGAAGGTGGAGAGCCAGCTGCAGGACCTCCAGCAGGCGGCGGGGCAGGCGGCGGAGTACATCAAGCGGCTGGAGCAGACCAACTACGCCCTCTCGGTGCGAGTGCAGGCCATGGGAAACCCGGGACCGAGCGACTTCATGGGCGGCCAGCGCCCCCCCGACGTGTTCTGAAGCAAAGTGCGTCTCGCTGCTCGCCCTTTCCTGTGTCGTCGGTAGGCTCGTGCCGTCAGTAGGGTCCGGTTCGGGAAGGATAGGAGGCTAACGAGGGTAGACCCCATCCCGTCCTTGGGCCGAGCGGGAAAAGGCGGGGGCAGGGGTTCTATTCGTGGGCAGTACTTGGGGTCGGACGTTGAAAATAGTTTTGGCGTGTTTGTGCTGCTACTGCTGCTTCTGCTGCCTGTTCCTGCTGCCCCTGTGGCGGTGCGTTGGGAGTATCGTCAGTGGTCGGCCCGGAATACCGGCGCTGTCTCGCTTTTCCTCGTTGCCCTTGCGGGTAGTTGCCGATGATTGTCAGCGATGGATGGATGAATGAATGAATGGATGGGGCTGTTTTTGGGTCTCGGCTGGGCGCGCTTCGCCGTTGCGCATGTGCGTGGACTCGCGCTTATGCTTCCGTGCTCGCGGTTTGTGTTTGAGCTTGCCTTGCGGCGTTGACACGATGATGCGACGATTTGTAGTACTACCGCTGCCGTGACTCAGGCCCTGCATACACTAACGCACGTAGTATCATACCCCTTTTCTTGCATCCCTGTTTTTTTTTCTGCCCATTTTCAACGGTGGCGCGTTTTAGCGATGGCGGTTTCAGGGACTGCGGTGGGTCGACGCAGTGGTTCGTAACCGTAGAGGGGAGCGAAGGTGTTTTTGGCGAGGATGAAGCCGTCGGTATATATAGCTGTAGGGTGGGCGAGATTGGGGCGATGGGTGATGCTGCGCTGCTAGGTGGCGAGTTAATAATTCATTTTAGAGTTCCTTCCATTAGGGTTGTTTGGCGATCGAGGCGTGCCTAAACTATTGAGACAGAAGCTGTCGAACGCATCGGTCAGGGCCTGGTGTGTGTGTGCCGCCTGCACGCCGGGATGAGCCCGGGAAAGGGGTTCCACCCGTTTTTGGGGCGTCGACCGCCTTCTCCCCCGTCCATGCAGTATGCGGGACGACCGGGGGGGGTGTTAGTTGTATAGGGTGGCTTCGTGGACGAGGGGGCAGGCAGCGGCGGATGGATGGGTAGATGATTCTGATTGGAGATTGTGATCAGTGACCGAAAGAAGGCCGCGAGAGCATGGGCGTGTCTCGAGGGTTCGGGCTAAACCGGTACAACAGAAACGCAAACTTCCCTACAGGAAATCTGGCGATCTGTCATGTTAGTCTGTTTACGGTCGACTCATGGGTCCCGACATAGTCGATTTTCCAGAAGCCATGGATTGCCGGGGGAGCGGGGCTGTATAATACGGTGCATTTATGTGTGCTCTGGTGGAAAAGAGCCGCTTTACCTGTGGGAAGCGTGGAATCTGTTTGCTGTTGTTCCGCACTGTGCTGATTTGATGGGAAGTCAGGAGCTGTGCGAGGGAGATCGGAAAGGAGTGGGAGCGAGGTAGGGAGAGTAACGCGCTCGCTTGTCGTTTCCGATTGTTTGTGATTGATTGGTTCGTTGGTTGGTTGTGTACAGACAGGCTAGGGGGGGGGTGTCGAAGGGGGTGCGGGGGGGGGTGCTTTGAGTGTAAGCACATTAGTTCCAGTGCTTTTTTTATCGCTTTCTTCTAGCAGCCGCGGGGACAAAGCTTGCGGAATGCCTACGAGGGGACCCGGAGTCGTTGCTGTTAGTAGCGGCCCATGCGATAGTATTGGTAGTAGTGTGGCAGCAGTGCGTATAGTACACCCCACACCCCTGTCTTCGGCAGGGTGCTGGCGCGGTTTTTTCTCCTTTTTTCATGAAATCATAATAGCTATAACCACTGCTGGTTCAATGTTCCTGCTCTGGTTGGAGAGGCAGGAAGGAGGAGAAAGGGTGTTTTTTTCTTCTTCGTTGACTTTCTTATGTCACTAGTAGTGTCTATCTGATTATATGGTGTCTTATATAATGATGGTGGTGGTGGTATACGACGCGTGTTGCGATGCAAGCTGTCGGTGTGTTGCTGCGCGCACGTCGTGTTGCCGAAAAAAAAAGAAGCGTGAGATCGACTTGCTTCTTGTCTCGATTTGTTTTTGGCGTGGCCGAGCTAGCGTCCGTTGCGTGGAGGGTGGAGGGGGGCTTACATTGTATTACTATAGCCTGTGTTCCCTTTGCATGCTGCCCTCGGGTGGCCTGTAAAATAGTACCACCACCAGGTAGATAGTACCAAATAAAAGTAGGCAGAAGAGTATGGTACGCCACATGGATGAGGATGGTGCAAGATGAGCGCTCTCTCTATTACTTGATGAGTTTTTTCGTTGTGTATCCCTCTTGAGTTGCGCACACTTTTTGGCCTGACTCCACTAGACTAACTACTACTACCTGGTATACTACTATTAATCCTACTTCCTACCAGGACAAAGTAGGAGTTACAAGTAAGTATATAGTACTGATCGGGGCGAATAGGAACGTCGGCCCCCTGACTGACTTGCTTAGCCTGCGCGTTATTGAGCTGTTGAGCTACACCGATAATCCAATCAATTGTTGTTGTTATCGATCGCGGCACGACGTTTCGCCTGCCTGATGTCTGACAGGGTTGAACTTTGGTACGGGGTGAGGGGGGAGGGGTGGTTTGGTTGTGGCGCGGTTTTAACCCCTTTAGCACCGCACTCCCATATGTGGGGACAATTCACTCTAATTATAAGTAGTTTGTCCCCAAAACGGGACTGGGGTCCTAAGAGGGTTAAGGTTTTTGCTTGTTGTGTTCAGACTGTTTGCTACTGTGCTGCTTGCTGCTGCTGCTGCTGCTTCTGCTCCTTCCTGCATGCATGCGTACCACAGCGGGACCGGGAGGGTAGTTGCACGTCAAAACTACATTATTAATTGCTATATACTCGACACATTATTACCGCTATTTTATGTCGCGCGTGCTTCGCTCCTCGCTCATCACATGAAACCCCTCGGGAAGATGGCGGTTTTGCTGGTACGACACTACACTGTAATACTACGAGTTCTCGGATTCGCCCTCCGCGCAGGACGGGCGGGCACAAAACGTTGTTGTGCAGGCTCCGGGTCTTTACTTGCCAAGGCCGGCATTAAGTTTTCTTTGGGCCGCCCGGATGTTTTTTGGAAAAACGCCACAAAACGCGCGGGCTGCGGAGTCGTGTGACTGCACCTACCTCCTCCTACTGCCGACCTCGAGCCCCTCAAAATGATTGGGGTTAGGATTTGATCTGGAGTGCGTTTTGGCTGGGCAGATGTTCATTGGAAATGACGGCACACGCCCTGCACAAAGTTTTGTCGCGACCAGTCCTGCCTGCACATTCCAGAAGCCTATACATACACACTCTTTTATTTAATCGTGCTCGATCGCGTATTAATAGTAGGTGGTCGTATAATAGCAGTTACTGCTGTAGTAGTATTAATAGTAGTAGTTGCCGTTTTCCACCCGACGATGCAAATATATATTCAGATCGTCGGACAGAGTGCCCTTGCAGTAAAAAAGTTCAATTGAAGCATGCACACTGCTAGCCATATACCGGTGGCCTGTCGATCGATCATCATCAGGACCTAACTGCTGTGCTTGCGGCAGCACCTCGGCTTGATGAGTGGTTTGTTGAGAGCGCGGCGGGATATCGAGTTTCGGACGTTAATTACGTGATTATTATTACTTCGAACGTTCTGCGTTATCATAGGTAACGGACGTGTGAAACGATGGAACCACAGGAACATGATTTGCTCCCTTGTGAAGAAATATTAACAGCGACAGCCCAATGTCACTCAGTGCACATAACAGGGGACGCTACAAGGCGGCCCGCTTGAGAGCCCCTTCTAGATGGCGAACACAAGCCAGCCTAGACCCTATTACTATTAAGACCTCGCCTCTTGACTTCAACCCTCGCGCGAGCCCTCCATATACATATGGAACTCCCATTGGTTCATGGCTCATGTTTGGGTTCTCCAACGAACACCATGCGCACCACGCTCTCTCTCGACCGAGCAGGCCTGGCATGCGACAAGGCAGGCGCCCCGGCTGGGCGACCACCGTAGCAACTCTTACGTCTGCGGGAATCATGGCACGAGCTAGCTGTTACTGTCTTTCCTCTGTGGCAAAGGTGCATCATCTAGGCGTGGCTCGACCCAAAACATCGTCATCAACAGCAATCGCGCGTGCAGCAACAGCAACAGCAACAGCAGTAGCATCACCGTCGGCAACGAACACCCTCTTCGCTGGACGCTTCTCAGCAGAGCCTCAGGCCCGTGCTAGGCGAGGGCGGCCCTCTGCTATGCCAACGAATTTCAACGCCCTCAGCGACGGTGGCGTTGGCGTTGATGTCGGCGGCGGTATCTACGCCACGACTAGTCGAGGCCCCGACAGAACATTTCCTTGGCTCCATGTCGTTCCAAATGGGCACTTGGCACGACAGCCTCAACGGCAACGGAACGCAGGCCTTAGGCGTGGTCTTGCGAGCAGCTCGACCGTGACTGAAGACGGTGCTAATATTGGCGAGCACGGGGACGATGACGCCCTCGTTGGATTACCGGGAGGGCGGCAGGTCGCTGAGCCAGGGGTGGTGTACTTCGTTGCGACGCCCATCGGCAACCTGGAGGACATCACGCTTAGGTCAGCCGGGATATGTACGGTGTGGGGCAGATGCGAGGGGGTACTCAATACCTGGTACGTATATAGCATGCATGGCCGTAGTCATACGACCGTCGGGGGGGGGAAGCTTGCAACTACTATGGAATGCCTAGCGAACATTGCACTGAAACATGCTACCTACTCTTCGCTGCAGAGAATACTGCCACCACCTCCGCGCCCACCGCACCCCACGCCTTCTTCCAACCCTCCTCCCCTATTATATACCAGGTACCAGGTACCTGGTACCAGGTTCCAGGTACCAGGTTTATACCAGGTATTTTTTTTATTTATTTTTTTCCATCCCATTCATTATCTTCGCACATCTTCTTCTCTCTCTCCTTCCAACTCGTAACTCAGATCCGGGGTCACATAGCAGGCTCTTCTCCCCCCTTCCCGCTACGGTACGTGCCTTCATTTTTATCTCGAGAAGATTTCAGCCTTTTCTTCCCTCGTCGACTCGCATCGAATTGTGCCTACCCACGCTGCAAGGCGCTCTCAACAATTGAATCCCTTTTTTTATTTTTGCAAATAAAGTCAAAGTCCGACCCTCCTAGGGCTCGAACCCAGGACTCAAACAAGTAGAATTCGAGGTTAACCACTTGAACCACCGGGGCGACCGGCTCAGGTTGGGTTGGCGTGCGGCTGGCAACGACACTACAGTCTGTAAAACATGCCGCTCCCTTCGTATGTGAGCTAGACAACCAGCATACCGCTTTTTTTTTCTTTCTTTTTTTCGGCGGCCGGTCACAGCTGGTTGTCGAGTCAGATCGTTTGCGCGAGGTGAACAACCTTTTACTCCGCACAAGTGCGTATGATCGTATCACGTACCTGGTAGTGTTTATGGTAAGGAACCCAAGAGGCAGTTAGTTACATACCAGGTAGTAATCTCATTGCCGTCTCTGGAGATGCCTACACCGGAAATTAAATCAACTCATTGAAGCTGTCATCTATATCCAAGTCCGCCTCAACAGCGGTTCTAAGTAGGATGCAGCTCACCCTTCTTGCGACTCGCTAGATATTTCACGGCGCTTCGCGCTTGGTGCAAGCAATGTCAGCATCGTCGGTGAAAACCCGACATGCTCCGTCCCGGCATTGTAGGGATGCGACGGTCTATGGTCGTACGACTACGGCCATACATGAGATCGAGTACATATCTCTATCGAGTACACCCCCCCCCTCCACCCCCTCCCGTTAACTCTCTGGAGGTGCACCCCGCCTCACCCCCCCCCCCCCGCCCCCCCCGCCCACGCTCCCATGATATACTCGTACTTGTTTTAATGCTGCAGAGACGTATGCTACCCAATCCCCGCCGCCCACCCCCGCCACCGTCGCCTTCCCGCCTCCGCCTGCGTCCCCCATACCCCTCCCCACCCAGAGCGATGAATATATTGAGGACGGCGGACATCATAGCTGCCGAGGACACGCGAACGACAGGAAGCCTTCTTAAGCTCCTGGGGGTGGAGCGAACCGGCCGGCTCATGAGCCACCACGACCACAACACCCGCCGCCGCGTGCCGGAGATCGTGGAGGCCGCGAGGTCAGTTGGTTGGTTGATTGGTTGATTAGTTGGTTGTTGGTGCATTGATTTGGTGATTGATTGTTGGCGATATCTACCCACCCATTGCAGATTATATTTCAGTTTCGGTTTCATTTTCGGTTTCGGTTCCATTTTTGGTTTCGGTTTCAGCATGGGTTTCGGGTTCGATTTCGGGTTCCGTTTTCAGGCTGTATCTCGATTATTTCAGTGTCGACTTCGAATCCGATTTTGGCTTCGGCTTCTGCTGCGGCTTCGGCTTCGACTTACGTGTCGATTTCCAGCGGCGGAAACATGCATGTTCGGTTCTGCACGTGAAATCAATCACGGTTGTAGACATGTATGGCCGACATAGTGTAGTACCAAATTTCAGCAGGGTGGCAGGTGTGTGGGCCTTCGGCGGCCACGCGGGGCTTTTGGTAGATTTCCAGCGGCTCCTATTCGCCATTGAGGTGCCAAATAAATGGGATGGGCGCATTTCGGGTTCAAAGTACCGAATGAGAACGTGGCGTCACAGGTGGTAAAAGAAACCCGTGCAAAGCCGGAACAATCCAGACGTGTCGGTTCACCGCTGGTGGTCGATTTCGATGTCAGTTTCGGTTTCGAATTCGGTTTCGATTTTGGTTTCGGTTTCGATTTCGGTTCCGAATTCGGTTCGATTTCAGTGTCGGTTTCGTTTTCGAGTCCGGTTCCGATTTCAGTTTCGGTTTCGGTTCCGGGCGATGCGTGTGCTGAGCCGACCATCGATTGGGTTCGTTTAAAAAAAATCTGCATGGGGGGTTGGTTTGCGGAATGGTTGGTTGGATATTGGATGGTTCGCCGTTCGCCAGACTGGATAAGTGTTCATCTGGCGTTTACTCTTTTTTTAAAGTTGACCGAATGAGACGGACTGACTATTGATAGTAACAGCTGCGGATTGGCCAGCCACTGTGCGTCACTCTATCCATCGTGGGCAAAGCACCAAAGTACAGAAGTGTGTACCTGGTACATCTGTAACAATATCAGGTGAGCGTACCGCGATACTATTGTTTGTACAGGTGCGCAAATTGCATGCCACGTGCTGGAAACTCTCCTCCCCCGTGCCGTGGTGGTCGACATCATCAAGCCGCCGGTATCTCGACTTATCGTGCACGGCCAAGTCAATTCAAGACAGTAAATGTCACCCATATTTTGTTCCCCGTGCCCCGCTGTCTCCATACAGGGAGGGGAAGTCCGTCGCGGTGGTATCGGACGCGGGGACACCGGTGAGACCCCCCCCCCCCCTTGGTGCAAGTATTGCCTGCCTGATCGACGCGCTCCTTCCGGCATTATAGGGATGTCATGGGTCTGTGGTCATACGACTGCAGCCATGCATGGCATAAGTACGCCCCCCTCCCCCGTCCCATCCCTTCCGATTGTTTCATGTCTCCGCCCAGTCTCACCCTTGCCTGAAATAGTGTGAATTTGCTTCACGTTTCCCCCGTGAGGCCGGTTCTCCTTTGCTCCCGACGGCCTTTTCGTTTTTCGCAGCGAATGCATTCATTTATGTTCGACACCGCGAGCCTACTGCAACCTATCAGCTATCAGCTATCAGGTACCACGCAATCGCGCCCGCTCTGTTACGACAGCACGCCCGTAAGAGCAGGTGCCTGTCGAGGTATGCATGTACCCTCACCCGGCATCGGGAGCGTTGGTGTTGGTGGTCAGGAGGCCACATGTTTGGTCAGGCGCGGGCGTAACGAGAAGCTCAACGTGACTGGTGTTTAGCTTGCGGCGGATGCGACGGATCGTGGGGGGGGGGGGTGAGGGTTGTACTCGATATCATGCATGACCGTAGTGGTGTGACCAGGGTCCGCCAAGGCCGGTATGGGTGGCTCGACTCGGCGGTAGTGTCCTGCAGACGTGCTTGGCACCTGGTGGGGTTGGTACAGTATCCGGCCGACGGACGGGTCCAGTGGCCGCCGCTCTGTTACGTCTCTCTCTCTCTCTCTCTCCCTCCCTCTTTCCCTCTCCCCACTTTCGTTCTGTCTCTCTCGCGCTTTTCTGCGTCTATTATTTCTCCGTCCCGTTATCTGTCGCGTATTATCTTTCAAGTATATCTCCCTTCTCTTTTTCGTCTTCTTGCTGTTTAGTAGAAACAATAACACCATCGAAAGCGAGTGGAGGGCCAGAGCGTCTACAGTACGCAGTATGAAAAACTGCAACAGGGTGGCAACACGCTGCTTCACAAACTTTTGCAACTTCTTCCTGACAGGGCATTTCGGACCCGGGTATGGAGCTCGCGGAGGCGTGCGCAGCGGAGGGGGTACGCGTCGTCCCTGTCCCCGGGGCCTGCGCCGCCGTCGCCGCCATAAGCGTTTCTGGCCTTGCATCCCACGAGTTCGTCTTTTTCGGGTTCGTGGCCGGCAAGCGAGGCTCAGCTGTTCGGCGGCGGAAGCTGGAGGACATCGCGCGGGTGAGATTGAGAAATGACGGCGGGTACTTTAGGTACCAGGTATGTGTTATTGTGCACCTTGTGCAATGAAAGATCATGTCTGAGGTGCTCAAACAATAACACGTTTTCACGTTTTGTAATTTGGCGTGATATCATCGTTGACCAAAACAAAAGCGGAAATAACGGGGGGGGGCGGGGGGGGGGGGGGGTCAAGTCACGAACCTTTGGTGGGCATCCCTTTTTCTTGATTTTGTGTTTTCAATCGATTGTTTTTGTCGCCGTTTTCGTAAACATGGTACGTTTTTTGTTTTGTTTGTACAATTCGGGAGTTTTTTTTTGTTCGCGAGGAATCTTACCAGCTGGTGGAAACTGGTGTAGTTGCTGTAACAGATGTGACGGGCGTGCCGGGAGTAGCGGATCAGATGGGACTGGTGTCATTGGTGCAAAAGGTGCAAAAGGTGCAATTGGGGCGGTTGCTGTACTTATATGTAGACGAAGAACGAGTCTCGGCCCGCGTATGTACGTGGTTCGGCCATGAATGGACGACAGATCATCATGGTTTGTACGATATACGTATCCCATAAATGTGGGTGGATAACAGAGTCCCTTGAAAATTGTGTGCATACTGTATCTGCTGTGACTGTTGTGGATGGGCAAACCGAGTCCCGTGACACTTGGCACGTAACGTATTGTAAGTATTGTTACTAAAAAAGGGCAGGGTAGCGTAACCACGTGGCACGCACGTACTGCTCCAGCTGTTGTCTGTGTATGGCAGGGCCCCGTGATACGAAACACGTAATTAAACTGTAGAGGAGAAACGGAGTCCCGCGACACGCAAGCTTTGCAACAGCAGTAATGGTTGTGGCTTCTGGTCTGGCTCTATGTCCGTCCTTTGGTTCTTCCCGCGTTTCTGTGTTTCTTCTTCTGTTTCTGGCTCCGCATTTTGGTTCTGACCTCCTCCGTACTTTCGTGCTTGTTGTGGTGCTGGTTCTGGTGATGGTCCGGACCCCGGGCTCTGGCGTTGGCTCTGGTTCTCATGTCGGCGCTGGTGGTGGTTCTGGCCTGCTCTCGCTCTTGTTTCTGCACAGGAGACGCGCACTTGCGTGATGTACGAGTCCCCCCACCGCATCGCCGACACGCTCCAAGGGTTGCTGTTGGCGGATACCTCGATGGCGGCTGCCGGCGTGGGGCTGAATCAAAGGGAAGGGTGGGAAGAGGAGGAGGACGGACGGAGGGGGGGGGAGGGGGGGGGGGGGAGAGAGCGCCTTGGTGGCAGAAGGAGGAGGTGGAGGAGGAGGGGGGGGGCGGGGTGAGGGGGGCGGGGGAGAGGGGAAGGAGGGGCGAGCGGCGGCGACGGATGTGGATGTGGATGCAGCTGCCGGTAGGAGGTGGGAATTTCGTCGCTAGTGCTTGTGGGTAGAAATACGGCGTGTGTGGTTCGGTCGTATGTCCCGCCCGTATGTGTACAGTATACGTGCCTTTCTACCTAACTGTCTGTCAATCTGTCTGTTTGCCTGTCTATATAGTCATCTGTGCATTTTGTCTTTCTCGTTTTTTCTGTTCTCTTTCGTTCTCTCTCAGCATGTTTTTCTGTCTTTCTCTCTCTCTCACTCCAGCTCCTCGCAAATATGGCAAGAAACGATATCCTTCGCATCGAAGACACCCCCCCTCCGCCACAAACCCAACCCCATATCTACATCCCGCTGTCCTCACGCGCTCGCGTCCCTCTCCGCCTCATCCCCTCCCCCCCAGGCCGATAGTCCTCGCGCGGGAGTTAACGAAACTACACGAAGAGATTTTCCGCGGCACGCTCAAAGAGGCGGCGGACCGATACGGCCAGCAGGGTGCCGGGGGCGGCGGCGCCGGACCAAAAGACCCCCGGGGCGAGTTTACGGTAGTTCTCGGCCCGCGCGAGACTAAGGAAACCCGAGATGAGGGGGCAGAAGGGGCGGCGGCGGCGATGGCGGCACTGGAGGCTAGGTGAGGTGTAGGAGGCGGGAAGGGCTGGGGAGGGGTGTATAGTCATGTAGTGCACGGCTGTGCTCGTATGACAGTAGACCCTCGCATCTCTAATGCCTGAACAGAGAACCACGGTTTTTTCACTGACGAGGGAGATAATGATTGCACCAAACGGGCGGGAAAGGCAAAGGGGGGGGGGGGAGTACTCGATAGGAGAGATGTACTCGATCTCGCGCATGGCCGCAGTCGTATGGCCATAGACCCTCACATCCCTACAATGCCGGGACGGAGCATGTCGGGTTTTCACCGACCAGGCAGACGTTGCTTGCACCAAGCGCGAAGCGCCGTGAGGTGTCCAACGGGTCGCATGAAGGGTGAGCTGCATACTACTATGAACCGCTTGTGAGGCGGACTTGCATATAGATGACAGCTTCAATGAGTTAATTTGATTTCCGGTGTAGGCATTTCCAGAGACAGCAATGGGAGTACTACGTAACTGCCTCGTGGGTGCCTTACCATGAACACTACGTGATGCGATCAATTCCCTTGTGCGGAGTAAAGGTTCTTTGCCTTTCGCGCAAAAAATCTAACTCGACGACCAGCGGTGGGCGTCCGCCAAAAAACAAAAAACAAAAAGCGGTACCCTGGTTTGTCTAGCTCACGCAGTGAGCGGCATGCTTTACAGTGTCGTTGTCAACCGCCGCCAACCCAACCTATATAAGAGGAGGGGGGGGGGGGGGGGGTACATAGCGTGGGGGTGGCGTGGGGGACCAGAGAGGGGGAGGAAACGGAGAGAGGGGCTGAGATTTCAGTTGATGTGTGCTGTATGTAGCCGCTGGGACAGGAGGCTCGCGGAGTTTTTGAGGTCGGGGAATACCACTGCTGTTTGTCTGTTTGTGTGATGTGTGTAGTGAATTTTGGTGGTGCCGCGAAGAGTTGTTTCGGCATAATTATATATTGGTGGAGGTGGGTGTGGGGGGTAGTTGTTGTGGAAGACGACGCGCAGTACTTGCGCGTTTTGTTGTCGGTTGGTGTTTGTTTGATATGAAACGAGCTACGTCGCTCTTAGGGCGCGGGGGGGGGGTTGCCACGTCTTTGTGTGTGTAGAAAAAAGCGCACCCAACACACCCAAGTTGGTTTGCTGTAGTTTCACGCCTACTGGTAATTCGTCTACTAGGTAATCGTTTTTCAGCAAGCGTGCACGCTCTGGGTGTGTTTTATGGTTTTGGTGGGTATGTAGAAACGACGGTTCAAATGTCAGATCACAACAACGACACACACTTCCGTTTCGGCGTGCAGGAGAGTGGGCAGACCAGATACACAATTTATTTATACGTACGAGACCCCCCCCCCCCTCCCCCCTCCGTCCCGACATTGTAGGGATGCGAGAGCCCATGGTAATACGACTACGGTCATGCATGACACGGGGTGCCCCGTCCCATCCCGTCTGGCCTCCCCCAACCTACCGTCCACCCACGCCCATTTCTGTGAGCACCTGAACGTTATTATCGTTTGTGTTTTCCCAGACTGACGGAGCTGACTGCGGGAGGAATGAGCACATCGTCGGCCGTGAAGATGGCCTCGAAGGACCTCAACATGAAGAAGTCGGACGTGTACCGAGTGGCGCTAGGCTTAACCCCGCCCCCGTCGAGCAAAGGAGCCGCGGGATCGGCGGCCTAAGGACACTGAGGAGCGGGGTCTTAGCTATTACTCACAAGCTTGTGTTCGAGCGAGATGCGATTTTCTACATTTAACGGCGTCAATTAGGTATAAAAAAAAGGAGGACCCCTTGCGGGTTGCCTGAAGCATCCGGCGTTTATAGTGCCTTCCATGTTTACGGGGTGCACATCCTGCATGAGGCCTTATGGAGCCCATTGTACGCGCGATCGAAACATAAAACACCCAGCTTGCAAAGATGACATTCGAAGAAGTCCTCGATCTCACAGCTGTTGTTGCTGTTGTTTTTTTTTTTTATGGATATGCTCCGTCCACCAACGCACACAAGCACCGACAGCAGCTACGAATATCCTGCTACGCGAGTTTCCTACGATAGCTACGAGTATGCTACCCTGTTTTCACTACGTGACCAGTACGAAGTACGTGTACCAGTGTTTTTTTAATGCTTGGTGTCGTTTTTGTTTTTGCTCCAATGTTGAAAAAAATGGGCTGTTGTGAACTACTACTTGGCAGATATTTCTCGTGCATGTGCTGGTGTGGATATAGCTCCAGGCGTTTTGCTCGCTGTGAGCTGTTTTCCTTTGTTTGGCCAGCGTAGACACCTCACGAACTCGTGGCATCGCGCACGGAAATAGATTGCACCAATCTGGCCGTAAATATAAGGACCGCTTGGTATTCATAGAAATGTCTGAACGGGCCTTATATTTATGCCCATCGATATCGAACGAGAATCAATCGGGTTATATGCGATACAATTTCGATAGCCGACACGTTGAACGAAACGTTGCACAAGTCGAACAGATAGATCATCTACGGGTAGATCATCAACAGATCTTAAACTGCCGTTCTGAGATGCTGTATGAGTACAGGGTCTGTGTAGCGCAGATTCAACCCAGGAACAACGTCCTAAAGATCACGGCGATTTTACGGCTCCCACCAGGCAACATGAGTTTTGGTTGTACCTACCGACCAGGATGCTGACATACGCTGAAATATCTACTGTAGATCATGGAGTGGAGGTAGATTACCTGTACGGGGATGTCAGCGGACGGAGGGCAAAACGCGTTCGATGCGATGTATACCTCGTGTTCGCACGTTCAGTATTTTTTACCTGGTATGTATGTCGAAAGCCCATTTTTTCGATGTGTACATATTATACTTCTGTGCGCCGAAAAAACGATACGATGACCACTCCAACACTGTTGCGGTTACGACTGAGTATCATCTGGTATGATAGACACGTGCTCCGGTATAGGCGTGCACCACTTTTCTTCCCCTTAATTTATTTTCTCGCATCACCTTATTAAGGAGCTCTATACCTCACCCACAAACTTGGTTTTGCAGGAGATTGGAAGCGCTGTAAAGACATCCGATGAGCAATCCCATGGCGTAGTAATAGGCATACAATTGATAAATACTGCTGCAGCACAAGGATGAAATTCCGACGATTTCGGGTTAAGGAGCCCCGTCATTCAGAAAATGGTTCTATTACGGGGGACCATAGTTAGGGTCATTCTTATCGGAGAGATTTTTTTCCAAATTTTCGACATTTTTTTCGCGCAATTTTTCAATCTTCAGTATTTTCCTGGTTTTTTTTTCCAAATATTGGAATGTTACAGAACTTGATATTTTTGGTTCTGGAGAATTTCACGAATAGTGACAGAACGCCTCCGTATATTGATACATATCTCCTATTATTTCCAACCTTTGGAAATTATGGAAAAAACTCTCTCCGATAAGAATAAACCTTAATAGGACCTATGGTATACATAAAAACCTACCAGTATACCAGGTATATTTAACCATTTTTACTAACAATATTTGGTCCTATCATGGTCCCCCATAATACCTAAACGTGATACCGGTATCGTAACACGTGTCCATATCATATCAAGTTATATCGTGCGTGCCGAAAAGTTTAGTACGTGTGTGTGTTCGTTTATTCTTATCGGAGCGCTGGAGAGGCCAACCAAGTATGATCCGCACCAAACTACTCTTAATAGTTGTGGTTGGTTTTTGTGTTGCAGCGCAGCATTGCTGTTCTGTTGCCGTTACGAAGCGGCCGATTCGCTTGAGCATCGAGAGAGAGGCGTACGCTGTGGGGGGGGAGGGGGGGGGGGGGGGAGCACGGAGCAAGAGTGTGGAAGAACGCTGCAGCCGCATGATAGCTGCAGCGGTAGGTAGTGTGCTCGTCAGGGGACATCTTGGGGGCATCCCCGGGTTTCCCAAGTGGATAAATACCACGTGGAGGCTATAGCGGACAAAAAACTGTTGTACTCTGGTCAAGACTCATGTTTTTGTTTCCCCCATCCCGTCATTTTTCTTCTCCCTACCAGGTACTCCCTTTCGTCACTCCGAATCGGGGTCAGATACCGGACACCCCTTCCCCCTCCCCAGAACGGTGCAATGCACACAGCGATCACAAACCAGTAATTTATTGTATATCTTTCGAATTGCATTATCATTATCGTTTCCTGTGTCGTGGGAGAGAGAGAGGTTCCTCCCCTCGGCCAGATACCTGTATCGCAGCTTCCTGCAATACCCTGGATATCTCGACCACTCTAATTCTACGTCTCTCTCTCCCTCCTATTATACCGGCCGGGTTCCTAACTAGTACGGCCTACAGTTGTCTCGGATCACCAAGCCTCCGAATGGTACGGTACCATTCGACTCCTCCAATCTAACTAAAGTAAACCCTAGCGGAAGGAAAGACATTTCCTCCGTACCCCCGGCTACTCGTGCCTCCCCCCCCCCCCCTTCGAAATAAAAAATAGGGGGGGTGGGGCGGCGGAAAATAAGGCACTAATTCCTGGCTTGGATCGACATACCAGCGATTACCTCACGTCTGCCCGTGCTCGTCACAGGACCTCGTGCTTGCTCGTGCCCGGCGTGGGGATGCTGACCTACGCTCGGTGCTTTGCTTCGAAGGACTGCGTGCGAGGCCTTCCCTTCCAACCAAACTTGCTCTATCCCAGTTCCCGATACAGACATGCCACATTCTCTCTACCAATAAACCCTGCTTTGTCCGTTACTTCGTTTGCGGAGGCCGTTACCTCGTCTACGGACAAACCTACCCTATATTTTACTCCTGAACAAAGGAACAACTTCTCAAGTGCGGCATCTGCTTGGTCGGTAATTTAGCAGGTCCGATCATCTACTACTGTATGGTTCCGTTTAAATGGGAGAGGACGCTAACCGGCAAATAAATGCAGGAGGCAAAATTTAATCGGAACGCAGAACCCGGAGCTGCATTGCTATTTTTATCGCAAATGCGACGACGATAATCACCAACACCACGTTTCAACCCTCAGGGATCCTTTCACAAAAGGCTCCTCATTTCGAAAGCGCTCCGCCTGTGTTCTGAGTGTCTTCGTTTTTTTGCTTCAGAGGAAGGAGTACCTTATTGTCATTCTGGAGTTGGCGGAAACCGACGTTACGCGCTGTTGAAAGAAAACGGCTGGCTGTGGTGACGGTGCTTCCTATATATACCGAGCTACGTACCCAGGGGGGAAGATCGATCGATTGCCCATGCAGCCCACAGTGTACCGTCATTTTCTTCTTCTTATAACATCCTCCCTCTGACTGGCGGGATCTTTGGGGCATAACGGTTCCCGCTGTTCACCGGGGGGGTGTACTCGATAGGAGAGATGTACTCGATCTCATGCATGGCCGTAGTCGTATGAACATAGACCCTCGCATCCCTACAATGCCGGGACGGAGAATGTCGGGTTTTCACCGACCAGTACCGGGGGGGGGGTGTACTCGATAGGAGAGATGTACTCGATCTCATGCATGGCCGTAGTCGTATGACCATAGACCCTCGCATCCCTACAATGCCGGGACGGAGCATGTCGGGTTTTCACCGACCAGGCAGACGTTGCTTGCACCAAGCGCGAAGCGCCGTGAGGTGTCCGGCGAGTCGCATGAAGGGTGAGCTGCATCCTACTAAAACCCGCTTTTGAGACGGACTTGCATATGGACGACAGCTTCAATGAGTTGATTTAAAGTACCGGGGGGGGGGGGGGGGGGGGCGTACTCATTTTTTGCTTGCCTTAGTCATTTGACCATTGACCACGCATCCCTTTCGAGACGGAGCACCGTTCCTACTCCTAATAGAGACACCTCCAACAATTGGGCGCTCATTACGTTGTTTCCATATATTACATAGACACTTTTTGCTAATCTTATCCCCTTCCTGTTTGGCCGCCTGTGGCCACCATCTATCTCCTAGGATAGCGATCGTTTTCTCGCTGGTATCTAGTGTGTCAAACTCCTCCATGTCACATTCTTCTATTTCCCTCATCTCCTCTTCTAACACATCCCGTTCCTCCTTGTATATTTCACATTCTCCTACTATGTGAGTTCTACTCTCTATCGCTTTGCCACACGGGCACATCTGTGCATATATTTCCTCCTCCTCCCGGCTACTGGTATACCTCTTTCTTCTTTCTGGCAAGTCCAGGTCGCCTACAACACGAAACCGCAGCTTCAGCGTTTTCGCGAAGTCCATTGGGCCGTGCAGATACGTTTTCATTCCTATTCCTTCCCTCAATCTCCAGTAAATCTCTAGGTGTTTTTCCGATTCCACCTTGTTTCGTAGCGCTAGTCTTTCCCTTATTTCTATCCTTTCATCTACTCAGTAACTCCTGCCTTGTACTTCCCAAACTTCCCGGCGAACATCACCTCTTCTTGGTTTCCCCCTATGTCCTTCCATACTTCCTCAACTACGCTATCCCACCTTATTCCAGTTCGCCCTTTTGTTACTTTCTCCCATGTAGCTTTATCAACTATGGCCGGCAACCTCTTTTTTGGCATGTTCCTTACTTTATATTGCCATTTCAACTTTCTCGTATATATCCCTGTTTGTTTTGAGTGGGTGCATTCCCAGTTCTGCTCTTAATACTGTATTACTAGTCGTACTTGAGCATCTTAGGATTTTTTTAGCTGCTGTCATCTGTACTGTTTCCAACTGTTTTACGAGTTTCGCATTCCCTTCCCATACTTCTCCTGCATATTCTAGCTTTGGTACTATCACATTCATCAGGATACATCTCTTAATCCTGGTGTCAAGGTGCGAGTCTGTTAGGATCGCATCCATCTTGCCTATGTGCGCTTTACCCTTTCCTACTACTTTTGCTATATATATATGTGTATCCCAAGAACAGTCTTCTGAGATCTCTACGCGAAGGTACGTATACTGGTCTACGATCGGCAATTCATCTTCGTCCCACTTCCAACTGAAATTTATCGGGTTCACCTTAGCTTCGTTACAAACAACTACTGCGCATTTCTTGACGTTCGCCGTCACCCTCCATTTCCTAGTGTATTGTAGCGCGTTCTCTATTTGTTTCTGCAATCCTTCGGGTGTTTCTGATATCCCCACGAAATCATCAGCAAACACCAATCCCGACACTGTATCTTCCCCTACCGTGACTCCCTGCCTTGCTGCTTCAACTGCTACTATCAGGTCGTTAATATATATCTTGAATAGGTTGGGTGACAGCGTACATCCCTGTGCAACTCCTTGTAAAATATCAACATACTTCGATATTTCCCCGTCCAGCATCACAGCACTTCTCGCACATTCCGTCATCTTTTTCATCATTCTCCACATCTTTCCTCTGATCCCTATTTCCCATAGTTTTTTCCACAATCCATTTCTCCAAACTGTGTCGTAGGCCTTCTGTACATCTAGAAAGAAACAGTGCGTTGGTAGTCCCGCGTCTTTCCTACCTTGGATTGTCTTACCTAGAGTGTACACATGGTCTACGCAGCTACGGTTTGGCCTAAACCCTGCTTGCCCTTCGCTTATTTTGTCTTCCTTCTCCATCATCGTTCCCATTCTATCGTTCAAAATCTTACATTATGTTTTGCCTACCGTGCTTAGTAGCGTTATCCCTCTATAGTTCCACAGGTCAGCCTTATCTCCTTTCTTGAATAAGTTTACTACTGCTCCTTCTCTCCACCTCCTGGGTGCGTGCTCGTTTTTCCATATCCAGTTATACAACATAACAAGCATGGTAAGCATTCCTTCTCCCCCGTACTTCATAAATTCATTCACTATTTGGTCTGCCCCTGCTGCCTTCCTATTCTTACGTTTAGCTACACATTTTTTTACCTCTTCCCTTTGTGAACTCTCTCTGTAACCCTTCCGAACCACTGTCTTCCCTTTCTGATGCATCTACGTTCGCCTCTGCCCACGCGTTGATTTCCTTCTCGAATTCTGCGTCAAACGTTTCGTTGGCTGTGGGTGTTCCTAGCTTACGGTAATGCTCGACAAGTACTTCCCTTTTTCCCTTCGAACTACTAACCATTTTACCGTTCTGTGCTCTTAAGGTAGCTATTCCCGTTTCAGCCTCTCCTGCTTGCTTGCCCAGTATCCCTTTTATCCCTACCCAAATCTGCTTCATCCCTCCCTCAAAGTCTTCATTCGTTTTATTTACTACGTCTTTCCATATCCCTTTCTTCTTCTTCTCTACCATCTCTTTTACTTTCTTTCTAGCTTTATCATATTCCTCCCATCCTGCCGTAGTTTTGCTCGATGTATACCTTGCGTGTGCCTTTCTCCTTACTGGTATAGCCTCTTTCACTTCTTCATCCCACCATTTTACTGCTCTAACCCTAAAGTACCGGGGGGGGGGGGGGGGGGGGGTGTACTCGATAGGAGAGATGTACTCGATTTCATGCATGGCCGTAGTCGTATGACCATAGACCCTCGCATCCCTACAATGCCGGGACGGAGCATGTCGGGTTTTCACCGACCAGGCAGACATTGCTTGCACCAAGTGCGAAGCGCCGTGAGGTGTCCGGCGAGTCGCATGAAGGGTGAGCTGCATCCTACTAAGAACCGCTTTCGAGGCGGACTTGCATATGGACGACAGCTTCAATGAGTTGATTTAATTTCCGGTGTAGGCATTTCCAGAGACAGCAATGGGAGTACTATGTAACTGCCTCTTGGGTGCCTTACCTAAAACACTACGTGATACGATCAATTCCCAATTGTGAGTAAAGGTTCTTTACCTCGCACAAATGATCTAACTCGACAACCAGCTGTGGGCGACCGCCAAAAAAAAAAAAAAAAAAACGGTACCCTGGTTGTCTAGCTCACGTAGTGAGCGGCATGTTTTACAGTGTCGTTGCCAATCGACACCAACCCAACCTATAAAAAATAGGGGGGGGGTGGGGGGGGGTATTGTTATAAGGATTACCCTGGGCTGGGCACTCGAACGACGTTATACCCCGCCCCAGTAGGTGACACCTTGACAGTGTGGCAGCTATCGGCATCCGTTGCGCTACATATATATGCGGATCATTCGTCTGAGATCCATCGAGAGGGGGGGGGTGTACTCGATGATATTAATGGTCTCGTAGTCGTAGGACCATAGACCCTCGCATCCCTACAATGCCGGGACGGAGCACGTCGGGTTTTCACCAACCAGGCGGGCATTGCTGGCACCAAGCGCCAAGCGCCGTGAGGTGTTGAGCGAGTCGCATCAGGAGCGAGCTACATCCTATCTACTCAGAAACGCTTGCGAGGCGGACTTTCTTGCATATGAATGGCAGCGTCGAATCAAACAATTTATTTTCCGTTGCGACCACTAAGGGGGGGGTGGGTGGGAGGGTACCATTTATTGCTTGCCTTAGCCATCCAACCATTGACCACGTATCCCGTTCTTTTCAAGACGAAGCTCCAACCATTGGACGCTCAAACCGTTTCTAGCTCCTATTTTTCCACCCGTAGAAGGGGGGGGGGGGATTGCGTGCGTTTGTCAAGAACCAAGGCCGGTGAGGAATTCAATCGAATGGAAAAAAAACAAAAATTAAGCCCGTTTCAGAGATTCCAGATTATGCTAGCAGTGTGGAATGCAAGATTCGTTGTATTCATTCATGCCCCCCCCCCCCCCCCCAACCCATGAGATCGAGTACATCTGTCCTATGATATCGAGTACACCCCCCCCCCCCAACTCTCCGCTACTTTTATCAAGGAGCCTGAAACCAGTCTCTCTTTTGTGAGTCAGCATAAGCAACATGCCACGGCCCGACTGAAGACGCGAAAATAGAAAAGAGCGATAGGGGGATACCCGTAGGATTTCGTCGGGGAACACGAGTTTTTTTTTCGAAAATACGACCCCCGGGAGGTTGTGTGGATTGCTAGGTGAAAACGAAAAAACGAAAAAATGCATTCGAACACCGGTGTGTGCACATGGTATTTGTTGTTATTTTCCAAGTGCTGCACTGTGGTGGTCTCTTCCTGCTTGCGATGGAAGGGGTTTCACGTTGTCAGAACATTTTCGCCGTTTACATTCACACATATATAGATCTGCACGACATGGACGCCCAGATATACGCCCAAAGCGAAACATGAAGACAAAAAAAAACACGGGACGTTTTCTGTCATTTTTTTTAATAAACTGCTGTCGACTCCCATCGCAAGTTTTCCCTCGCTCTCCCTCAACTTCCATCGAATTCCACCGAACCCGATCGACTCCAGCCGGAATCCACCGACTTCTCTCAGCGTCGATTGACTCCGATCGACTGCCACCTGTCAAGATCACGGACAGCGGGACACTTTGTATCCCTGGACAGGTCTGCCTATTAAGCCGGCACTCGTTGGTACTCACGTTGATGTTCGCTTAGAAATAGAAGAGCCACTTTATTCCTTTCGTGCGCGACGGAGACTGGGGCCACGCTCGTGCCTCTCTGGAAAACCCCTGGTTTTCCACCTAAGATACGCCTTCCAAGTACTACAAATACGATCCCAGTGCCAGAACCCAGGTAATTACCGGGCTTTCAACCTCATACAAAGCAGTCTCATAACACTAGCCCACTCTGATGAGCCGTATATGCAGAATTATGGGAAATTCATGGAAACCCCGATTCCACAACTAGAACAAGAGTCGAAGATGCGGCTCCTCAAAACCCACTCCCACACCTCTGAACGGCAAGGCAACGAAGCCGGCAAAGTACGTAAAAAAGAATGAAAGGAAGCGTAGCCTCAAGGGGCAGGAAGAAATCGTCAACGAAAAACCATCGCCATGTCACCCGCGACGGGGGGGGGCGAGGAAGATGCAGGGAAAGTGAAAAGGGAACATAAAAAAAAGACAAGGAGAAAAATATCAAGGAAGATATCAAGAGACATCGAAAACCTAGCCTACTACTCGGGAAACGTGTCCTGTGCCACAGTGAGTGGCACGATTACCCAAACCAGCCCCGACACTGAGCGGGGGGGGTAGGCAGGACAGAATACGTGAAAAACATCCCTAGCCAAGCCCAAGAAAAGCACTCAAACAAACAACCCAGGAACACACCTGCCAGAAGAAAAAATCGACCCGAAAAGTCGGAAGACGTCAACAACGAGAAAGACCACCGCTTAAATCCAGGAAAACGTCAAGAAAAAAAAATCGAGCGCAGCCAAGAAGCGAAAATCAGTTATCCACGGCGGCGCCTCGAGATTCGTCTACGTTACGCTGGACCCCCCGTGCAAATGCGCTAGCCAAGTGAATTTGGGGACACCAAGAGCCGCGTACAGCTCTCGTCGAAGCCGTGTAGCGCGCCGGAGAAAGATGAAGCTTGATCGGTCCCGGGTCGTCCAAAAATCGAACTAAATATACTCCATTCGTGGGCGTAGTCGAGCTGATTTTCCCGAGCCACCACAGCCCGTCGTCGCCCTTGTACCAAAAATGGGCCCCGTTGGGAAGCACGGTGTTGCAGTATCGGCGGAGCCAGTCGGCGTGCGAGACGCAGCCATAGCCGGATGCCAAAAAACCGCTGGCCGTTATTCCGAGAGAGCTCCCGTTGTGCCGCGCCGATTCTTATTCGGCGGTACAGGCGGTTGGTTTGACGATGCTGGTTCGGGGTGCCGGCCCAGTAGCGCAAAATTGCTTGGCGAGAAAGCTGAAGGTCCATTTCCCGTTCCCAGGATGGACGGGAGAGTCCAGTCCAGTGCGTCTCGTACATCACTGCGATGACGCCACCTCGACCTCGAACCGATTGGTGTCTGGTAATCTTTTCCACTTCGAGTCGGTGAAGAGGTGTCGAGACGTCGTCCTGGGTGACGTGGTACGGGGGAGATTTCTTGGAGAAGTTGTTGAGCACGTACTGCGTCAACCCCGCCGGCAAATACTTCGGCATGTCGCCACGGTCGTGGGGGTTGACACAGGGCTTGCAGCGTTGAACTGAAACGCGCCGACGGGCATCTGCGCCGGGCATGTCGGAGGGGAGATCCAAATACAGGAGCTTTGCCCCAAGAGGAGACCCGTCCGGGGTGTCTGCTGCGGAGCAGGGGCCAACTGCGAGAATTTTGTAGGGGCCTGTCCAGTTGAATGAGAGTTTGGCCTTGAGGACCTTGGCGTCCGTGTCGGGTTTTGCCCCCTGGCGGATGGTGGCCGCGGTATTGTACACCCACGCCCAGTCGCCGACGTCAAACCTGGGGACCGGACGCAGAGCGTCGGCGAGGGCGGGGTTGCGGCGGTTCACACGGGCAGCAGTGAGGGCGTGGTGTTCGCGAACGATATCATACGCGCGCTGCTGGCGGTCCATCGCCAAGTCGCAATAGGCGAGGTGGTCGCGGGCCAAGCTTTGGTGGCCGACGACGCCAGCACGCTCGAAAATCGTGAGGGGGAGGCGTGGTAGCCGACCCATATGAACCTCGTTGGGGGCCAAGTCCGTGGCGGCACTGACCGAGTTGTTGTACGCAAATTCGACATGAGGGAGCTGTTCATCCCAGTTGTTCTGGAGTTCGTTGACGACCATTGCCAGCATCTGGGCCATCGTGTGGTTGACACGTTCCACCCCGCCGTTGCCGTTTGGGTGGTAGGAGCTGGTGGCAATTTTTCGAACCCCGAGAAGCTGATATACGGCGTGCGAAAGCTTGGAGCAGAATTGGAGGCCATTGTCCGAGAGGATGCTACGCGGGCACCCCCAGAGAGGAATATACCGGTTGATGAGAATGTTAGCCGTGCCCTCAGCGGTGAACTCTGCCGCAGTGATAGCGTACATGTCAGCTCGGCGGCTGAAACGATCAGTGAAAAGCAAGATGTAGGTATTTCCTCGAGGCGTCACAGGGAGGGGGCCGAAATAGTCGATGCTGACGGCGATGCCGGGCCCTTCTGGCAAGGGCAATGTGATGATGGGCCACCGGACCGTCTGCCGCGACGTTTTCCGTGCCTGGCACTTCAAGCAGTGGCGTAGCCACCACCGGATGCAGATGCTCATACCGATCCACCAGTAGAAACGTTCGAGCATACGTAGGGTGCGCGCTGTTCCTAGGTGACAGGAAGCCGTGGAATGGCAAGCCTGCATGACCCAAGGGCGCATGAGGAGCGGCACATAAATGCGGGTAGGCTCGTCATTCAATAAACAGGCCGCACGACCCACCGGGCGTTGCGTGCCTGACGCAGGTGGGGGGGGCGGCTGCCGGACGAGTAGAACGATGCCCGCGTCGGTAGTGTGTAAACGGCCTTTGGTAGCCAGCTCCTGAACCTCCGAAAAAGGAGGGCGCTGGCGGGAAGGGAAACACGACCAAAAGTCGGCTGGCAA
Source organism: Nereocystis luetkeana (assembly GCA_031213475.1). Lineage (NCBI taxonomy): Eukaryota > Phaeophyceae > Laminariales > Laminariaceae > Nereocystis > Nereocystis luetkeana. Next base: position 3,966,544 of record JARUPZ010000011.1, on the reverse strand, counting down.
AATTTTCGGCCGGCCAAGGGCTATGTAGCGCATGGCGGCGTTGCACGCGGGCTCGGCCTGTTGTTCCCGTGCCCAATCGGTGTGCGAATAGCGCGCTGCAGAATCACCAAATTGAAAGTCGGCAGCTGCGCCGAGAGCGTCGAAGTCATTCGTGGGGACGGGCGGTGCGTCAGTTGGCAGCGGAAGCCGTAAAAGAGGGGTTCCCACGGGCTCGGCGCGGTCGCGGTCGGACGGGATGGGTACCGTCGGGACCAACGAAGCGGCAGGAGCCGGGGTCAAAGCGATTGACGCGGTCGGTCGCGGTCGTGGGGCTCGCGGCGGGGTGATAGCACGCCGGGCGGATGGTCTAGGGGCCCCGCCGGGCCCGAAGCCATAATCAACAGCAGGCGGCGCGGAGCCAGCGGCGGCGGCCGTTCGTCGGCGCGTCCAAGTGGAGATGCGGCCGGAAGACGGCAAAACGTTCGGGGGTGCCGGGGTGCCAGGCGGCGATGGGGTAGACGCGGCCGGATCAGTGATCACAGCGGAATCTTCTCCCTGAATATTGCTCGTCGGGGGAGGATCGCGCTGGGCGACAATCGCCGCTGCAGCGGGGGCTTTTTCATTGCCCAGGTCTGAAGGGCAGATGCGGCCGGAGCAGTGCTCCCGGCGGAATCTTGTCCCTGTAAAGTGCTCGTCGGGGGAGGAGCGCGCCGGACGACAGTCGTCGCTGCAGCGGGGGCTTCTGCATTGCCCTGGCCTGAAGGGACTGACGCGGCCGGAGCAGTGCTCACGGCGGAATCTTCGCCCTGTAAAGTGCTCGTCGGGGGAAGAGCGTGCTGGGCGACAATCGTCGCTGCAGCGGGGGCTTCTGCAGAGCCCTGGTCGCCCCCGGAGGGTACGACGAAAACCGAAGCGAAAGCGGTGTTGGTGGCAGGTGAAAACACCCGCAAGTCAGGACGGCGATCGACGGTGGCGACGGAAGCAGAGGCACGAGCGACGAATCTCCCCGAAGGAGCAGAGAGGTCGTCAATCCTCATACGTGGCCCGTGTGTGCGAAAATCGCGAAAATCCGAAGAGGTGAAAGGCAGCCCACCCAAGACGGCACGTTCGATGCGGGGCACCAGCCCACCCAAACCGACACCGGGGGTCGGGGAAGAGTTAGTGCGAAGCCCGCAGGCCTGGATGAGGAAGATGCCCCCGTCCTCTACGGGTGTGAGGCTGCTGGACCCACTGCGGTCGTGTTCCGTGGCCGGGTCTGGCAAGCGAGAGAGAAAATCAGCATTGCCGTTGGCGATGCCCTTGCGGTACTCGAGGGTGTAGTCGAACGCTGTGAGGAACTCGAGCCACCGCTGAACTCGCGCGTTGTGATCCCCTACTTTGCCGATGCTCTCAAGTGCCTTGTGGTCCGAAAAGATGCGAAACTCTGTCCCCCATAGGTAGCCGCGGAGTCGCTTGATAGCCCAGACAATGCTGCCCGCTTCGAGGTCCAACGGAGTCCAGTGTCTCTCGGAATCGAGAGTAGCGCGGCTGATATAAGCAATGGGCCGTACCGAGCCGTCCAGTTGTTCTTGTTCAAGCGCGGCACCAAAACCGTCGATGCAGGCGTCACAGTACACGCGAAAGGGGCGGGAGCCGTCGGCTACAGCGTCCCAGTCCGGGAAGACCAAAATTGGTGGGGCAGCGAGCTCGGCGAGGATCTGGCGAACGATAACTTCCATGGCCGGCGTAAAGACGTACTTAACCCCCTTCCGGAGGAGGGCAGTAAGAGGCCGAATCCTTTTAGACAGGTCGGGCAGGAATTTGCGATAATATCCCACGCCGCCCATCAATGCTCGGACCTGCTTGAGGTTCTTGGGCATGGGCATTTTCAACAAAGCCGAAAATTTTTCCGCATTGGGGCGTATACCCGCGGGCGAAATGGAGTGGCCCAGAAAATTAGCGTCCGTGGTACCGAGGCGAGCCTTCGAGGGGGAGAGCTTGAGGTTGTGTTTGCGCAGGCGTTCGAAAAGGGCTCGTATCGTCTTGACGTGGGCCGTCGGATCAGAGTCGAAAACGATCACATCATCGAGGTAGGCCGCCACCTGTGCCAGGCCTTTGATGACTTCGTTAATAACTTTGACGAACCAGCCGGGCGAAGCACTGCTGCCTTGGGGCATGACGAGCCACTCGTAGAGTCCCGTAGGAGTGCAAAATTCCGTGAGGGGGACGGTGTCTTTGTGCGCCGTAATTTGGTGGAACGAGGAGACCAAATCGAAGAGAGAAAACACCCGTCCCTTCCCCAGGGAGTCGAGAACTTGATCCACGCGAGGAATAGGCAGCTGGCTGAGGTTGCTGATCTGGTTGAGTTTCTTGTAGTTCACTGTGATCCGAACGCCTCCCGATCTCTTCGGGATGACCACCAGCGGGCTCGAGTATGGAGAGGTCGAGTGCTGGATCAGACCCGCCGCTAGATACTGATCCAAGGTGGCCTCCACTTCCTTGGCCAGGATGGGGTTGATGCGGTGCGGCCTGGACGTGACGGGAGGGCTTCCTTCCGGGGCCGAAATCACGAAAGGCATCAACGAGCAGGAACCAAAATCAGATTTAGACTTCGAGAATAAGTCCGGAAAATCGCACAGAACATCTCCCAGTTGTTCGATGGTCTCAGGGGTCCATTCCTTGCCGTGAAGGTCAAAAGCCACCTCCCGCAGATGCAGCGGCAGACGTGCCCAGACGCCCAGGAACGAAACGCACTGTTCTAGGCTCAAACGCTCAAGCAGTGCAGGCGAGGGCTAGGTTGGAGCTGCGAGGGGGGAAGTTGAAACTGGCGAGACCGGAGCCACCTCAGATAGTCCTGACGGAGGGCTGGGGTCTCGGTTGTCCTGATGCAAAACGTCCAGCGGAACGCTCAGCAGTGGGGCGTGAGCGACGCCGAGGATATCTCCAGGCTCGAGGGCCGCCACGCCAACGAGGGGAAGAACCTGTCGCCCGGAGGCGACGAAGTGCTGCTCAGCCGAGGGCAGGTCGGACTGAGGTATCATGTCGACCAAGTAGTGCCCAGTGAGTGCCGGGGAGCCATCGCTTCGAACCAAATTAACCACAAGGAGTTGAGGATCGTCAGACAGGGTGACGCCTGCCGCGCGCTCGTAGCGGAGATGGAAGCCTCCACCCGAAGCGGCGGGGTCGATGGCGTACACGGACATGCCTGTCGGGGTGTGGTAAAGCAGCTCCAACTCGCCAAAAACGCGATTGTCTGACGGCCGGGGTGGGAGAGAGCGGTAGGAGCGGCTATTAAAACGCATCCAGCTGTCACGTCCCAGCAGTACTGCATACTGCATCACTGAGGGGGGAACCACGCAGGCCCAAACTGCGAGGGAGCACGTAGGCTCATTTTCTCGAAAAAATTGAACGCTCAGGCGAACTCTCGTCGATGTCTTTAGAGGGGTTGATTCGCCAAAACCCCCCCAGGAACGAGGGGCGCATTTCTCCTCGCACGCGATGGACGCGGCACCAACCGTGAGCATGCGATCCAAAACATCTTGCCGAATGAAAGTCTGTGGGGAGCCAGTGTCAAGAAGCGCCACGCAGCCAAAAGGTGCAAGAACGCCAGCTCCGCTGTGGATCGCGATTTTGGTTGTAAAAGAGGCGTCGTCAAGGGTAATGGTGCCCTCGACGAGGCAGGGGCCGTGTTCTGGCAGCGCGAGGGAGGGGTCGACACTAGGTGCAACAGCCACAACCTCGGGGCTGTGATCAGTCGGCACTTCAGAAAAATAGGCCGAAAACTCCAAGGGAGGACCTAGGCAAGCGCGGGCCACGGCCAAAGGGCCAGGCGGCGCTGGGGAAATCTCATGTATTCTGTCAGTGGTGGTTGGAGTGCAAAATTGATGAGAAGAGGCGGGGGGTGCCAACCCGGCCTCACTTGAGCGGAGGGTGTCGCGAACGGCGGAAGGAGCTTTCCCGAGCAAATTTTTGCCACGCCACCGAGAGGGGTCTTGAGCCTCGGGGTCATCTGCCCGGAGACCGATGCCCCACACGGAGTCAAAAGGGCTGGCTTCAGCCAAAATTTTGTTGCCAGTGCTCAATAGGTGCTGCTTCATGACCGGGTTCTGCGTGAATTTGGCAAAGGAACCAGCAAGGACGGCGTCTTCCCGAACGCGGTCCCAAGTAGCGCAGTCGAAGTTATGCACGCCTCGACCGAGGCGTTTCTGTTCGCGAGGGTCTGGCGAGGCCATAATCCGCTCCGCTGTGTCGTGGTCCAGAAAAAGGCGAGCCTTTTCAGCCATCATGTACTGCTCCGCGCAGGAATATGTCACCTCGTCAAGGACAAAAACCGAGGGGGACCACTGCGAAAAATAGGAGGGGGGCTGCCAAAAAAGTACCGCCCGCTCCGTTGAATACTCGAGAGTAGGGTCAAAGACCGAGGGTGTCGAGTCGTCGGTGGCCGCCGTTGCGGTGTGTGTTTGGGGGAGTGTGCTTCTCTGAGAACACTGAGCCCCTGGCGCACGAGGCGAGTCCGACTCCACGTATACTGGCTCAGTGTCGCCATTGCCCGTGGGCAAAAAATCGCCAGAAGGCTCTCTTACTGCGCCCGATGATCCCTGTCCTGGACCAAAGGGGGCAGGGGGCTCTGAGCCCGTTCTGCTTGACGAGAGCTGCGATTCTTCCGAATTCAACGGGTATGCAGTCCGGTTGATCTGACCGGAGGCTGTGGAGTCACCACTGGCTCGACGGGCAGTACCAGGTTTTTCCTGTTCCACTGGAGCCGAAGGAGCGCGGCGCACGTGGAGTGGTGTGCGCGGAGACGAAAGAGGGCCTGCAGACCCTGTAGACGACTTCAAGAATGGTGCTCCGGTGGGGGGCAACAAAGGGTCCACCGGAGAGGGCTTTCGTCCTGTAGACCTGGTGGGGAACGGGGACGAGGTAGCTAATCTTGTCGACTCTTCCTTAATAGGAAAAATGATTGGACGGCCACCGTTATTGCGAGGAAACGCCGAGTCGAGCTTCAACCGAGATCTCGGGGTTTTGGTGTTTGCCTTCCCGCACCTCAAACCGACCGCCACCGCATGGCCGGGAGGTGAAAGAAGGGGACACTCTCGCTGAAAAGAACGACGCGACGGCGCGACACGCGTGGTGCCGTGCGGTGCGTGGTTCGGGAGAGGGGCGTTTGTCTCGCCTGCTCTCGTGCCCAGGGTGAGGGGAGCGGCGTTCGAGGCGCGGGCTCCCGACGTCGGCGAAGACGCCCGGGGACTCCCCGGTAGAACCGGTGGAGCATAGTCGCTGCGTCGGTCCGAAGTACGGAGCAACGTGCGGGAGGGGGGCGGCGCTGGACGACGCTGAGTGCTGAGCGAGCCTGGGACGCGTGTATCTTGTGAAATCAATGTATTTTCTCCCGGCAATGCTGGCGGCGGGCGGGCAGGAGGAGCCGAACCGCCGTCGACCTGTCAGTTACCGGCGCGGAAGGTGCCTGGATGGCGTCCGTTGGGGTTACCGTCAGAATTAGGCGAGGCACCGTAGCGAACCCCCGACGCGGGAGCCGCGGTGGAAGAGGCAGAGTTGGTCGAACCACCACCGTGGTAGCCGGAGTTAGACTGTTGGTGCCCTCGTTCCGCGTGTGTGTTGTAGCCGTCACCTTGTCTGTGGCCCTGGCCGTGATGCTATCCACGCGAATGGCCTGAACGTCGCCTGTTTTTCTTGTGGTTGTTCTTGTTCGGCCGTGAGTTATTTTCGCGGCGGTGTCGGGTCATGCGTTCTTGCCAACGACGAAACGCCGCGCCGTCGTCGCCGAGAGTTCCGAGGTCGGGGTTGAGAATACCGCTGAGGTTTTGAAAGGGATGCCTACACTGTCTGAGGGAGTGTGAGTCTTCGTGGCAGTTCAAACAGCGGCCTCGGTTTTCGCTGAGGGCGGTCGCGCGGGCGGACGATGAAAGTAGACCGCTCCAGAGAGGGGGGTCCTCGGTCTGGATGGACATGCAAACAGCGTGAACTTCAGCATAGTGGTGTTCTTCTAGGGGCCAGCAGTTGGAAGCGGTGTCAAGCCACGGGTCGAGGCAGTCAGGGATGGATTTGTGGACGTTCATCACAAGCGGATTATTGCGCGACCCCGTCTGCCAAACAGGCGACTGGGGAAGCGTCCGGCCCTGGCCGCGACCATTACCGGCGGGCCGGGGCCCCGACGGGGCGGATGACCGCACACTCGTCGAAGAAGCAGGCAAAGAAAAATATTTTTCGCCGTTGATGGCAGGTGTCTTATTATTCGCGAGAGTCTCAAAAGCCAGCCACATGGCGTCCAAAGTACCAAACGGTCTCAACACGGTAGCCAAAACTCCCGGGTACAGCGTGGGCATCAAGCTGGGGAACTGCTCGTTCACTGCCATCCGAACAACCTCCAAAACAACCTCCACCCCCGGAGCCAAAACACGCTCAGTCCCCGTCGCTGCCGACACCACTCCACGAAAAGCACGGCTAAAATCGCAAAAGGGGGTCCCGTTAGGTACGCCAAAATTATGCAACTTGGTGTAGCTGGCCCCCGTGTCGGTGCGATCGAAGTGGTTGCTCAGCAGCCTCAGGAGGAGCGTGAACGCTTCCGGTCCCGTCGATCCAGCTGCGAGGGCGCGCGACACCTGCCCAAAAAAATCATCCATGAAGGTAGTGAGGGGGGCGGTCGTGGACCTGTCAGGTGCGATGGCGCGCGCGAAGGATTTCTTGAGGGGGTACTCCCAACCGGGGATCCAATCGGTAGAACTGAGGCCTTCGTGGCTGCCATCGTTGCACATCATGAGAATATCAAACGTGGAGGCCTTAACCGAACGAGTTAGTTGCTGCGCGGCGTCAGAAGGGTTGATCGAGGAGGGAAAAGGTAGAACAGAAATGCGTGAAATATTCTTCAGTCCCAGGTGTTTGTACGCCCGTTGGACGTCTGCGGTGTGCTTTTTCGCGGCGGCGGCGGCGGCGGCGTCGATCGCCGCCGTGCGAGCGTGGGCAAGGTTAGACGACACGGGCATGGCGCGGTCCTCGGACATGGTCAGGCGACCAAGAAGCGCGGCGGAGGAAGCAACTTCCGCCAGCGAGGGAACCACTTGCCTCTTGGAGCCGATGGCGACTTTGGGAACGGGGCTTTCGCCGCCGCCGTCCGTGGAGGACCTCGAAGAGTTGGCCTGAGACGCGTCTCCCCGCGGGCGGTAGCTCCAATTTCGCCCGTCGCTCGAGCTGTCCTTGCCCTGGCCCCGGTTCCGCCGCCGACCAGCCCCGTTTCGCCGGAACGTGCTCCTGCCATGGTCTGAACCTTGTCCGCGGCGGGCCTTGCCGTCTTGGCCTGTCGAGGCTCCCCCCGTGCTTGGACGCCAGCGGTCCCGGGCGTCATCGCGGCGGTAGGGGTGGTCACGGGCCCCAGAGCCGTCGGGGACTCCCAGGTGTTGGTGCCCCGGGGGCCGGTGGGTCCTGTCGTCCGAGAGGGGGTTGGAGGGGGCGTGGGCCTGACCCGAGCCCTGTCCGACGTCCGGGAGCCGTTGTCCCTGGGCGCCGAGGTCCGCCCGACGCTTGCAATGGCGCCCGTACTCCATCGGGGTCGGCCAAAAAACGGTGGCGGAGCACAAATCGTGTGCCTGCCGCAGGCTTTTCACGAGGGCCATGGTGTGCTCCCGGCGTTGCTGGGCCTTCCAGCTGTCAACCGCCATGACAAGGCAAGCGTCGTGGACGGACAGGTCGTCCTCGGGCATGTGCAGTCGGAGCTCGCGAGCGGCAGAGACCACCTTCGAAGCCGCCTCCAAGAGGAAGCATGACTTTGGGGCAGCGGCCATGCAGGCGACACTCCCCTGGAAGAAATCCAGATCCCCGGTACGCTTGATCAGGGCGTCGACCGCGATGGCGCTAGGAGGGAGCGTGGCGGAGGAGTCAAAACCGGGGGCTGGAGTGGCGGTTGTCGCGGTCTCGGCGAGGGGAAGGCGCTCCCCTGAGTGTCTTGTCTCGGCAACACGACGGGGCTTCGTGCTGCTGTCCGCCCGCGCCGCCCGCAGAGCTTCCCTGGCGCGGGATATGGAGGCCTGGGCGCGGGAGGTGGAGCGTGCGGCGTCCTCCGAGGCCACGGCGGCCTCCTTCGAAGAGTTGTTTGCGGCCTCCGAAGCAGTGGTAGCTTCGGCGGCGGTGCGAGCGGCCGCTGAAGCCACAGTCTCGGCCTCCGTGAGCGCCTGCGCCCGGCGGCGGGCGGTTTCCGCCGAGGTCGCCCCGAGGGTCTCGGCGGCTGTCAAGGCCCGGTCTGCCGCCGCGACATCGGGGTGACCGTCGGCTGCAGCAAGAGGCCGCTCGGCTGCGGCAGCATCGGCCCGAGCTGGGATCGAGCATTGGGCCGTGGTTCCCCCACCGAGGCCCGGGACGTCCGACCAGCGCCGGATGAGGGCCGCCTGAGCCTCGGCCGAGAGGGAGGTCCAGGCCTCTGGTAGTTGGGGGGGCGGGGCTTGATCCCCGTCCTGCGCTGTCTCCCTAGTGGCGCCTTGCTTCGTCATCCCCTCCTCGTCCTCGGAACTACGGACCTCGTAGTCCATCGCGTCGTCCAAATCCGTCCGGCCCCGGCGCTGGGGTGTCCGCTCTCCCGAGGAGGGAGAGGAGCCGTAAGCCCTCAGGCCACTGGCAGACCTGGCGGTGCTGGGGGACTCCTCCTTTGCCTTTGGTGTCCGAGGCATGCTGAGTCGGGCGGTGAGTCGGGGACGGGCGAAACACATCGAGGCAGGGGAGGGCACCGGGGCAGGGGGGGACACCGGGGCCGGGGGGGGGCGGCATTCGGGGGAACTTAGGGTCGTGTAACGAAGGAGCTGCGGCGGCAGTATCCGGGGCTCGTGCTGCAGCAACTTGTCTAGCGGTGATGAGGGCATGGCGAGCCATTCGGCGAGCACTACGAGCGCTTGGGGAGTCAGCTTCGGCCCGAGAAGGTAGCGTGATAGATATGCGGTTGTCACAGGGTGTACGTGTACTAACATCGAGTGTGTTTGGTGCAGGTACTTCGCCGGTACTGGGGGGGCTATCATAAGCATCGTCCCTTCCAACAGCAGTATTATTTGTTTTCTCAGCACATTTTCCAGCAGAATCAGCGCGGGTCGCTACAGCAGCGGGTATGGTAGGCGCTATACTGAACTCCACGATGCCGTCTTGTGGGCGGGGCGCAGGAAAGATTACACGAGCGGCCGTCTCGCTCCCTCTAGCAGCAGTCTCAAAACTCGCAGTAGTACTGTAGGTTCCAGCCGAATCGGCGTGGGTGGCTACGGCAGAGGAAAAGGCAGGTGCACCACTGAAATGTGCTGTGCCGTGTTGTGGGCGAGGCGTGGGAAAAAAATCACGAGCGGCCATATCGCTCCCTCTAACAGCAGCACCAAAACGCGCAGCCGTACTGGAATTTTCAGCAGAAACGGCGCGGGTGGGTACAGCAGCAGGCAACGCAGGCGCAATACTGAAAAGCAGTGTGCCGTCTTGTGGGCGAGGCGTGGGAAAAAAATCACGAGCGACCATGTCGCTCCCTTCAACAGCAGCATCAAAACTCGCAGCCCTACTGGAATTTTCAGCAGAAACGGCGCGGGGGGGCACAGCAGCAGGCAACGCAGGCGCAATACTGAAAAGCAGTGTGCCGTCTTGTGGGCGAGGCGTGGGAAAAAAATCACGAGCGACCATGTCGGCTTCTAAACTCGCTTTCCGCCATTGTAGGGAATGTAGACTAAAAATGTTACGTAACAAACGCTACTCGAATTTAAGGCTTCTAAACTCGCTTTCAAAGTAGCGTTTGCTACGTAACATTTTTAGTCTACATTCCCTACAATGGCGTCGCAGGCAGGGTGTGAGATTCTGAAGAGCGAGGTCCGTGGTTCGATCCTCGCCTTCATCCCCCGAAAAAAAAAAAAAAAAAAGGAAGAAAAGGGGAATATCTCATATTCAAGAACCTGTAAAACTCACTCACTTAGAAAACACCCAGGAAGGAACGATGAGAGCAATGCGATCATTGCATACTGAGTCCGGTACCGAAAAGAGGGAGGTAAAACTTGGATACTCAGAGTCTCATCGGGGTTCCTGACCTACTCGCAAGGAGAGATAAGTCAGGTTTAGTGAGGGAGAATGTGGTGGAAAGCGAGTTTAGAAGCCTTAAATTCGAGTAGCGTTTGTTACGTAACATTTTTAGTCTACATCAATGGGAATGACTATCAAGGTACTGTAGTCATTCCCATTGGTCTATACATTCCCTACAGCACTTACTTGTAGGGAATGTAGACTAAAAATATTACGTAGCAAACGCTACTCGAATTTAAGGCTTCAAAACTCGCTTTCCACCACATTCTCCCTCACTAAACCTGACTTATCTCTCCTTGCGAGTAAGTCAGGAACCCCGATGAGACTCTGAGTATCCAAGTTTTACCTCCGACTTTTCGGTACCGGACTCAGTATGCAATGATTGCATTGCTCTCATCGTTCCTTCCTGGGTGTTTTCTAAGTGAGTGAGTTTTACAGGTTCTTGAATATGAGATATTCCCCTTTTTTTCCTTTTTTTTTCGGGGGATGAAGGCGAGGATCGAGCCACGGAGGACCTCGCTCTTCAGAATCTCACACCCTGCCTGCGACGCCATTGTAGGGAATGTAGACTAAAAATGTTACGTAACAAACGCTACTCGAATTTGAGGCTTCTAAACTCGCTTCCCACCACAGTGCGAGAACCCAGGTAATTACCGGGCTTTCAACCTCATACAAAGCAGTATCATAACACACCTATTTCCACAGACTTCTATCAAAATCCACCGAAATTCACCAAAATCCACTGACCTGCACCAATGTCCTTCAATTCCCTCAGTTTTCCATGGATTTCCACGGGTTCTCAACTCCCATCGATCTCCACCGATTTCCGCCGACTTCCATCGATTTCCACCGGTTTCCATCGACTTCCATCCATCCCCACTAGTTTTCATCAAGTTCCATCGATTTCCACCCATGTTCCCCGACTCCCACCAATTTGTGGTCCACTGCAGCCAAAAAGGCGGGGAAATGGTACCGGGGGATCCTTGAAGCAGCCGAACGGTTCATGGTGAGGTGGCACACGAGGCTGAGGCTGAGTAGCGCCGCGCATCCACCGTGGATGGTGTCCAAGGGAATGGGGGGGGAAGGGGCAACAGGGGAAGTGGCAGAAAACCCGACCAAGGGAATGCGGAGAGGGGGGGGAATAGGAGGAGTAGAAGGGAAACTGCGGTAGAGGAAAGTAGGAAGGAAATAAATGGCAGACAGGGTAGCAAGGCACCAGGCCGACTAGGAAGTAGAACATGACCATAATACTAGCGCCACCAACTGGTGCAGCTGGTTGGAACGTGGTCTTCCCTTGTCTTCTCTTTTTGTTTTGTTTTTTTCTTTCTTGCGTTGATTCTCCGTGATTATCATGTTATTTCTTTCTCTTCCTTTTCTGATTGATAAGCCGTACTGAAGGAGTCGTGTGGCGTGGTTGGATGACGAACCTGCTCTGCTCGTTTCGTATTGTCTGACGCCAAGGGGCTGGGCATAGTTGACGAACGCAGGGCGGAGACGGCAGTCTGGGTAGCAAGGTACCAGGCGGATTAGCAGGAATAACCTGGCTATACTACTCGTGCCACAAACTGCTGCCGCCACCTGGAGGGTGCTTTGGGCTTTGGTCTGCCTGATATTTTTGGCTTGCTTCTTTGTTTTACCCTGTTTACAAGCAGTGGTGTTTTTGGTATGTTTTTCTTTTTTTTCCAGCTCGTTATTTTTCAAGTGTTGGCCACCTCGCCTGCGGGGGGGGGGCACGACAGATTGTTGTCTTCTAGTTTTATTTCGTTCTTTTTTCTTTCTCTCTTTCGATTTGTCTTCTTTGTTTTTGTTTTCTCTTTGATTGTGTCCTTTCCTTTCCCTATTTCATAGAATGTGTATGTCGTGCCCGTCGTATCTATTAATAGTATAATGACATGGCATTGCATTGCCCACTGCTGTGCTTACTGCATACCGTGGCAACGTAATATCTCTGTGGCGTAGCTTTGTGACCACATAACTTGTATCTCTTCTATAATAGGATAGAAGAATCGGCACGGGCACTGGTTGTGCTGGATGTCGACGGCTAGAAAGAACGGTTTAATGTGAACAACACACACACCAATTTGTACCCGTATCGATTTGCATCGACTGCCTGAACGAAATCGACCGACTTCCATCGCCTACTCTCAAGTTCCATAACTTTTTCCTCAGCGTCAGTCGAACTCCACCGACTTCCGCTGACTTGCATTAGTTTGGACCGACTTTCACTTGAATCCCATCGAGTTCCGCTGAATTAAATCAACTTAGATCAACTATTATACGAAATCATTTCGGGGCTCCACGAACTGAATGTTTAGGCCGAAATTAAGCGTTTTTCTCGGCGGGACAGTCAAAAACAAAGGAAGACTTCTCAGGATGCTTCCCGCAGCTTTCTGAGAGTTTGCTGAGAAAGTTCTCCGTTTCTCCGGGGGCGTACTTTTTCATTGGTTGTTCATGTTGCCATCTCCTGGAACATGATGATTTTTCACCAAAAAGTTGCAGCAAAAATTCGTGATTTTTGGCTCCGATTCTGACGAACAAGACCCTCCGCTGAAAACAATTGGTTGGGCGAAAAGTCCAACTCCGGCCCTGAAAAAAGGACAAGTGCTCCAGAAAGCACTCAGAATACTACCGGGTGGGACTTGAGGAGTGTATCGGTGCTTTTTACAGTCCAGCCGAGTAAAACGGGTAAATTGGACCTGGAAATCAGTTCCTGGGGCCCAATATTTCTTCCCCCGTAGTAGTTGGTCTTCAGACCGAAATCCGCTGACTCCTATCGATTTTCCCTCAAATTCCCCCGGTTTTCACCGATTTTCATCCAAATCGACCGATTTCCATCGACTTCTACGTATCCATTATACGTAGCTGCCACCTAAAACAATCGGTTCCTACCGATGTTTCCAAACGTTAGACAGCGATCCTCACCGCCTTTTTAACTGACTTCTACTGAAATTGACCGGCCTCCATCGATCTCCATCGACTTCTCTCAACTTTCGCCAACTTCCCTCAATTTCCATGGCACTCTATTGACCCCCACCCACTTTGATCGACGTCCTGGAACCCCCCCCCCCCCCCCCCCCCCCTATCGCCTTCGCTGCCGACGACCGCGTCACCCACACAGAGTGAAAACCACTTTATCCCTACTCCCCCTTTTCTTGTGGGTACGTACATTTACTTGGGGATTTATAAGTTGGCTAATTCTTGCCGCAGTATAGAAGGGGTTGAAAACTCGTATTTAAAACCATCTCGTTCGGTCGCGCGCATAACCCCGGCGCGCACCATCCCAGCATATCAGCCCCACATCCACAGCAACAGCAGCAGTGACAGCAACAACAGCAACAACAGCAGCAACAGCAGCAGTACCCGCACAGCAGTATACGCCCGCTCTCTCTTATCGTGTCATCACCATCACCACATGAATATATATATAGATGTATCACCAGCCAGAAAAGTCCCCGAACCCCCCCGCCTTGCCCTTCCCCTTACTCTTACTCTTCGCCGTGGCCGAGGCGACGGCATCGATTGCCGGGTCTGCCCAATCGATAGCCCCCCCACCCCCCGCGCCCGCACCACCGCTGCCGCCGCCACTGGTGCTGCTGCTACCGCCTGCTTTGCGCCTTTTTCCGCCGGACGTGGCGGTGCTGCCGGATGATGTTGCTGCTGTTGCCGCGGAGGACGGTGCGGAGCGGGGTAGGGTTGTCGCGGCCGCGGCGCCAAGGTATTTACCCACACCTTCGAAGGCGTTTGAGGTTACGGGGGGGGAGGGGGGATACTCGATATCATGCATGGTCGTAGTCGTATGAGCATAGACCCTCGCACCCCTACAATGCCGAGACGGAGCACGTCGGGTTTTCACCGACCAGGCAGACATTACTTGCACCAACGGCAAAGCGCCGTGAGGTGTTGCGGCGAGTCGCATGAAGGGTGAGCTGCATCGTACTAAGATCCGCATGTGAGGCGGATTTGCATAGGGACGACAGCTTCAATGCGATAATTCCTTTCCCGGTGTGGCCACTTTCAGAGACAGCAATGGGGGTACTCCGTAACTGCCTCTTGGGTGCCATACCATATATATATTACGTGATGCAATAATTCCCCTTGTGCGGAGTAAAGGATCTCTACCCCGCGCAAACGATCTATAACTCGATCGCCAGCTCTGACCGACCTCCAAAATGAACTAAAAAACGGTACCCTGGTTGTCTAGCTCACGTAGTGAGCGGCATGCTTTACAGTGTCGTTGCCAACCGACGCCAACCCAACCTATATACTGTATATAATATGGGGATGGGGGTGCTAGTTGGCGTTCTTCGAAGAGATAAGGTAATGCAAGGTAGGGTAGGGAGGGTGTGGTGATGTGAAGTGAGGTACGGTACAGTAAGGTAAGGCAAGCCAAGCCAAGCCAAGGAAACGTAAGGTAAGACAGTTCCAACCCAATCTAAGACAAGACAAAGCGAGATGAGGTGTCGCTCGCTGGTTGTGCGTTTGGATGGTTGGGTGACTCACCGCTCTTGCCGCCGGGCCGGGCTTCTGGCGTCGGGTTGCTCGCCCACCCAATGCGGTCGTGATCCGCGGCTACCGCCGCCGGCACCTTCGGCTTTCCTGCCTTCTTCGCCTGTGGGGGGAGGGAGGAGGGAGGGAGGGAGGGTGAAGGCGGCGGGGGGGGTACTCATGTCATGCATGGCTGCAATCTTATCACCATAGGGAGGGGGGCGTACTCGTTTGTTGCTTGCCTTAGTCATTCGACCATTGATCAATTGACTACACATCCCTTCCGAGACGGAGCACCGTTCCTAGTCTTGACAGAGAAACCTCCAGTCTTTCGGAGCTCATCCCGTTGTTTTCCATATAGCATACATGAACATTATTACGTTTACCCTTTTCCTAAAATCACTTGATCATAAGCACCTGCCTCACGCTCAGCGAGTCTCCCACGTTTTTTTGTCGTTTCTACGATCCTTGCTTTCTTTGCGTGCTTGCTTCTCGTGCCACATTTTTGTCCCCGGAACAATAGAAAAAAAATCTCGGAAAAAGAAAAAGTCGATTTTGTTTTTTCAGCGGTTTGGGAGGCTCTCTTTCGCTTTTTTTCACCGGCTGGTTGAAGTTTCTTTTGCACGTTCATTTTTTTCTTCCTTTTTTCTTCTTCCGTTTTCGTGTGCACGTCTGTAGTCGGAGCACAGCGACGCGGGCGAGCCCGGCGCCGTCGCGGGTGTCGGCAGATGCTGGCGGGTAGAGGGGGGGTTGCAAGGAGTGCGGTCGCGGCTTTCGTGGCTGGGCGTCGTGTGTGCCTCTAGACACAAGGGAACCATGAATGGGCTCTCTTTTGCCTCCATCTGCAAAATTAGACTGAGTATGTACGAGTCCACAAGGGTCGTTCGGGATTGCAGGCTAACATTCAAGCGGTGCTTATTTTTGCGACCACGCTTAACTATAGACAGAGACGAACGCCCGTCTGACCATCGACATCGTCGAGCTGGCGAACGAGGGTCACGGTGAGCACCGGGCTTCACGCGGGGCGGGCAACGGGGATCACTGTGACAGAGAGGGAGGACAGCTTTACCCGGACCGAATCGGTGGCGAGGTGGTCGAGAGAGGGGCGGGCGGCGTACGAGGCTGAGAGAGAAGCTCTGCTGTTCATTTTTTTTGTTTTCTTCTTTGACTGGTGCAAGGTGTTCCAGGGGCAGACAATTATTACATGAGAGGGGACGGGGATTTTCTTCTCTTTCCGAATTTTTCGGTTTCGTTTTCATTGTTTTTGCGGTGCTGCTGCTGTGCCATGCTGTCCTTTCTCGCACGTGCGTACATACCAGGTACATATCATACAGCATATCGAAAGAAGAAAATCAGTACCCTACCTGGGGTATGTACGTACGTACGGCATGTGACTCTTGGCATTACCAAGTCGCCAATTTGCAACTACAACAATCATGAAAAAAATATGTTCAATCATCGACCTCCTGTCCGCTTCGCGTAAGTAATTCGATGTACTTTTTCTGCCAGAGCGAGCGTAGCGGGCGGCGTAGGCCGCCCGCGGAGCGAAGCGCCTTGTAAAAAAATACGAATCTTTCTTATCTCGCCGCCTGTGGCTGCCACCATCTATCTCCAAGGATAGCGATCGTTTTCTCGAAACTATCTATTAATAGTGTACCAAAACTCCTCCATGTCACATCCGTCTATTTTCTCCAATCTCCTCCACATCCCGTTCCTCCTTGCACATGTCACATTCTGTCACTATGTGAGTTCTACCCTCTCTTGTTTCGGGACCATGGGTCAGGTCACATTCTGTCACTGTGTGAGTTCTACCCTCTCTTGTTTCGGGACCATGGGTCAGGTCACATTATGTCACTGTGTGAGTTCTACCCTCTCTTGTTTCGGGACCATGGGCCAGGTCACATTCTGTCACTGTGTGAGTTCTACCCTCTCTTGTTTCGGGACCATGCGTCAGGGGGGAGTAGGGGGGGGGGGGGGGGGGGTTGGTTCTCCAACAACCGCGCCTACCTATACACCCCTGCACAAGAAACAAACAACGCAGCCTTTTTTTATCCCCCAAACACCCAGCCCAACAAGAGCAAAACCAACAGAAAATAGCCGCATCAGCAACAGCAACAGCACCACCGCCGGCACCAACACCACCACCGCCCCCACACAGCAGCAGCAAAAACAACAACACACGCCGTATCATCACCCACCCTCCCCCCCCGTGCCCTGAACGAACCTCCTCTTCTCATCAGCACCGCACCCTGTCCCTCGGTAAAAAAACTCACTGACGTTCATGCACAGCTACAAATAAACATACGTACGTACAACGACCTACAACAACAGACAACCCGATCATTTTGCAGCATCAGATACATCAGGTATAGGCAAGAGTAAGACAAACTCACTGGACACACGTACGCGGCATAACAACTTTAGGGCGTTCACCAAACCTCAAAGCTCCCTAGCTCTCGCCCAGCAAGAAGACGCGAAGGGACCGGGCTCGTTGGCTAGCCATGGTTTGCCGATCGGCTGCTCTACTGGACGGTTCGTTGGCTCGCTGTTTGATTGGTTGGCTTCGTTTGCTGATTTGGCTGGGATCACTGGGAGCGAATGGTTTTATTGGCTTCCTGGTTGAGGGTGATGGTGGATTGGTTGATTATTTCGGCTGTCTAACGAACTCCTATGCCGTAGAACCGCACGCACGTGTTCCACGACAGCTCACTCGGGAAATTGAGCATAGATGTTTTATAATAGGTTATCCACATTTTACCTAGATAGTTGGCTCATCAGATAATGGGTTGATCGGCTCACAAAGTGGTTTAACATTTCAGTAGCTTGCTGGTCTGTTTGGGTGTATCCCTGGTTGGCTTACGGGTTGGTTGGCCAGGTGATCGGTCGGGTTGGTTGACCTGCTGACTGGTCGGTCGGTCGATTTGGTTGGCTTGTGTGCAAGCAGCTCCCTCTCACCTCTCGCTCGTCTATCTTGACCTGCAGCTCCTTCTCGAGCTCGTCCTCCATCTCGTCGACAGGGTTGCTGAACACCGTGGCCTTCACCAGCACGATCTCCTCCGACGGCTTGTCCTTAGAGTCCGTCGGGACCGCTTCAATCGCGGCCAGCGCCGGCAGGCCGCTAAAAAACAAGGCCGAAACAAAAAAGGGCGAACGCGATCCATCGACGGCCGAGGTCCCGGGAGGGAGGAATGGAAGCGAGGGGAGGGACGGGGGGGAAGGCAGTGGGGCGGGGTGTACTCGATAGGAGATATGTACTCGATCTCATGCATGGCCGTAGTCGTATGACCATAGACCCTCGCATCCCTACAATGCCGGGACGGAGCATGTCGGGTTTTCACCGACCAGGCAGACATTGCTTGCACCAAGCGCGAAGCGCCGTGAGGTGTCTGGCGAGTCGCATAATGGGTGATTTGCATCCTACTAAGAACCACTGTTGAGGCGGACTTGCATATGGATGACATCTTCAATGAGTTGGTTTAATTTCCGGTGTAGGCATTTCCAGAGACAGCAATAGGAGTACTATGTAACTTCCTCTTGGGTGCCTTACCATAAAGACTACCAGTACGTGATACGATAATCCCCTCTTGTGCGGAGTAAATATTGTTCACCTCGCACAAACGGTCTAACTCGACAACCAGCTGTGACCGACCGACAAAACAAAACAAACTAAGCGGTACCCTGGTTGTCTAGCTCAAGTAGTGAGCGGCATGTTTTACAGCAGTGTCGTTGCCAACCGACGCCAACCCTACCTATTTATTTGCAAAAATAAAAAAAGGTTCAATTGTTGAGAGCGCCTTGCAGCGGCGTGGGTAGGCACAATTCGATGCGAGTCGACGAGGGAAGAAAAGGCTGAAATCTTCTCGCGATAAAAATGAAGGCACGTACCGTAGCGGGAAGGGGGGAGAAGAGCCTGCTATGTGACGCCGGATCTGAGTTACGAGTTGGAAGGAGAGAGAGAAGAAGATGTGCGAAGATAATGAATGGGATGATAAAAAATATATATATATATACAATAGGGGGGGGAAGGCAGTGGGGGGGGGGGGGGGGGGGTACTCGTGGTCATGGCAAATATCTAGTTTTTTGCTTTTGTCAAAAGCAGTAACCCCATTGATTGGTCAAAGCGCCTTCAAGGGATCTATCCACCAGGTACTTCATTAGGATTCCGAAGATCGATGCCCCGATAAAAAAACAATAACACGAGGGACAGAAGACCTACAGGACGTGCAGCACGTGGGCAACCAATTCAAGGATGGGGGGGGAGGGTGTCAGACAGGAGACGCGCCACCAAGAGAATGCCTACCAGCCCACCCACTCCATGCGCTTACGGTGAAGGCACTCCATCCCTGCCTCCCGAACCCCAGGCCCTGCCCCTCTCTCCTTCCCTTGCTCCCTTCCCCCTGCCTCTCAACTATAAATCCGTCTCTCCCTTCCTCCTTCCCTCCCCCCTTCCCTCTCGTCCTTCCCACCCCTCCCTCCCTCCCTCCCTCCCTCCCCCCTTCCATGCAGCTACAACTTCCTCCGCCCCTCCTCCCCGCCCCTCCCACCCACTCACCCACCCTACCAACTTCTTCCCCCTCTCACCCTACGACCCTGCCGAATACAGAGTGCTGGTTGTCCAGATGCTTGCACGACTTGTACGTCACGAAAAACTGCGAACCCGTCGTGTCTGGCCCCGAGTTCGCCATACTCAGCACGCCGCGCTTATCGTGTGTCATCCGCGACTCGAACTCGTCCTTCATCTTGCCCCCCCATAGGCTCTCGCCGCCTCGACCTGTCCCGGTAGGGTCGCCCCCCTGCTCCCCCGCGCGAAAAATGACGCAGCAGCAGCAGCAGCAGCAGCAGCGGCAGCGGCAGGGGAATAGTTTCGGGAGCGCGTCAGTAACCCATTTGCTCCTGCAAGAAAGTACCGGTCTGGACGCCAACACAAGCTCCGTTTGATATTCCTATCATAGTCCAAATGGCGTTTTATACTGCCGGTCAGAACTACAAGCCCCGTTTGATATTGATGTCAGAGTCCAGAGTGTGCCCATGATGCCGGTCAGAATATAAAGCTACGTTCGATACGCGTATCAGAGTGCTGCTAGTAGCCGCCGAAAATTTCAAGCATTTTGTCCAAAACCAAAATGGTTGCGGTTTCAAAGGGGTGTTGTTGTTGTTGTTGGTGGTGGCGGTGGTGGTGGTGATCTGCTTGTTGGTGATGAGTTGGTTGGAGCTTGTTATAGCCGTTTTCGTTGATGGTGGCCACGTTGTTCGTTGTGCTTTTGTTGGTGCTTTCGTTGTTGGCGGTGAGAGAGGTGTGAAGTACGGCAGGTTCTTGGAACCGCCTTGCTGTGACCTACAGTGCTGCTGGAAGTGCGTGCAAACCGCTGCGCGTTCACGAAAAAAAAAAAGAGAACAGCATCATATCATACACGAAACACAACAACTAAAAAAAGAAACCTTCATAACGAAGCTAAAGCCACAAAAAAACGGTACCAGGTATGCGCACAAACGGTTAAAAAAAAGAAAAGAAAAAAAAAAGCGTGCGTAGTGCAGGAAAACTCTCCCCTCCGCAGTTCTGGGGACGACAAAACGAAAAAAAAAAAAAAACCCGGACCAAACAAAGCACATACGTAACATCACAAAAACACACAAAAAATACCACAATAAACGAAAACTCGAAACACGCACAAAAGGACACCACACACTACACAACGAAAAAGCAGACCCTCCTATTGATTAGCATTGAATCACTTGCGCAGTGCTCACCCCACTCCACTCGAAAGCCGAGTGTGACACTGGAGAATTGTGGTATAGACACTATTACGGGGGGCCATATTAAATAGGACCTACGGCACACACACACAAAAACCTACCAGGTATTCATTTCGCTATTCTTAGTAAACAATATTTGGTCCTATTTACTATGGTCCCCTGTAACAGGTAGTAGCGAAAAAACGGTTGATATTCTAGAAGATAGATGGTGGCCGCCACAGCAGCCGCGCGGAACAGGAAGGGGATAAAAACAGCATAACAAAATATAAATATACGGAAACAACGTAATGAGCGCCCAACTGCTGTCAGAGGTGTCCTCATCAGGAGTAGGAACGGTGCTCCGTCTCGAAAGGGGTGCGTGGCCAATGGTCAATAGACTGAGGTAAGCAACAAAGGAGTACGCTCCCTCCCCCACTCCGTCTCGAAAGGGGTACGTGGTCAATAACCAAAAAAAAAAAAACACCAGGACAATCAACAAGTATGAGTACCCCCCCTCCCCTCCCTCCGCCAACGCCTTCCCCTCGCGAACGTGCGTGTGCACGCACCTGCAGCATGAAATTTCTAATGCTTCTGTGGAACTTGGTCCCGTCGTAGTAGCCCTTGGCGCACAGTCCGAGAAAGTTCTCCGCTGTTCTGGGAACGATGTCGCAGTGAACTTCAACGTTGATGTTGCCCTTCGTCGTCTGCAGCTGGCAGTACCCCTGTCCGACGCACAGCAGACGAAGCCGACAAATACGTAGGGAGAAAGGAAGGAAGGAAGGAAGGAAAGCACACAGAAAAAGACGACGACAAGGGAGAGAGGGAGGAGGAAGAGAAGTTGAAAAAAAAAACTAGTAGGTAGGAAAAAAAAAAACATTGGACCTAATGTGAAAATACCCAAACATCGACATCGACAACATCAACAACAACAACTGCGACGACAAGTGACACCAGCACTGTACTGCTGTCCTGCAGACGTATAGTACGACGGTTGTTGCCGTCCCTTGACACCGCTCGACTTTGGCGTTGACTACAAAGAGAAAAAAAATAAGACAACAACACGTTTGCTCGTGATATTCCACCCCCCCCAACCAGCCCCCCTCCCCCGCCGCCTCCCGCTCCCTTCTCCTTCTCCCGCCCCGCCCCTCGCCCATCCTCTAGCATTTACTGCTTCTCCTCCTCCTCCTCCTCCTCCTCCTCCTGATGGTCCTTTTCTTCCCCCACTCGCCTTCTTCTTGAGACGTCGCAGCCTGGACCAGCGCGCCTCGTCGATCTCCTCGTCGGTGGCCAGTCTCGCCTTGTTTTCTGTGTTCACCTGGCGCGTTAACAACACAAATGCCAACGACAACAACAACAACAGCAGCAGCAACCACAACAGCATTTAACGACGACTACTACAACAATGCCAACGACAACAATGCCAACGACTACATTCACGACAACAAGGACAAAGTCAACGACTACATTCACGACAACAAGGACAAAGTCAACGACTACATTCACGACAACAAGGACAAAGTCAACGACTACATTCACGACAACAAGGACAAAGTCAACGACTACATTCACGACAGCCACAACGCCACAAGCACAACGCCACTGTCTGCGGAAGACGATTACCGCAACCACAACCACCACGCAACAACTCCATGCACTACCACCAAGCATTCCCGCCAATCGTTACCGCGAACAAATTACCTCCAAGCGCTACGGCCGAAAGATACCCGCCAAGCGTTACCGCTAAAGCGTTAAGGCCGGTCCTAACGAATAAAAAAAAAACGAAGAGCATAACAAAAAGAGCACGTGGGTTTTACTGGTCAAAATTAAAAAAATAGAAGTAGAGATTCCGATACCTTCGTTTTCTCCGTTTTCAAATTTCGTTTTTTTTCAAAGTCCCAGAGAAGAAATATGGGTTACCTAGGGTCGAAGAGGAACATAGGACGAGCTCGAAGCGTTGGGATGAAGTTCCGATAAAGTTTCGACGACCGGTTGGCAAGCGCACGATGGTCGAGATAGTGCACGTGGCTGCCACGCGGCTTGTCTGCTGACGGCGCGAGCATGTATGGGTAGGGTATCACCAAGGGGTGCCCTCGCAAGAAACCGGGAGGCCAGGAAGTGGCTGTAGCAGTTTATTTTCGACATGAGTTCCACTCAACATTCAAACGTCTGCCATCGAACAGCGATGGCCGATACACAACTTCTGGAGCACTCCGGAGGGAGCGGGTTGGACCACGAGAACCGCCTGCTGCGGAGGATACCTCGCGCGTGCGGATTGTGTTCACCCACCGTTGTTGTCGAGCACTATCGCCGGGAATCACGTGCTGCGGTGGTTGAGCCATTCTGAAATATTGCACCGCGAACAAATTCGACTCGGCTTCTTTTTGTTTCGTTTTCTTTCTTTGTTTTCTTTGTTTCGTTAGAACTCAACCTGCTACTGTTTTTCGAAAAAGCGAAAGTCAGTTTCGTTTATTTCGTTTTGTTTTTTTTCCTCGTTAGGACCGACCCTTACCTCAGAACGTTACACTTTTTTTTTTTCGAAAAAGCGAAAGTCTGTTCGTCTATTTCGTTTTTTTTTTTTCCTCGTTAGGACCGACCTCTACCTCAAAACGTTACCGCTCAACCTTATCGCTAAACGCTACCGTCAAGATGCACGCCCAAGGGATACCCCGCCAAGCATGATCGCTAAGCGTTACCTACCGTGAGGGCGCTGGAGGTGAAGGACCCCGAGGTCTTGCCGCTTGTCATCACCCTGCCGCCGACTAAGTCTTCGGTGGTAACTTTTCCCCGCTTCCACAGCCTCTGCCCCGCCGCCAGACCTGCTTCCTCCCTGTACGGGTGTTGGCGACGGCAGGCCGGAGAGAGGGGGGGGAGGGGGGGGTGAGATACTCATTGTGTCATGGACGGCCGTAGGCGTAATACCGCAGACCCTCGCATCCCTATATACAATGCCGAGACAGAGCAAGTCGGGTGTTCACCGACCAGGCAGACATTGATGGCACCAAGCGTGAAGTCAAGCGCCGTGACGTGTAAGTTAAGTCGAGTCGCACGAAGGGTGATCTGTACTATACTAAAAACCGCCTGCGAGGCGGACTTTGGTACTTTTGAGTATATTGGTCGCAGTCGCAGTCGGAGGGGGGGGGGGGGGGGGGGGGCACCAGCACCGCAAGGCAAAGGCGGGCATTTTTTTTCGGTAACGAAGGAGAGAACGACAGTAATAATGCCAATACCGTAAAAACTAGAGCTGTGAATCGGCACGACTTAAGTCACTAACTAGTTACTAGTCGGAATAATAGTTAGCCGACTATCCGAGTTATTGGGCTCCCACACCAGTAGGAGGGATTGCTGAATGCAGGGCACATTTTTTAGGTTTTAGGGTCGACCCCCCTCGGTCGGGGAGCGGTCTGATTTGGCTCGCTGCCTGACTCAAGTCGACAAGTCGGCTAACAATCAGATGGCTTTGCAAGCCAACATACCGAGCACACTAAGCTAGTTGGCCATCGGCACCTATACCGAGCAGTTGTTACAGTAGACGTTTGTTCCTGCCGACACACAGCTCTCTAGCAAAAACAAAATATTGTCGACTACAATAGTACCAGGTACGTAGCACCACCACCACCACCACCACCTCCAACAACACCACACGAGAAGACGAGAGGGAAACACGCGCTCGGCGGGACGATACTTCGATATATGTAGATATATATCGTGAAAACTCGAGACGACAGACCATATCCAACACAAGTTAAATTTAAATAGGCGGATGGCCCCTCCTACCTCTCGCTTGCCGTCTGCCTGTCCGCTTCGTCTTTAGCAGCCTTTTCCTCCGCATCCCGTTTGCGCTTCGCCCCGATCTCCCTGAGACAATGTGGGATGGGGTGGGATGGAGTGTAGTGGGATGGGGTGGGGTGAGATGGGATGGGATGGGATGGGATGGGATCGGATGGGATGGGATTGGATTGGATTGGATTGGATTGGATTGGATGGGAGGGGAGGGGAGGGGATGGGATGGGATGGGATGGGATGGGATGGGATGGGATGGGATGGAGTGTAGTGGGATGGGGTGGGGTGAGATGGGATGGGATGGGATGGGGTGGGGTGGGATGAGATGGGATGGGATGAGGTGGGATGGAATGGGGTGGGCTGAGGTGGGCTGGGCTGAGGTGGGGTGGGATGGGGGGTGGTATGGTATGGTGTGGTATGGCGGGGTACGGTTTGGTTTCGGGTGGAATGAGTTGGGGATGGTGTCACACGTAATAATATTTTGAACGTGACGTGATGTGATATGATACGACACGATGCAACACGACATAACATGGCACGACAGGTTAGGGGTCAACTTGCAGCCCCTTCGATGCAGGATGACACGCCACGGCCTACTAATCTACTGCTGAACATATACTGCAGTACAACTTCACCGGAAGATGATCTCGGTGGACTTGGTCTGCCGAATCTTGTCCGCGTGAGCAACCTTGGCAAGCTCGGCCACTCGCCCTTCCCTAACCTCCTGCGGCGACCCGCCAGTCAAGAAAAGCAGACACGGGGGAGGGAGGTGCCAGAAAAAACAAACCAGACCGTCAGAGAGGGGACGGGAGGAAGAGGGGTGGGGGGGTGGGGATGCAAACAAACGAGTAGAACCATAGGCTACAGAGCAGTAGTACGGCAAAACGTTACTACCGGTGGTGCAGCAGTGCGGTACATGCAACAATACCATGAGCAGCAGTCTTTTTTATATATGCCAGGTATACGGTAGCAGTGGAATTTTCGATGTGATTACAGCAGCAACGCGAATGTTACAGCAGTGGCGATACATTCAGGATCCTTGCTGGTGCAGTGCTACATCCAATACTGTCACAGCGGGGGTGTTCGTAGTACAGCAGCCAATAGAAGATCCATAGAGGGCAGCGCCTTCGAAATTTTCCCCCATCTCTTCCTTTATTTTCCTCCCTTGCCTGAAGGTGTATGAAGTTGTTGATGTCGCGCGAGGCCACAAACTCCTTGTCCCCCGGATCGTTGAGCTTGATCACGTCCTGCACAGATGACAGAAGCAAAGTAAAAAAGAGGTCGATAGTTTTGTTTAGAGGGGGGGGCGTGTCCATACGAACATATCAGGTACGTCGTTGACCCCTCACCCGTTTCGGAAGCAGATCACAAGTTTCATAGAATCTATTTTGCAGACACCTCACCCGGTTCGTAACCCCCTCTCCCATTTCAACCCCCCCTCACCTGTCTAATAAAAATCTCACCCGTTTCGAAAAAAAAACACAAAATATTCACAAACCCGTCATCCGTTTCCACAACGCCTCAGACATTTCGCGGAAACCCTCGCCCGTTTCGTGAACGCCTCGCATGTTTCACAACCCCCCCCACCCGTTTCTAAAACGCAGCCCTTTCACAACCCTCTCAACCAATTTCAGAAACCCCTCACATGGTTCACAAGTCCCTGATCCGTCTCGTAAACGCCTCGCCCGTTCGCAAAACCCCCTCACCCCGCTTCACAAACCCCTCGTAACTCGCTCTTAACCCCCCCCCACCCGGTCCTGAGATGCCTCAAGTCGTTCCGAACTCCCCTCACCTTTTTCGTGAACGCCTCGCCGGTGAGCAGATCGTTCCAACCCTTGGCCTTGAAGTTGAGCTCCTCCACCGCCTCCGCGGCGAACACGTTCCCGGAAGTCTTGATCGCCAGTATCCGGCTGTTGTCATTGAACACCTTGGGGGAAAAAATAGGGCGGCGGGCGGCACGTCTTGGCATACCATTATTAAATACACCCAATCGTTTCGTGAGCTGCGTGTTTGCTTCTGGGGTCCTGCTCTGTTTTATTTCATTTATTTTCCTGAAGCGGGCGGATAAAACTCGTAAAGCTTAAACTTGAGCTCGCTACAGTACATGCCACTCTCGGAAAGGCCGGGATCGTAGTCCCCGATTGACACGTCATTTGGAATTCTAAAAGGAGGCATTACTGCCGGCCAGAGTGGTGATAAATCTGTGCCGTGCGGTGTGTCACTTTCACTCGGTTGTAAAGTACATGGTAGTACACAAGACTCGTTGTACTACGGCAATAATAGTGGTCAGACCTCACGAACGATCCTGAAACCACGTGTCCTTCTCTATGTTCGCCTGCCATACTTGGCCCTGATCACTCTATTCCCTTTGTGATAGTACCCAGTATGGTATAGCGCAAGCCGCCGTGGCCTCGTCCGCGTAGTGGTCGGTTTACGTGTTGCTACTATTACGAGGGGGATCATAGTTAACATAGTTAACAGGACTTATGGTACACATAAAAAACTATATATTTAACCATTTTTACCAACAATATTTGGTCCTGTTAACTATGGCCCCCCGTAATACTTACATACATGCGTATGCCAGATACCTGGTATACTTGAAGCTAGACCGTACTGGTGTGCCAGTGGTCAAGAGGGCAGAGCTTCACGTACGGTAATGAAAAAAGACAGTAGTGTTACAGGCTGTGATGTCAACGTACCATAACACAGATGGAGCAACAGCTAAGCTATTGCTGTGTAAAGCAGCACTGCTGTAGACCAATAACCTATTAATATCCCCATTGTATCGTGCCTTGAAGGTGACGGGGCGGTGCCACTTCCCGTTGGCGTTACGCTGGGCCAGAAGCAGCAAAACCTACTATTAATACTGTAACGCACTACTAGACACCAATAGGCTACTGAAAAATCCTAGCAATACTGCGCTGCAATTTGAAGGTGACGGAGGGCGCAATGCCACTTGCCGTTGGCATTCTTGGTAAACATTTAGCCGAACCAGGGCCTTCGGGGCCAGCACCAGCAGACCTACTGTAGCAAATCTACTGTCTGTAGATCAATAGCCTACTAATAGTCCTAGTGGTATGGTACCTTGAAGGTGACGGGGCAGTGCCACTTCCCGTCGGCGTTCTTGGAAATATTCAGCCGGACCAGGTCTTTCGGGGCCAGCGCATCCCCCGTGACCGGGTTTTTCTTGTGTTTCCTCACGTAGGGCATGATATTCAGGATGTCGAAGATCACCCCTTCCTTCGTGCACACCGGCGTCTAGCCACGGAGGAGCCGTCAACGGCAAGGCACACGGCACGGCAAGGCACGCATTTACATGAAGCGACATCATATGACAGGACGAAGGGGGGGGCGGGTGGTCGGTCAGGTCGGGGGAGCGACATGATATGGATCTACAGCAGGGGAAATCGTGCCGAGTGCTGCCAGAAGCGTGTTCGGCGGGGGCGTGCAAAGAGGAAAACATCAAGAGAAAAATACGATAAAACGCCTCCATGGGCATGGCTCTCTACAAAACCTGCTGCAAAAATAGACTTAAAAAAACACGTAAGAACAGGCCAATATTGCCTTTCCGCTCGCTCATCTTCCTGCGTCGGCTGTCGCTTGCTGGTTGGTAGTCGGTGTGGTTGCTTTTGTTAATTGTTTGTTTGTTTATTATATACAGCAGGGAGCAATACCTGACTAAGGTGTTTGGTTGTTTGTCGCCGGACACTTTTAGCTGTTTGGACGCTTGAGCGCTAAGGGTTTGATGGCTTGGTCGGTTGATTGGCAACCTGGCTTTTGCAGTTAGGCAGCATTCATGGCTGGGTTGCATAATTGGTTGTTGGATTATTGGTTTGACACAGCAGCAACAGCCGGACGGCCCAAACCTCGAAACAAATAAAACCACAAAACTCAAATACTGGGATAAACGCACGAAGGTTAGGGTAGGTCTATCACCTCACATCACCCCACACCACCTCACCTCAAAGGGCGCCAGAGAGAGGGCGCAGCAGTCGAATGCCAGAGGTCTAAAAGAGGCATTCTTTCCCGTCTTCTTGCCTCCATAGTCTCTCTTCCACTGCAGCAAGTAAGTTCCAAGGTAAGGTATACGCATGCCAGGTAGAGAGGACCAGAATGCGCCATCGACGACCAAGGCGCCGAAAAAGAATGAGTGTGGCGAGGCGGTAATTTGGGGGGGTGGGGGGGGGTGCGGCGGGGAGGTGTAATTATTCTCATGCAAGGCCGTAGTCGTATGACCATAAAACCCCAACAACGCCGGGACGGAGCACGTCGGAATTTCACCGACCAGGCAGACATTGCTTGCACCAACCGCGAAGCACCGTGAGGTATCCGGCGAGTCGCATGAAGGGTGAGCTGCATCCTACTACCTGTAAGAATCGCTTGTGAGGCGGACTTGCATATGGATGACACCTTCAATAACATAAACACTACCTGGTACGTGATACGATCATTCCCACTTGTGCGGAGCAAAGATTGTTCACCTCGCACAAACGATGTATCTCGACAACCAGCTGTGACCGACCGCCAACAAGAAGAAGAAAAAGAAAAAAAAACGGTACCCTGGTTGTCTAGCTCAAGTAGTGAGCGGCGTGTTTTGCAGCGTCGTTGCCAACCGACGCCAACCCGACCTATATATAATAGGGGGGGGGGGGGGGGCGACGACTCATGACGCCAGAGAGCGATGTGCCTACCTGGTGCGTTGACAGAGCTACAGACCAGATCAATACATACGCAGGGTATGATCAGCAGATGACACTATTAATATTAATACTAATAGGAAAAGGCGGGCCTTGGTCTGCTGTAGCATAGAGTTGCACCTCGGCCTCGAAATTTGAAACCGGGTGCCCGACCGGGTGGGGGCGGTTGACGCGGAGCCGGAACCGGGTACCCGGGTCCCGGCAGACACGGGTACCCGGGTTACCATACACTATTTGCTCCCCTTTTAGCGTTTCAGCGGCGGCGGATGAGGCGGACACGGGTATCTGGGTACCCGGGTTACTATACACTATTAATCTTTGCTCCCCTTTTTGCGTTTGAGACGCGGCGTGGTAAGGCGGACACGGGTACCCGGGTACCCGCGTTGCCATACACTATTTGCCCCCCTTGTAGGTTTGGAGCGGCGGAATGGTAAGCAAGGCAGGTATTAATAGGAGGGGTACTCTCTATTCTCGGTCTGTAGTCTGCAGGGGCGAGAGGCGAGAGTCTAGAGGCACAGCCGCTGCAATGTAAATCAACGTATACCCCAGTCTTGGGCCTCCATATAGAACAATAGACGGGTACCCGGGTACCTGGGGTACAAATACCCGCGGTTCCGTGAGTTGGACCGGGACGGTTCCGGTTCGCTCCGACGGTTCCGGGTACCCGGTTCTCAGTCAGACGGGGTGCAACTCTACTGACTGTAGCACCGCCCGTGCCGTTGAAACAATTCAAGCGATTCGTGCTATTCAAACTACCAGGTATCTATTAATAGCGGAACGGGAAGGGCAGAGCAGATGCTGCTCGCCGCCCCCCGATCGATCTCTGCTCCCTGCTTGCAGAGGGGACATCGGTGCTTCCTCATGTACGTACTATTTTATGCCTGGTACCTGGTACACAACCTGCACCGGTTGGCAAGAGGTCCAGACTAGTTATACAGATGGGCTCATGGCTCATGGCGCTAGGACGGTACGTAGGTGGTGGGGTACCGGCATAAAGTCCGTACGTGAATAATGGCTACGGCTGTATCTCCTCGTACGTACCCGGTACTACCTCCCCTGTGAGCGATGTTGTTATTAATACTAGATGTTGGTACGTACTACCCAGGTAGATAGATCCTCGTGCGTGAGCCTGGCTCGTTTGTACAGAACCTGAACGTACCAGGTACTTACGAGTGATGTGCCAAGAAGCTTTTACTGGTGACTTTAGATGCCGGTACAACACTATTACCACTAAAGAATGGCTTCCTGCTGCTTCCGTCAATACGAACGTACCAGGTACCTGGTACACTCCTACCTGGTACCTGGCATACAGTATGCTACATACTCGTAAGTACCGCTGCCCCTAACGCTAAACCCTTCTTGCCGACGTTTTACAGGGGTTACTTTATTTATTCCCGACGCTATAGCAGACACTGTTCAAGCGCTGTACGTGTGTACCTTGTGTACGACTGTACTCTGTTAGTGTGCGACAAGAAATTGCGAGAAAAACGATAGAAGAGGTTACTGATACACCAACGAATACAAGCGTTGATTGAGATATGCAGCCTGATAGTCGCTTCCTGGCCTTGCTTGTCTTATCGATGAAATACGTATTGAAAGCAGGCTACGAGTACTTGCATGGAGCCCAGCACGAGAACACCAGGGGTGAGGATCGGCTCGTTGCGCTCTATTATCAATAATCGCACACACGCAAAGCCCGCTGTACCTCGGTAGCAGTGAGGAAAAGCCTGTCCTTGGAGTGCTGATTTCGCCCCATCCTCTCTCAAACTCAATGCCACCGGCAGTGAGTTATCCACCAAGGTACTCTCCGAGCGATTGATACACGTGAATCCCGTCAAATACTCCAGGCTCGCCGAGCTTAAGTATCTTCAACCAACAACCACCTTTTTTTGTAGCCCCAAATCGAATAACGGAGTTCCACTAAAAGGCTGCGTTATCACGGGCAACGGGGATTTCCTCGAGAAGAAGCCCGCCGTGGGAACTACCCCTGCCTGCCCACCCTCAGCCCTCGTCGATACAGACACGAGACTTCCAGGTACCACTCAGGTGAGCGTCTCGATTGTTTCTTGGGACTGCCCCTAGCGCGTTAGGTGTGGCCGTTTCGCGAATTGCATCCCGCGTCTTTTGTAGGACCCCCGCTACATTCTCCTCCTCCCGAAGTTTTAGAGCTTCCTGATTTATTCGAAGAACGAAGACTTCGACCGCCGACCTGGCCGCCCTCTCGGGGCCCCAACGCGAAGACCGGCTTGGGTAAGGTCGAACCGGCTGCTCGCCGGCTGGGTTTCCGATCCGCTCTCCCTTCATTTGTTTATTTTGGCGCGGAGGGCAAACCTGTCTCTGCCGCCCAACCTCTTCGCACCGAAAATGGTGTGCACACAGAAAACAACTTATTTTTTCGTTTGTGGCCAGCAGGGCAGATGCACCACCTCCTCGCCCCTCGCGGCTCGCACAAGCAGATGTTGCCAGCTTGCGAGCCTGAGCTTGCAAATCATCTCACGAGCGAGTCAGACTTGATCGCACATAATTTTGTCATGGGTGGGGCATGAATGCACCCATGATCGAGCGAGCTCGGACGTCCGAGCCGCTGGGCAGCAAGGCGCGCGTCGGCGCATTTCACAATATATACCAGCGAAAACAAGTGTTCGGGCTTTGTTTTGCGGCTCTTCCAACGATACATTTTTTCCATTTGGCGGCAAGAACTCCTTTGATCGCGATATCTTGTGGACCAGGACAT
Source organism: Nereocystis luetkeana (assembly GCA_031213475.1). NCBI lineage: Eukaryota > Phaeophyceae > Laminariales > Laminariaceae > Nereocystis > Nereocystis luetkeana. The sequence continues at coordinate 3,935,110 of JARUPZ010000011.1, read as the reverse complement.
TTTTATTTTTATTTGTGATTTTTTCGCGGAGATATCTGTCCATTTCTTATACAAGAATTTCATTTTATTTTTGGTCAAGTGCGCCGCTCCTCGCTTTCACATCTCGCTTGTCGCTTCTGTTGCTTTTGGGTTCGGCTTTGTCTGCCCACCGTATCTTGAGTTGAGGGTTGACGAGTTGAGCTCGTGTTTTTTTCCCTCTCTGTTCAGTTCTGGCGACGGCGAAATAAGTCAGCTACCAGGTATAAAAAAATATCTCTCTGCCCGTCTCTTCTGTTGCTCTGCGGTTGTGCCTTGGCACGTCAGCGGCCAGCGTTCCAGCCCTTAGGCTGTCGCTGTTTTCGCACGCGTCTACGTACTGCTGTACCAGGTAGTTTTTTTTGTTTAGTTTTCGTGATTGTATACCGTTATGTACATTATGCTGTCGCCGTCGAGATCGTCCGTCTCTTCGTTCGTGCATGATTCGTGAAGACCGGAAGACGTGGAAGGTGAGGACGGACCCGTGCGAAAAGATAAATTTTATTGAAACTATTACTGATTAAATACACCTTATGTTACGTACGAGGTCTATGCCTGGTGCCGAACGGTTCATGGTGAGGTGGCACGAGGCTGAGGCTGAGATGAGTAGGCAGCGCCGCGCATCCGCCGTGGATGGTGTCCAACGGAATGGGGGGGGAGGGGGCAACAGGAGTAGTGGCAGAAAACCCGATCAAGGGAATGCGGAAACAGTGGGGGAACAGGTGGGGTAAAAGGGAAACTGCGGTAGACTAAAGTAGGAAGGAGATGGCAGACAGGGTAGCAAGGCACCAGGCCGACTAGGAAGTAGAACACGACCATACTACTACCAGGGTATTTAATATTATACCTGGTATATAATAGTGCCACCAACTGGTGCGTTTTTTTTTTTTTTTTTTTTCTCTTTTGATTTCTCTACTTCGTTTTTGTTTTCTCTTTGATTGTTTCTTTTCGTTTCACTATTTCATAGATTGCGTATGTCGTGCCTGTAGTATGATGACATGGCTTTGCATTGCCCACTGCAGTGCATACTGCACACGTGGCAACGTAGTATCTCTGTGGCGTAGCTTTGTGACCACAGAACTTGTATCTCTTCTAGGATTGGAGAATCGGCACGGACACTGGTTGTGCTGGATGTCGACGGGTAGAAAGAACGGTTTAATGTGAAGAACACACACACAGCTGGTTGGAACGTGGTCTTCCCTTGTCTTCTGTTTTCGTTTTGTTGTTTTTCTTTCTTGCGCTGATTCTCCGTGTGTGTTTTTTTTTCTTTTTTCTTTTTTTGATCGATAAGCCGTACTGAAGGAGTCGTGTGGCGTGGTTGGATGACGAACCTGCTCTGCTCGTTTCGTACTGTCTGACGCCAAGGGGCTAGACATAGTTGGCGAACTCATGGCGGAGATTGCAGTCTGGGTAGCAAGGTACCAGGCGGATTAGCAGGGAGAACCTGGCTATACTACTCGTACCATAAACTGCTGCCGCCACCTGGAGGGTGCTTTGGGCTTTGGTCTGCCTGTTATTTTTCCCTTTGATATTTCTTCTTCGGTTCTGTGTCTCTCTATTCACAAGCAGTGGTGTTTTTGGTTTTGTTTCTTTTGTTTCCAGCTCGTTCTTTTTCAAGTGTTGGCCACCTCACCTTCGGGGGGGGGGGGGGCACGACAGATTGTTTCTTCTAGTTTTTGCCTTCATTTTTTTTCTTTTTCTCTTTCGATTTGTCTTCTTCGTTTTTGTTTTCTCTCTGACTGTTTCCTTTCCTTTCTCTATTCCATAGAATGTGTATGTCTGTCGCATCTACCGCTCTGTACTTGTAGTATATTTCATGACATGGCATTGCATTGCCTACTGCCGTGCTTACTGCATACCAGGGACGTGGCAACGTAGTATCTCTGTGGCGTAGCTTTGTGACCACAGAACTTGTATCTCTTCTAGGATTGAAGAATCGGCACGGACTCTGGTTGTGGTGGATGTCGACGGGTAGAAATAACGGTTTAATGTAAAACACACACACGTATCCAAATTCCTAATGCACGAGGTACCAGAGTCGAGTACCTGATACTACTGTACTGCTGTATCAGGTACCTGGTGTAATGCCTGATTCGTGCGTAGTGGTTAAGGGGTTTTGCATCCCCTCCCGCCATTCCCTTTCGCTGCTCACCCGCGCCCACCCTCTCAAGTTTCGAGTTCTAAGCGCGGTTAAATTATCATCGATCACCTCGTATGCAGAGAGTTTAGAGGGCGGTTGAACGATCATCGATCACCTCGTACCTCGTACCAGGTACGTTTTAGCATTTTGTTATTTTCATTTTCTGGCATCTTTCACAAACCACCCAGGGGTTCAGTTGCCAGCTCATCACCACGTCATTTTCATAGCAATGCGTTTCTCATATCATTTGTACGTAAGGGGTAGCCGGTCGCCCCGGTGGTTCAAGTGGTTAACCTCGAATTCTACTTGTTTGAGTCCTGGGTTCGAGCCCCAGGTGGGTCGGACTTCGACTTTCTTTGCAAAAATATATATACAAAAGGATTCAATTGTTGAGAGCGCCTTGCAGCGTGGGTAGACACAATTCGATGCGAGTCGACGAGGGAAGAAAAGGCTGAAATCTTCTCGCGATAAAAATGAAGGCACGTACCGTAGCGGGAAGGGGGGAAAGAGCCTGCTATGTGACCCCGGATCTGAGTTACGAGTGGGAAGGAGAGAGAGGAGAAGATGTGATAATGAATGGGATGAGAAAAAAAAGGGGGTCACGTGTATAAAACCCTATGAATCAGTGCATCCCTCGGGATGCCTTTTGGACTCCGGAACGATATCCGGCGGGACTCAAATACCCCTGGAGTAGACGGTACCATTTGTATGGGATGTGGCCATCGCGGGACGTGCTTGTCGTACGATAACGGGATTTACGGTTTGCCGCGGCGCGGCGGCGGAATATTCGAATTTGTGTTGGACGGGTTTGTGCGGGCACCGGATTTCACATCTACCACTGGACTACGGGATTAATCCGAATCCCACACAAAACGGCCTGTTTTTTGGTTGGCTTCCACTGGTGTGTGGTGCTTCTGACGCCTTCACACACGGTCAATGTGGTACCACAATATATACGCCTATACGACCCACTTTGTTCTTGAGTTCTTCGCTGGGGGGGGGGCTCGACGGCGTCAATACTGACAGTTGACACCGCTAATGACACCAGAGTAGGAAATGGATGGCAGAGGGTGTGGCAAGGCCCCTGGATTGGCGTTGTAGCAGAAACGGGAACCCGTTTCGCTATCACAGCCTCGAATTCGATTTCTCTTTCTCTCCTTTCGTTTCGTTTCTCGGTTGTTTTTGTTGACAGTAGTGTATTTTTGTTTGTATCTTTTGGTTTAGCCTTCAGCTGTCGTGTTCGCGTACCCTGTAAGTTGGCATTTCACTCGCGCTACCGTAATTGTTTGCGACTATCAGTTTTTTTTTTTTTTCTTTTGTCTGTGACCCCGGAATTTGCAACTCTCTAGGATAAAACTCAGGATGGACACATGGACACCTGGTTTCCTGACGTAGTCTTGTATGTACCAAACTACTGGAATACGGCTGTACCGCAACGGCGCCGATAGGAGTGTAAGGGTATAAATCAAGGCACACATATTAGCCGGTGTTTACCCTCGTCCGGGTCTGTGGTTCGTGCTCCGTAGCAGCTGGTTCTTTCACTGCCTACCCACCCACGTGTATTCCTGCCAGTAACCGCTTCCCCACCACCTGCGCTTTCGGCACGACGGACCACGTTTTGATTGTTAATTGTTTGACGGTGGGCGAGTAATGATGTCTGTATTAAAGCCTGAATTACTCGTACTATGAATAGTGCTTGCCTTGTTGTGATTCTCTCACGGCTTTCTCTTTTCTTTCTGTATTCCCTGTCTTCGGTGATGGTGGCGATGGGTCATCTTTTTACTTGTTTGAAGATCGTCGTTGTACGTTGTCGTTGGTGTTGCTGTTGTACTCACGTTGATTTAACTCATCGCCCCACGTCTAATCTGTGATCAGGCCTCGAACATTTTCTGACGAGGAAAAATACCTAAAACACGAGCATACTCCCGTGTTTGTAGTAATGACCACATCTATTCTCGCTACGTATATAGTACAGGTGTTGCCCACATCCCTACCCGTCCATCGGTTTCAAAGGTCCCATTGTCGCGATTGCAACCGTCGCATTTTGCACTGCCGCTCTACTCCTATCCGCCTCATGGCCTTACCATATGGAGGCGTCCGCCACGTGCTCGACCCGTCGGAAACATGTGCCGTTCTGCTGTGCTTGTTACCTTGCGCCACGTACAGTTGATGCCGAGCTCTTCCAGATCTTTATTTGAGCGCCCCATCCAATTTGGCCACACTTCGAACTTGATGCCGAGCCCCTTCAGATATTTCTTTGGGCGCCCCATCTAATTTTTATCCTGTCCCACGGAGTACATAGCCCTTACGCTCTCCCAAATCCTCAAACACCACCTTCCTCGGGCATCTCCGAACTCTTTTAGAGCTTCCTTGGGGCGCCCCGTCCAACCCTTGTCCTGCCTCTCGGGCAGCCCTTACCCCATACTAGCACCCCCGAAACAAACGCTCTCGGCGGGAGGCGCCCTACGAAACCTGCAAATACATCCTCCGTCTGCCCACCGTTGCCGCCGTGCTTGTAGACCCTGTCCCTTGAAGCGCGTCGGCGTAGGTAGGTGTAGAACAAGGTGTAGGGTTTCCGTTTCCGCCAACCGAGGCATCGAAGGAGTATGGAGAGACGGATCTGCCGCTACTTGTCGTAGTCAGGTTTTTTTCGTGCTCCATCTATCGTGCCCGAACGGTAACCTATCGATTGCCTTGGCCTCCGGCATATGTACAAGATGCTGACGGCCGAGGCAATCAATACGCTACTGCTGTAGGGGAGCGTTTCGTGGACCGAACAAGGGTGGCCACAACAAGTTCATTGAGCGAAGTCCCCACCACAACGGTTCGGTGAAAAATGATGCCAGGGATTGGTTGCGACCTACTGCCTACCAGTGTTATTATGACGTTCAGGGACCTCATATGCCGTACGTAAAACGCCCCAATACTCTCATGTTTACGATCAGACTGGTATCAGTAGGTCGGCCGGCAAGAACGATAGACCCCTCGCCCCCGGTCATCCTTCGCCTACTCGTGAAAGGATTGTACCACATGGCCAATATGGCGGGAGGAGGCCCCAATAATCGTGGGATCCGAACGCAGAAAAAGGCCATCCTATATTTGGTTTTGACGCTGTCGGCCACATGCAAGAAAGTCCGCCTCACAGCGGTTCTCATTAATAGTCAGGACTCTCCTCACCCTTCATGTGACCGGCCCAACACGTCACGGCGCTTGGCGTATATGATTAGTGCCTGGTCGGTGAAAACCCGACGTGCGCCGCCCTGAATTCTAGGGATGCGAAATCAACCGAACGTGCTTCGTCCCGGCATAGTAGTGATGAGGGGGTATATGGTCATACATGCGACTACGCCCATGCATCTGCTACTTACGGGTCAAGCGATATATACTGCTTGTCCGACAACCTGGACGAATGCCCGAAGAGGCAGATTAGGAAGAATGAGAAGCAGGGCAGCTGCTTTTGGTGTAGGCTTTCGGCCGTGGGCTCGGGATGCAGCAGTTGCAATCCGTCACTCCTTGCTACGTGGTCGTGACGCCTCAATATCGCTGGGGGCCCTTGGTATGATTGTTGGGCTGGGTTTTTCAGTGGTGGCCAGAGACGGGTAGAGTGTGTGTGGCGCCTTTGCAGCTCTTCTCCTTGCATTTTAGCCCGGACATCGGACACCGATCTTTATTATTCCCAATCACGCCGATTGATAGCTGTAGTCTCCTTTTTTTTCGTCTGATGCTTCGAGATGACTAATTGAACTAACCGTACGACACGTTTTTATCGTACGCTCCCGCAGGGTCACGGTCCGAAGTGAGGAGTTGCAGACTTCAGACCAAAAAGCACCAAGATGACCCCCCCAGCAGCGAAGAGGAGGCGTTCGGTAGAACACGCCGAGTCTATCCGGAACATCAACGTCATCAAGGGCGGCCTGAGCATCATGTGCCCCGCCGTGAGTATATACCTTTGCGGCGTGTACTGCATGCAGTGTTGCCCGCATGACTGCTACCGATATATATTCACTCTCAGAAGACAACATTGTTTTTATTCCCCCTTTCTTTTTGGTTGCCTTTCTCGTGTTGCGTTTTCACGAAAAGCTCTTCTCACATCCAATGTGTCCCTTCGACTCTGAGGCTGCGGGCCTGGTCCTTGATTCGAGTTACAGAACAACATCTTGTTGATCGTGATCGTGAATGTTCTTCCCGTCGGTTCGAACTACAATACTGTCTCCTCGAGTAGTACTCCCTGTAAACCAGTATCTACTGCCCGAAAAGGTGTCGTTTGTGGATACGGTTAGTTTCAGTGTTGTGCTGCTTTCATCTTTGGAATCGTCGGAATATGGGTAGTCCCCACTTTCGCCCCTGTTGCCTCATTAATTGATTTTGATATACATAACACCCTACTAATAGCTTGTTTCCCCGCGCCAAAACCAGGGTATCTGGTATCCGTTGCCGCTACGTACAATTTTTTTTTTTACTTAGTTTTCTGTTGGGGAACATGTAAGCTTCCCGAGTATCATACCACGTATATATGCCGGTCGCCCCGGTGGTTCAAGTGGTTAACCTTGAATTCTACTTGTTTGAGTCCTGGGTTCGAGCCCCAGGTGGATCGGACTTTGACTTTATTTGCAAAAATAAAGATAAAAAAAATGATTCAATTGTTGAGAGCGCCTTGCAGCGTGGGTAGGCACAATTCGATGCGAGTCGACGAGGGAAGAAAAGGCTGAAATCTTCTCGCGATAAAAATGAAGGCACGTACCGTAGCGGGAAGGGGGGAGAAGAGCCTGCTATGTGACCCCGGATCTGAGTTACGAGTTGGAAGGAGAGAGAGAAGAAGATGTGCGAAGATAATGAATGGGATGAGAAAAAAAATAAATATGTATATATAACCAGTTTTACGTATTTTGTGCTAGAGTGCCCGTACAATGTCATACCAGGGTACTGCTGTATATATATACTACTGCTGTTCCTGATATTTCTCTTTTTCTAATTCCAAGTGTGTACCGGTATGTATTTTAAAAGGGGATGCCTGAATCTGGAGGCTCAACTTAACGCGCCGCCCTTTATTATTTTCCCCACTTTTGTCTACGTACTGGTCGCCGTTTTCCTCCCGATCGATTCATGGAACATGGCTGCTCCCGGATATGCTTCGGTGTGCAGGACTCCATGGGCATGCTGATCGGCAAGGGAGGCTCGGGCCTGCGCGGCATGCAGGAGAAGAGCGGTGTCAAGGTACGATCACAGTTGCTGCGGGTGTTGTTCGTGGTAGTGGTGGTGGGGTTGTGTTGTCGTTGTTGTTACAGCATTAATTTACGTTGGTCTCCCAAGCATAATTTCGCTCCCCCTGCGTTCACGAAAAGCTGGGTTCTATTCGCTTGAGCTTTCTGGTGGATAATATTGGTGGGAGTATGGTGCAGTATTCCTCCCAGTTATTGTCGTGTAGTATTGATCCTAGTAAACGCCATACCAGGTAGGTTGCACTGTTTAACGGTAATATAGTAGTCTTCCACCCTGCCCGTTACGAACGCGTACTTACCGACGATGATACAAGAAAGGGCTGCTGAGTACAGATGACACCTGATCACCGATGCTCCCCACCACATCCTTTCTTGATAGGTGTCTCTCCAGGAGACCAAGTCCATGCCCGAGGGCGCGAAGGAACGCGGGGTTGGTCTGTCGGGGTCCCTGCCGAACGTGGCCGCGGTGGAGAAGATCATCTTCGAAAAGCTTAACGCCCGCAGGGTGACAGCACTTGCCCCTTCTCCCGCTGAGGTAAGATGGAGGCGTGTTCGCTTCGGTACGATTTGCCCTAGGTCCAGTTTCCGCGATTTTCCCCTTTGGGCAATAGAGCATGCCAGGTGTAGGATTTTTGAGTAGGTGATTCCCTCATGTTTTCGGGTGTGCCCGGGGTTTCTCAATACCAGGTACCAGGTATATTTTGTTGTTGTTCGGAACCATCCCCGGGGAGGTTCCTATCGGTAAGCAAGATGTGGGGTTTTATTTATTTATATATCCCAATAATGGTAATTGCACCGCTCGTGCTGAGAGGTCACGAGACGCTGGCTCTAAATACTTGAAACAAGTAGCAGAACGATAAATACCTCGTATGTTTTTTTTTTTGCGCTGCCGCTTCGGCGATGCCTTTGATGGACCCGTGCCGACACCTCTTACCTTTGTTTTAACTTTGTCAAGAACGCTCAACTCGAACCGCTCCTCGTGTTTTCATCCTTTTTCCGGGTCTCCGGTCGTTTTTTTTTCCTGCCTTACATGTTGAAATTCGAACGTGAAAATAATTGCAGGAGGAGTTCGAGATTGCCTACCAGGCGGCCACAGCCGCGGGTATCCCCGTGAATGCTATGCAGGAGAACGACAACGACCCCTCCAAGGTGACGGTCGTGCGCTGGATCATGGACAACTCCCACTGCGGCTGGCTTATCGGCAAGGGCGGCAGCGGCATCCAGAACATAGAGGTTGGTGGAGTGGTTGAACGTTGAAGGGTGCCTGCGTGGGGGATTCGAGAGGGTGGGGGTGGGAGTATGGTGGGGAGGGGTGAAGGAGGGAGAGGGTAATAAGGTGGAAGGGCTCTAGGACGCGGGCGAGGTGAAGGCGGAAGGGTGTATGGTAGCTGAGGGAATGGTTGGGGGGAGAGAAACGTAGGGGTCTCCACCTTTTCGACACTCTAATTGAAGCACACTGCTGTGTATTGTTTGTATCTCATGGTTGACTGGGTCTGATTGGCGTAGGGTTAGTGTTGGTTGCTTATATGTGTCGTAGGCTGTGACCCTTGACCAGTGTCAAGTAAGTGGTGAACCCTCCTCGGTGTAGAGGATCGTTTCTGGGGCAGTTTTATATCGTTTGGTGGAAGTAGTTCGCGACCACAGAGAGATGTTGGTACCAGATTGTTGTCTTGTGTGGCATGATGTCTTGTGGTGTCTATCGACGCCAGGATCGTGGCCGACTGTCAGCGGTCAGCTTGGTGCTCACCCTCGTCTAGTCTTCATGTAAGGTTCGAAGCAGCGGTATTGGCCCCCTTCTGTGCAGTCTATATTGATTTCAGGGGATTGAGTTTTTAAATAATCGTGCGCCATTCAAACGTGATCAAGATTAATTGCAGTCTACCTATCGCTTCAAGTTCGTGTTCAATATTATTTTTGGGGCAAGATCCTTCGTAGGAGTACGCACAACTTCAGTTTTCAGGGTTAGTTCGATGTTGTTCTTGCGCCCGTAGGCTTCCATATCAAACCTGATAGTCTTGCCATGTACGTGCCCGCGGTTTCGTTCTTTGTTCTCCTCTGCACAGGCCACTTCGGGCGCCGAGGTGCGTGTGGCGACGGAGAAGAGCATGACGAAGGAAAGCGGCGAACGGATCGTCTACATCAAGGGAACTCCCTTCCAGCGCGAGAAGGCGCTTGATATGATCAGGAGCAACCCGAAGGTGCGGTATACAGCAGTGGTCCCTTTCTAGTGCCGGTTGCCCGGTATGATGCCTGTGCAATCGCCTGGCACATTTGGGATTCATCAGTGTGATATTGTGCGGAGTAGTGCCGTTTGCCGCTATAGTGCCGGTACGTTGGCTGGCCCATCCCGGCACTAAAGAGGGACCACTACTGTTTACGTGGGACGAGCGAGCGTGACCTCGAGAGGGGAGAAATGGGGGGTCGGGGGTGGGGGTGGGTTGTGGTTCGGTGGGATTGCGGGAAGCCTCGGGCAGGTATCAAGTGCGAGGTTTGGTTGTACCGGTTGCTTTCGATGAGTGGCCCCGGTGAGTGGCCCTTGTACTATTGCAACGACTAACAAACTCTATTTCCAGGTAGTTTGTTCCCCAAAACGTGGATTTTGTTGAGAAGGGATTAGTTCACGTTCGTTTGAGCTATTTGAACTGTTTTTGTTGAATCTGTCTGGAAATCGAATATTTGCCGGGTAGCCTTCGACGTACGACCCTCTGGAGGGAATATTAATGGGCCTTGACCTCGTTCCAGTCGTTCTACGCCGCGTTGGGGTGAAATAGTGTTTTTTTGCAATGCCTTCCTACGTTGAATCGAGTCGAACGACATCGTATCTGTCCGCTGAGCTTCGGAGTTCTGTCGAGTACTGTACATACATACCTGCGTATGGACTACCTGATTTTCACTATTCAATCGAACGAACCTGGAGCTGACGTATGCAGTAGTATTTGAAACTTTTTGTGAAACCGAATCAAATCGGACCAAAACGAACAGATCAGCGGGCGCGTCGCGAGCCCCAAAGAGCCGGAGATGGCGGCAGTGCACGTTCCGTCCAAGGCGATCGGGTTCATCCTCGGGCACCGGGGGGCCTCTATCCAGGCCCTCACCGAGAAGACAGGCGCACAGCTAAGGGTTGCCCCGGCGAGCGAGATCACCACCGGGTCCAGCGAGCACAGGGTGAGAGGGGGGGAAGGGGGCAATTGTGTTGGTGATTGTGCTGGTGGTGATTTGTACGTTGTTGAGAAGAGTTTATGTACTGTACCGCAATCGGTGGTTTCGGTCACTAATGGTGTCGTTTTTTTGTAACGATGGTGATACTGGAGTACCTCTGCGACCGTCTCCCGGCTGTGCTCTCTGCTCACGTTACGCGTTTCCTGTGTTTCAATGGATTGCAGGTGGACATCACGGGCGGGCCCCAGCAGATCGTGGCCGCCAGACATGCGCTCGGTGAGCGCATTGACGAGTGGAGGGCCACGAACAACCCCAGCAGCGCCCCGGAGGAGATCGAGTACTCCATCAAGGTAACGAGAGGATGCCTTCCGGCCTTCCCACCTTCTCTAAACCAAATCCGGAAGGATTTGCGCATACGGCAAATGCTGTTGGGCTGTAGTTTGTTCGAAGTAGTGTCGTGGACTGGAAAAACTGGAGGGTTGGGCGCCTGTCGGTGGGCGACTGTAAAATCAACTTCTTGGTAACTCTAAAGTACCTCCTTGGCCTTTTTTCGCCTTGACTTAGTATCGCTCAACAGATCTCACTGTGCACGTAGGAGGGTGCCGTTAGTATCGGCTGGTCGCGAAGAAGAGACGTGAGATGTGTATGGGGTGTATCCGTCTGAGGCCGTGTCCTCAGGTATGCTGCGCGCAACAAGAGGGCTGATCAATCGGCTAACATTCTGGTGATTGGCTGTCTGTTGTACGTTTTCGCAGATCGCCGTGCCTCAACCTCTGGTTGGCCACATCATCGGCAAGGGCGGACAGTTCGTCAGGGAGGTACTGGCCATCACCTCTGTTCAGGTGGGTCAAAATACTGTATTTTTGTTAAGCTGGCTGACCCCCCCCCCCCCGTCCCTTTTATGTAACGCTTGCGTTCATCCTCACGGTTGCGGTTATTGTTTTGCCACAAGAAAAATAACGAACAACCCTTTGCTGGATGTACCTCACTTTCTCTTCGGTGTTTTGTATCGATAGATATGCAGGGTGCTTGTTTTGAAATGACGTTGATCTTGCTGATGATTTTTGGCTGTTTTGTCGTGAAACGACTCCTGCTGCTGCGGCTGCCAGTGGCGCTGATGTTATTACCCGTGGCTTCTGCTCTTTGCGTTGTGTGTTTTACGCTCGCAGGTGAAGATTCAGCAGGACACCGGGTCGCCGACCCTCTGGGGGGACGCTTGCTGCGTGATGCTGTCGGGGACGATGGACAACGTGGTGAAGGCGCAGCAGATGATCCTCGAGAGGATCGCCAACATCAGTGACCGCCTGAAGGACATGGTGAGTAATGGTGTTTTATTCTGCGGTTCTTGATCCTATGTTTGGGGATCTGTTATTGGTTTTAGTACTGCCCGCGGTGATCCCGTTTATCCTTCGTGCCTGCGGTCTATTCTGTTCTTTCTAGTTTTCTCGGCGGTGACCCACGCATTGGACTTCTTGCGACGATCCTCATTTTTCCAAGTGACCTGCCTATATGCCCTAGTAATCCATTGGGTGATTGTGTTTGTTTCATTAGTTTATACATACTCCTTCAAAGCTTACTCCTCAGTATTACTGATGCATTGATATGGCGCCGATTATGTTGCTGTTTCCGCTGGTATGCTGTTCAGGTCCCCAACGCTGTGACCATGAGCCCTGACCAAGACCCGGACGACCCCATCAGGAAGCTTGAGGTCAACATCCAGCTTCCCGACGGGCCCCCGCCCGCCCAAGCCCAACACCCCTTCCAGGTCAGGTTTTCCCTGTAGTTCTGGTTTGATATTATGTTTGGCCCAAATAAAAAGGGGCTAAGGACGGAATATTGTCCTCCGTTTTTGTGGGCGCACTTCGCGTCCAGTCTCCCGACCCGCGCCAAGCATGTTTTTCGTCTTAAACTTGGTGAGATAATTTGGTACTTTGGTTGGCGGAATATAGCGGGGGTTACGAGTGAGGAGGTGGCTGTTGACTACGGGCCGACTGTGGTATTCCCGGGTGTCGACTGCAGTACTGTACCTTCTGGGATTCGTAATTACTCTTGGTCTCGGTGGGCTTGAATCGCCTATTAATTAGTCTGGCTGAATCGGTGCCAATCCATACATGTCGTGTCTCCTTTCCTCAATCGCCCGAAATGCGGTTTTGGCATTGTTGACCTCACGCCCGTCGCTCCCCCACCCCCCTCTTCTCTTCTGCCTCCTCTTGTTTCGAATCACTCGTCGTTCTGTTGTTGATTTGGATGCCTCAGCAACCCCCTCCGTTCGGGCAGCAACCGCCTGCTTTCGGGTTTGCCCCTCCCTTCGGACAGCCTGGACCGGGAGCACCGTTCATGGTGCGTATGGGGGGAGGAGGAGGCGCTTCGTCGCGTTTCGGGTATTTCGGTCTGGTTTGGTCTTCATGTTGTGACTCTCCTCCGTCTTCTTTCTCTCCCTCTGCTCTCCGTCTGTTTCACCTCCTGTTGACTTTCGCCCCCTCGTTCTTCTTTTGCGTTAGCTGTTCTTCACGACCATCCCTTTTCTTACGTGGTATTGTTTTTCCCATTCTGCGTGTTCTGCATTTTCATTGTTTTCTTCTCAGCCGGGACAGCAGCAGTTCCAGCCCCAGTTCCAGCAGCAGTTCCAGCAGCCCCCCCCCCAGCAGCAGCAGCAGCAGCAGCAGCAGCAGGGGTACCGCCCCCAGGGACAGGGACCGTCTGGCCCCATGGGGGACAACGTGACGGTAAGCTTATCTTGTTTCCTGCTGTACCCCGACGGCCTTGAACACTATCGAGTACCCCCCGTCCCCCTCTTATTTGGTTGTTTGCTCTGCTTTGCTTTTTTTTTCTGCTTGACTGGTTTGGTTGATTTTGGCGTCTCAGGATCGTCCTCACGAAGGCCCGTCCTCTCTTGTCCGGTCTTTCACCCTCTCGTCACATTTTCTTCATGTATTGCAAACTTGATACCGAACCATTTCTTTTTTTCCTTTGTCCATTCAGGATGTTCTTTGAAAAAAAGCCGTTGAAAAACACATTTCCCTGTTGCGTCTATTTAAATCATTTTTCGGAAGAAAAACATTTAAAGTTATATACGCAATTATTGTTGTGCTGAGTGATATAAGACCTGGTTCACGGGAACTAACCATACACATTATCCCCCTCGGGTGTTGTTTAACTGCTCTATGTGCAATAGTTCACGTCCATCCGCCAGCTAAACGCGCCTGGGCTGACGGCCGCGTCGAAGCAGCCCGGGGGTATGGAGATGCTGGTGGACAACTCGGTTGTGGGCTCCATCATCGGGAAGGGCGGGCAGACCATCCGCAAGATCTCTACGGAGAGCGGTGCGTCGATTCAGGTCCAGGGACGCGACGATGTGTCTCCCAGTCAGCGCGAGCGCAAGGTCACCATCACCTCGGTGAGTTGGGTGATGATGAGGGGTGGGTGAGTTGGAGGGGAGGAGACATCGTATGTTGTGGAGCGTGGGGCGGGGGGGGGTATACTTATTGTCATGCATGACCGTAGTCGTTTAACCTTAGACCCGTGGGGGGTAGGGGGCGTGGTTGGTGTTGTGAAGTGGTGGAGTGGGCACTGGGACCCGCGTGTGAAGCAACCCCTCTAAACGCTACCACCGTCTCCCCTATCCTCACGCCTCCACCCCTTTCACTGACTCCGCCAGCTCGTCAAACCTGCCCACCCACCCATCCATATACCCCCCGAACCCACCCACCCCAGGATGAGATGCCGGCCCTCCTCAAGGCCGCCAACATGATCTGCGGCGTCCTCAGGAACAACGAGAAGATGTCTCAGGCTGCACGCCAGACGGGTGCCCCTGGTGCCGGCGGTGGTCCCGGAAGCAACGGTGCTGCGGGAGGCGGAGGCGACCGCGAGCGCGGCGGCGCCCCCCGCGGCCCTGGGCCCAACAACGGCCCTCGAGGCGGCTCGGGCCCTCCTCCGGCCTCGCCGTCTGGAGCTGCAACGCCATCAAGCTTCCCGTTCCAGCAGCAGCAACAGCAGCAACAGCCGGTGCCGGTGAGGGTTGGGTTGGGTTGATTTGTTTCGGGTCGGGTTCGGTGGGCGTTGAATGGCCTTACGCATTGTTTTTAGGTTGGCTGTCGTTGGATGAGATGGGTTATGTTGGGTTAGAGGCTGGGTTAGACGAGCTTTGCGGGAGGAAGGGGTAAAGGGAGCGGTTGTGTTCGAGAGCAGAATGTTCTCTTCTCCTTGTTTGGTTAGTCTTCGTGTCGCGTCAGCCGTGTAACGTGATTGCCGCTTGTCTTTCGATGGCGTCGTGCGATTCACTTGAATATGTGTGTTGTGCTGTGTTGTTTAGACGCGATTTCTGGGTTCGCGTTGCAACCGTTGTGCGCTGTTGTTAACCTTTCCTCTTGACGCGCTGTTTTTCCCGCCCAGGTCCAGTTCTCTCCTACTCCTACTATGGCGGCTTTCCCTCCTCAGCAGGGCTTCGTCGCTCAGCAACCCGTGCCGGGAGGAGCCCCCATTCAGCAGGTGGGTTGGTCGCCTTGTGTTTTTGTTTTCCTCGGTTGTCCGCGCCCTGTGACTGAGAGTTCCGCCAGGCCGCTTTTAACACAGCGCGGGGCACCTCTCTTCCGCAAGTTAGATTGCGATAATTACGCGGTGACTTGAGTTTACGTACATATTGCCGCGTATCGCCGAGCAGGTCATTCACGGTCAAAAGGTAAGCTTTGTTTTCTTTCACGCTCTAGACCAACGCGTCCGTGCGGTGTCCCCCCGCTCGCCCTCGACGTTGGTTCGTCTCGGCCGAACATGTATTTGAACCTCTACCGTCCTCTACTCCCCTTCCCTGTTTTTGTTGGTGTCCCTGTTTATCCTCTTGCCTCCCCTGTGTTTTTGGGTCTTGCGCCTTCTCTTTTGGCGGCATTACGTTAATGGGGGGGCACCAGGCGTACCCGTACCCGCAGCAGGTTCCGGGACAGGGAATGCCCCAGCAGCAGCAGCTGGTCCAGCAGGCCCCCCAGCAGCAGCAGCCGCCCGCTCAGGCTGCCCCGGGTCAGTTCGCTCAGCAGCAGCAGGTTCCTCAACAGGGGCAGCAGCCCCCTCAGGGTCAGCAGCCAGGGCAGCAGCCGGGGCAGCCTGGACAGCAACCAGGCGCCGTGTTTTACCAGCAGGTATTTCTAATTCTTTCCACGAGTCCCGTCCGATCGGGGATGAGGCGTTCACAAAATCACGGGTCGGCTTGGGTTTGAATACGTCAGTTCCGGCCGCGACTCACTCGTACTGCGGCTGGCTCAAGCCTACAGCACTGTACAATGGACGGTTGATTATTTCGCTTGCTCCCCGCTTCTAATTTGTTGAGTCGTTATTCCTTTGGCTGCGAGGGGACTACACAAAACTACTGGCCTCTGCGGCGCTGCAACGCGGGTTCTTGGGTCCCGAGAGGTCTTTTAGCACCGTTGCCCCCCCATCATGGAGTTTACATAAAGTTTATTATTCCTGGGCAGCGCGTGTCTCAATGATGTTGGCACCTTGGCATCGCCGGCGTTAACTCTATCAAATGTCGGCGTTTCGTTACTGTTTTTTTTTTTCATTGCCTTCGTTCCGAAAGCCGGCGGGTGGTCCTCCTCAGGGCACTCCGCAGGGAGTTCAGTACCCTCAGGCTCAGCAGCAACCCCCGCAGCAGCAGCAGCAGCAGCAGCAACAGCCGCCGCCGCAGCAGCAGCAGACACCGGCTCAGCAGCAACAGCAGCCTCACATGCAACAGCAAACGCCGCAGCAGCAACAGCAGCAGCTGCCGGTGCAGCAGCTCCCGCTGCAGGGCCAGTCACAGCCTGTGACATCAGGAGCTTCGGCGCCTCCCACCTCGTCACCCGCTCCTGTATACGGCTGGGTAAGTGGTCTCTGTTTTATTTTGACTATTGATAGCAAACACAGGTGTTCTTTGACACAGATTGTCGGCTGTAGTTGGTGTGACCGGCTCCCCCCATTTATGGCCTACCCGGGTGCTGGCATCAAAAACCTGCTCGTCTGGTTGTTGATTGGCGTCATGCTCAACACTCGCACGGTGGCACCTGTGTTGTGTTCTGCAAACAGGCACTTTCCCCCCCGCAGACTATTCATTGTTCGTGAGTGATTACGATTAAGGCATATTTTTTCAACCCATTTTGGTTTCGGCCTCAATCCTGAAGTGTTTTTTTCTGTCTTGAAGTTCCATCCCCGTGTGCCCTGCCACGTCCCCTACCCCTCCCCGCACCCCCATTTTTTCGCTGTTAATCACCTGTTGTTGCTCCGTTCCTTGCTCTGCTCCGCTATGTTATGCGGTGGTGATGGTTGTCGCTCGCCCCTCGCCCCTCGTTCTGCTCTACTTTGTTTGGTCGGGGTGGTCGTGGTGCAGGTGTACGACCAGGCATCCGGGACTTACACGGCCGCCCCCGCCGCGGCCACCCCTGCCCCTCAATCGTCCTCTTTCCCCGCCCAACCCCAGTATTCCCAGCAGCAGCAGCAGCAGCCGCCGCCGCAGCAGCAACAGCCTCAACAGC
Source organism: Nereocystis luetkeana (assembly GCA_031213475.1). NCBI lineage: Eukaryota > Phaeophyceae > Laminariales > Laminariaceae > Nereocystis > Nereocystis luetkeana. The sequence goes on along the minus strand of JARUPZ010000011.1, from coordinate 3,918,080 downwards.
AGCAACAGCAACAGCAGCGCTGATCGAGGCGCAGGGCGCTGGCCGGTGTTGCCGGAGAGGTGAGTTAGCGCCGCCGGCTGCTCGATAATTGTGGTGGCGTGGTCCTCGCTTCGTGACAAACCTACGTACGGCCTTGATACTGACTTATTCTATTACGAGTGGGCTCATGGCTCCACCGTGGCCGAAGAACAAAGGGCAAAATCAAACGCACCTAACCGAAGATTTTCTCTTTTTCATTCAATTGTTTTGTCACATACTAGTCCTTCTAGACGTCCTCGAGAGGTGCATCGGGTATAATACCAAGTGGGCCTGATTTATGCACCCTTAAAAAATAAAAATCGTTTTCGGTAGTGCGGCCTTACGCGCCTGTTTCGTGTAAAAAACTCGATCAACGGTAGATACCCAGCTGGCATGATTACCGAAATAAGTGACGGGTGCGGCGCGAGCGCGCAACATACGATCACACTCGGCTCAGTACAATGCTTGCAGCCACCCCTCGCATTGTAGTTCAAACGTGTTTTTTTCCTTCGTCCCTTTTGCAACCCAGTAGTGCGGGCCTGTTTGTAAAATATTTGTCGAGATATGTACAGCGACGAAACATGCGATTTTTCCGACGCAATTTGAAAAGTGAAGTGCAGTTCGCGAGCTTGAACCTTAAAAGGCGTTTCTTTTTTTTGTTTGGAGTCAAAGCGCAGCGGAAGGAGCTCAAATCAAGATGCTTGCGCGCGCGCCCGTGGGTTACGGCTTGCATTGTAAATTCAGCGACCGACTATTTTTTTCCAGCTGCGGGCAAGCGGCGTCGGCTGCCCTGTATCTGGTAGCACGCACCCTTTTCGCTCTGATACCTGCGACAAAACACACAAGCGCGGTTGTAGCCCATGTCTGGAGTGCGCGCGCAGGCAGCCGTAACAATTTAAAACGTACTGCTTGCGTGCGCGTGGGTGAGGTACAGCACCTTTTAGTAATATTCACGACCGAGTTTATCAGCCCTGAACCCACCAACCTGTCTCACGAACTTGAGTGGTAAAATGTTTTTTTTTTCGGTCGGTCGCTGTTTCTTTGTGAAGTCCCAAAAGCGACAGGGATGGGTGATATTCTTCCGCTTCTCATGCTGCGCAAAACACGGTAGTTTTTTTACGCTTCTTGATTTGTTAAACACAGGCATGATTGCGACGACGTGCCGTTTCCAGTTTACTCGGCACCCCGATCCGATAGCATACCTTTTACTTTTACAACCCACAGGAACTAAACTTAAAACGTGTACTTTCGTCAATAATCTTGGGTTTTCAATCTGACCTTTTTTGCCTTAGTGAGCGATTATTTTCATTCTAAGTAAAGTCCCTACCCGTATGTTGTTGCCCCTTTTTGCTCAACTATCATATTTTCGTTCATGTGGAACTCATACCCCTTATCATTGTCGCTATGTTTTACTTGCATTGATTGATCCCCCGCCTCGCACCCCCTCTCTTTCCTATCCTTCTCCTACTTTCCATGTCCTACCCCAACGACCGGAACCCATCTAATGGATCGATTCCCCGAAGACCTCTACCGTCAATGGGATGTGTCCCACAGAACCTCAAGGCTATGGTTGTGATGTGAATCCAGCGAATGTTTGGGCACACACTGAGAAGAGGGCACAGACGAAGCAAAGTGAAGCAAAGCGAAGCGCACCCCCCCCCCCCCTCCCTCCCCTACGATCTTCCGAGCGCGCGCGCGAACGAACGAACGATCGATTCCTATATCGACCCCGACACGATACGATACGTACTCCCGGTATTCGACCTTTTTTTTCACGGCGCAATCTCCGATAGGCGAACAGGGGGTCTAGATTTAGTGCGCAGCTATCGACCCGATCCCGGCGAGTGAACGCCGAAGACCCGCATTCGCTCTCTCTTCTACCATCTACCACCTTCACGAAAGGCTGGTCGGCCTCAGATTCAAAAGTGCCCAAGAGAACGATACCGCCCCAGAGAGAGCTCGAGGCCACCCGAAAGTCCTTATCATAGGACGATCGAGAGATGGGAGAACGAGAGAGGAAATAGGAAAAGTTTGTTTTTGTCGCTTTCACGTAGGCAGGGAAGGAAGAAAGGGAAAAAGGAAGTAACTGCCAGCAGCCTTTTTATATGTGTACTATTTTCTTTACGAAAACAGATCTGTCCCCATGATGGACGGATGCCTTTTTTCTGGTGTGTTCTAATAATGTATCTTGAGAGCGCCCATAGCGTTGAATATGTTTTTTTTTCGTGAGGGGACACTGAGATGGTAGTAGGGAGAAAGACAACAAAAGCCATTTAGTAGTAGTTTTAGACGTTTTGGACAGCGCGTGGTGTCGTGTGATGAATCACAGTTTTTTCGCCCCCCCTCCCCTTTTTCCCCCTCGTCTTCACCGTGACTCGCCACCGCGCGGGCCTTGTTTGGAGAGCTGTCACCGCACTACGCGCAGTATTCGTATCTCCGTACGCGAAGCGGGCTCTTGTGATGCGGTGAAGATGACTTGTTGTTCACACGTGTAACGCCTTTTTGACAGGGTTCAGATAGCCGAGGCGACTCGGCGATGGCACCTTTTTATGTCACTTGTGAAATCCTCCCGCCCTAGCGGACGGCAAGGCAGGAAATTCTCCGTAGGGGTTCGCATACAATCACCGTGTGAAGTATCCCTAACGGACGGCGGCGCAGAACGTTCCTGGTAATGGTGCTAAGCAAATAGGAATACGCGTCAGGCATTCATCATCTGCAATTCGTCAGCCCTACGACCTCAACCAGAACGCCTCTTTTTACACAGCAGCCATCGTTGCTTGAGGACGGGACACACGCCTTTTTTGTTGTCGGTATTCTGATGCAGCCGTGCGAGGGCACCCTACGCGAAACAGTCTCACGTACGTAGGCGGGCGAGCGAATTTCTCCTGCTCGTACAGCGCTATAATTTCGATTCAAAATCTCATATGATATTTCTCGGTTGTTTATGTTAACTTGGAAAATGATGCATGCTCGTGGTCGACGAGGAAAGGACTGGTTGAACAGGAATTACACCTCGGGCTTGCCGGTTAATCGCCGTGCGTGATTTTCGGCAGCGGTTCGTTTCTTCGTCTCATCCAAGCGTCCATTAGTTGTGTCAACATTTCTCGAGCATCCGGCATTCCTCGGGGTGCCCAGTCTGTGTTGTATTCAGGCAGCAAGTGACATGATGAATGTGCTGCACGGACAAGGTACTCTTCTTCAAGACGCACCTGGTAGTAGTCGACGACGGTTGACCAGGATTGTAAGTGGGACAAAGAGTTGAAAGGTATCCTGATTGACGACGCATTGAAAAGTATGACACTAAACAACTTGGAGGTGGAGCACATTAAATTACGCCAACACTGCGACCTGTTCTTCGTGAATACCCGTGTTATGACCATGCAAGAGCTTCGTGGTACTTTCACGCCCCCCTCGAAAATTCGCCGCTTTCATGATGCATGCGCCTTTTTGAATATCACGTACCACGACAATATGCTACTTGAGTCCTGTGCTCTCCCTATTCTGCGATCATTTTCCATCCTCGTTTTAGGTATGTCTACGGGTGTTTGTTCAACATTATGTATGGAAAGCATGAACGCTGAAAAACCTTTCGCCAATCGGGATATAGTCATGCTCACGGAGCGAGCTCAACAACGGCCTATTTATAGCATACCCAACATTTTTTTTTATTCATTCTATTGCTTTCCCCTCAAAACCACGTTCTGTTTGAGTGAATTGAGAGTTAACGGCGCCGGTCCCAAATCAACGCCTTTTTGCACCCGTGATTCACACTGGACTAATTTTTCTAGACGGTAGGATTTTTCCAGCGGGGATGAGGTTTTATTTTGCCGTATTTTCGGTATTTTGTCATGCACCACGTCCCTAACGGCTTTTACCCAAGGGGCGCACGCAAGTTTTCCAAAACACATGTTTTTCGCGTTGTTCTTTGCGTAAGCTGCCAGGAGATCATTGAGGTTGCGCTTAATTTTTTTTAGCGTTTCTGCGATCGGAGGGCTTGCTACTTGTATACGGCACGGTAAAAGCGATTTCAAAAGGCACTGATGCATAAATCATAAAGGCTGCTTCGGACAACTAGAGCTAAAGCATACGCTCAATTGTTCAGTTGTTTGGCAAAACCCATGTCTCAATTCACGGTCACGGCATATTTGCATGTTTCAACGGGAAAGAATGGAACTCCCGTCAAGATGTGTTTCGCTAAGAAAACAACCGTCCAACAAATCAAAAATGCACGGTGGAGCAGTGTGATCAGAACTTGATCTGTGCGTACGTCACACGCACGGCGTGCTCACTCAAATCGTGGACTGCAGTAGTTCACACGGACAACAGCTGTTCCATACCTGCGAGTGGCGTTTGGTGTACGTACTCGATCTTGCCGTGTCTTTCCTATTCTGTTGAATTTAGTAGTGCGGTAAGGTTTTATGGGGCTTTGCTACGTTCAACTCCTTTGCCTCTGGTTGCCTCATTTGCCCGTGGATGTTTCGGTCATTGCGCGACTTCCATGCCATGCCCCCGACGCCATATACTGAACCCCCTACCCGCGCTCGCAAATTCATGAGTATGTGAACCAACGTCATAAAGTCCTCCTTGTTGGCGTGCCGGTCAACAACGCGATGATAGTAGACGGTACCTCCCTGACGCCAACATAAACCTCGTTCTAGTTTGTTTCCTATGTCTTTGTTTGTGTAATCATTTTTCGTTTTCTCTCTGCGGTTTGAGCACCGGCTGCACCCATTGTAGTACGCACGCCTCACCTGTTTGCTACACCCCTGTTTCCTTGCGAAATCGTGAATCCCTCCCAAGGGTAACCTAAAAAGACAACGCCACCACGTCAATAATTGTTCGTTGGCGCTGCACTCTACAACCATAACCAGTACAAACACTCACCCACGACATTAAAAGTGCTTATTCTTTGCCACTTTGCCGTAGGGCTTCGGCGGCGAAATTTTTCTTTAGTCAGTGCTAACACTTACCCACGGCGGTGAGAGTGGTTGTTCCGCACCGGGTTGGCGTAGGGCTTCGGCGGCGAAATAATTCAATGTGACCGTCGAAAAGTGCAAGTGGTTATGATCATGAAAATAGTCATTTTTTGCAATTGGTTTTGTGAATAAGAGCATACTTGAGTCAAGTGAAACACTGTTTCGTGATATTTGTGTTTTAAAAAAGCTTGCCTATTTAACTCTATCCAGCTTGTTGCCAATAATTGAAATAAAATCGAATCCCCGTAAAAGAAAAGTCGCCAAACGGACTATTTATCTTGAAGTGACGTTGCTTGCAATTCAGCCCGGCTTCGATTCCCCCAGATTGTTTTCCTTGTTTGCAAACATCTGCAATAACAAACTCTTGTCTTATGTTTCTTGGCTTAGAACTGTTTTCACTCGTTTCTAGTGTACAAAGCTTCAAACGCTTGTGTTTCCGCTCCTCACGATACCGCCAGGAGTGGGCAAAGACCCACTGTTGTCCTTCGCACCTATTTTGCAAAGCTTTAATACCTTGTATTTCCGCTCACCACGCCATTGCCAAGAGCACGCGATGCCTTACATGGACGGCGCAAGAAACCTAAATACTCTCGCAAGCACTCTGTACACAGAGCCTCACGAGCAGTACGAGCCCCTGCATGCGACGGCATTTAAAGGCGACACATGCTACAGTAGCAATGACGGGCCCGGCTGTTTTCCTCTCGTTCGCCTGGTATCTCGTACAGAAAAGTGCTTGAGCTAATGGTTCCGCGAACTGGTTCCCTGAGAGTTTAGTTGTTTCTCATACAGCGAGGGGTGGAGGAACCAGGCCAGGCAACATCGAACTCTCGTACTGCTCGTGGGATTGTTTTTTTGGTCGTATGGGTCGACCGCATGAAGAGCAATGATCTCGATGGGCAGGAAGGAAAACCGACAAAGGCTCCTGCTGATGCGGTAGTAGCCGGGCCAAAATGTCGAACGGAAATCGAGTAGATGTGGAGACGGGCCACAACAGACATTGATAGTCTACCAATATCCCTTCAGGGCCTAGGCTCCGTTTCGGCTGAGAAGAAACTCCAATCTTTTGTTTGGCCTTGGTTTTTCGACGGTGTTTGTTTCACCTTGGCTTTTATCGATCGGCCCCGGGTTTTTGACCATAATTAAGAATCTGGAGAAAGTCACGGCCACGCGCTCTCGGTGATGGTTTTACACATGTCACCCGCCGCTGTCCGGAAAGTCTTGAAGGCCCTCTCGGTTAGCCTGACCCCAAGTCGGCAAGAAATCCCACTGCGCGTCTGCAAAGCTCGCATTTCACGTGACCGAAGAATATATGCTCTATTCTCAAAAGTGTAAAGGAATTCCTGGTACGCTCTTCAGCTGGGGTAAAAATAGCGTAAACGAATAGGCGCTCCAGCTAGGGCAAACATAACGAATAATACGAAGTTGAAACGCACAGCGCCCAGCCTTTTTTGTTCACCTGCCCAGCGTATTCTACATTTTTAACGTGCCACCGCCGGAAGAATTGAGAGTTGTTTTTTATAGTACACCCTTCACGGTTGTCCCTCGTATTTTTTCAGTGATCGGCGGGGTGTTAGCTTCGACCGTGCCGTCAGGAGAGAGGGTAGCTGACCCGGAATCATGCTGTTGATGCTAAGGCTCACCACCGACGGGTTGGTGTGGGGTTCATACGAAGCTTTGGGTAACAATGATAATCCGAGCCGTCACTCGGCATCGTGCCGCCTCATAGCTCTCGTGGACTGTACTGTCTCGTGAGCTCTGCCCTCCCTTGTTCATGAGTTCTAGAATGCCAGGCTCTCAGTAGGCCTCACTTCCTGGTTCATGGATCAATCTACCTGTTAGGCTTGAGGTGGAGAGGGCATGAGGTATTTCAAATTTCAAGGAGTGCACCGAACCAGCTACCGTAAAATAACATTTTTTCGACGGGTGATCTTGCGAAAAATTAGATTCCTGCTTGTGGGCCGTGATATACCAAGGACCATCGGAGAGAAAATAGGAAAATAGATTGTTGTTTTTCAAGAGAGTTTTGCTCATCGAGCATATTATACCCATATTGAACTCATCATGCTTGAGTACGATAATACCGCTCTACGTACCCGTACCAGGTATGGGCTTATTTCTCCCTGCTGCGCCTTCGTCAAGACGCGGCCGTCAAACTCCACATGTCTTCTGCTCCCCCTCACGGCAGCGTCAATTGCCATCAGCAGGACATATCGCCGCCCTGACGCCAATAATGTCTCCTGCCCCTACCACAGCTTTTGGCAGGGCAGCAGCATAACAACAGCAGCAGTAGATCATACCTGAGTAATGGCATCAATAGGCCGCTACGGGCTTTGCTGGGGGTACTATCGTTTTTTAATTACTATTAGTAGTACGATTTGGTCCGTCAACCCTGTATGCAACGGCAGTACTTAATAGTGCCCTTTCTGCTGCTGTTGTAAGCCCTAGCGAATAAGGGACGCCGAAATCGGGTTAAGGCATGCGCACTAAAGTGCGCCGCAGGCAAAAAAAAATCGGGTAAGGCACGCTGTAAGGCAATTTAATTTGCCTTAAGGGTCGATCTTAACGACGAGTTTTTTTCGGTATTTTCCCGAAATATTTTCGGGAAAAGCCGAAAAACTTCACCCCCCCAAAAAGTCTCCTCGAAGTTTGGGGGTTTTCAGGAAATTTAGGTACAAGGCCGTAGAGGATCGGGCAACCCCACCGCTCGAGCTGTGCCACCACTCGCGAGCGCACAGAGCTGACAGGGGTCGTTCCTAAGGTCACTCGCAAGCCATGGCCGAACGCAGGAGGCGCAATAGCTTTATGGGCTCTCGTGGCCGAGTTCACAAGGTGGCCGACCGACTGAGCTTGGTGACAGAAATAGTTGAGACTTTGTCGCTTTGGGTAAGCGTTGGGCGTTGTTGCGTGACGAGTTGGTGATGTATTTTCCCCCCCAAGGCACCGACACCTGCCTACGTGTCAGGCCGATGACTGGGGCCACCGCACGCATGGGTTCCACGAGCGCAGCTGCTGTAGGGACGGTTCTGCGCCGGGTGGACGATTTTTTCCCGCGCCAACGGAGGCATTTACTCGATAAGATTCAACCATCGCTAAATTTGGCGAAATGCCGAAATTTCATGAAAAAACGAAGTACAATACGTGTCGTTAAGATCGCGACCCTAAGTGCCATTTCATGCCTTGAATGCCTTATCTGGCTAGGGCAAATGCCTTGAAAAATGCCTTAGATGTGCCTTGCAGCCCTTTTTCACCGTAGCGCGCGTTTGATACGTAAAGAAGGGGACACATAGGTTAGATACGGTATATCAGGTACCAGGTATGCATTACATACGACAAGAGCCGGGCACGATTGGACTGCAAATACAGCAGCAAAGTAGGATAAAATGTACTTGTCTGAGTAGCCGTAGTGGGTTATTGGGAACATTGTACCAGGAAATCACAATCAATATCACAGCTTGCATTTCTATAGATACCCCAGCACTGCTAAACATACACCAACCACAGTGCGGATGCGTGCATGCGTGCGTACACCGGCGGGAAGGGATATGTATGCAACAACAGCAGCACAGCAACAACGGACTGTGCGCGTTCAGCTTACCGCGGTGCTGTGGACGACGGTAAGGTATTCGTCGTTAGTGTATTCTTCGTATTATACCGTCCTCTCTACTCAACTCCAGCATTACCAAGTTCGTTCGTACTCCTATGATACTTACCAGGTGACTCGGTTTCCCCTGACGTCATGCTCACGGGCGAACGCCAAACCCAAATCCGGGCACAGAGAAAGAAGAGGAAACAAAAGAGACAGACAAATCGACATGTTTACTGGGACGGACTGTGTTGAGCGTCAGCCGACATAATACAGACTCCGTTCTCCCGCCGCTGCCCCCCCACTATTGATGGTGGCAACCTCCTACGCGTCGGGTTCGGGTTCAGGAGCATCGTTTATGGTGCCGCGCCGAATCCCGCTGTTGTGGCGCAACATGACTGTCGGCTCGAACAGATAGTTCGAGATAGTTGTCTGCTGCGCGCCAAACACGTTGTTTCACCGAGAACACGCGTTCCATCATCGCCTATTAGATAGAAGTCCCTAGATTTTCTTTGCAGATAACGGACCGCTGACCTGGCTTTGAGCAGAGCGACCTATACTATGTGACCCGAAACCCCCCCCGTTTTCAGGGAGTTCGTATCTAACGGCGTTATTTTGGTGCACAAAACGTGCCTTATTGACCCCTTTCGAGCGCAGGTACGATGCCTTACGGAAGTAAGGCACGAAACAGCGTCTAAGGCAAGGCTCTGCTGAGAAAGGGCTCGAAGGCATTCTTTAAGGCATGGACTTATTCGCTAGGGCCTATGCTGTTGTACCCGTTCCTTGGCGGCCTCCTGCTTCCCTTTCCGGCCTGTCGCATCGATGAACCCACGGTCACCGATGGCAAGAGGAGGCAGCTCGCGTTTATGTTACGACCGAAGTTCATTAATATGTGGGCCTGGGATATGTGAACAACAAAATGGCCAAAGAACGACGAGATGCCCACTTTAACTCGCGAGTGCAGTACTGCAGTACGGCGGAGGTTGGTACCCTTATAAATCACACAGCAGCAGGACATTGTCTCAGAAGTCGGGTGCATAAAAATACTGTAGGGATCATTAATATGTACCTGCCGATATCACGAACAGTTCAAAATTATATTCGCTTCGAGTATATATGTACGTGGCGACGATAACGTTAGCAATCCTGTATGTGAGAGCGCCGAGATATCACACTCAAAGACGTGGGACTGCTTGATTGCCACAATTTGTTATTACGATGTAAATTGGCCCAGAACACACGCCGGCAGATTACTAGGGGATCATTGATGCTTACCAGCCGCGATCCTGGGGAAACTTGTCACAGCAGTACATTGAACTATACTTTCGTTCAACTACACAAATCAAATGCACACGATACTCGCAATTTTCGATTCGTTTGGCAAATCCAAAGTTCCATAAAGTTGTCAATTTGGCAAGCAAGTTTTTTGCAATATTTGTGTCTTTATAGACGACCCCTAACGCAAATTTTACTACGCAAGATCCTATTCGAATTTTACTTCAGTAGTAGTTATACACTACCACATTTGGGGAAATACTCGTGCGCGGGGTACGGTTGGATGGTTTTCGGTGTTGTGTCGCTCGACTTCGCCACAAGGTGCGGGAGCCGGAGATAAAAAAAATACAAATGTGATTGGATAATAATGGAAGCCGAGGGAAAACGCCTCGCATTGCCGTCTCGCGAGACCCTTCAAACATATTCACCCAAAAATATGCACCGCATCCGGAGAGTCATAACTGTCTCCGCGATCTCTGGATATGAATTGCAGCTACACGAATCACACCAATCAGCCCATCAAACTGCATCAGACATTGCTACGACGATAAGCAACGGGTATGTTCTACAGCCTCCCTAGCCCCAACACACTGTCAAGATAATGGTGTATGTATGCCTTACGACTGTAGGCCCACAATCACCCAACACCTGGATCCTCCTGTCCTGACACTCCCGAGTGGTAGTGCTGTCACTCCAAACCCAACAAATCCGAAGCCCGTCGTAAATCCAAGGAGCTGCCTCCTTGCTGTGAACACACTGAGGTAGCCTAAGCCCCAAGAATTTAGATTGAACGCGAAGTTGATGTAAAGCATACTGGTGTAAACCTCAATAATGTACCCGACACTCTACTGCCGTAAGTAGAGACCTCTGTCCGCGATAATCAAACGACCACGGCGATCAGCTCCGTGAGAAGAGTTGGGTACAAGTTTACCGCAGTAGTTTTGAAACCTACAACCGGATCACATGCGCAACCGGCTCCGGGCCGTATACACAATCCCACTTTACACTCTAAAAGCTCGAATCCCAAATATCTTACTCCTCCAAGTCAGTATAATACCACCCCAATTTCTCGAGGTTTTAATCAGCGAGCACTATAGCTCACTAATCTATGTCCGCCTTATGAACCAATCACTATCAATGCCCATTGCATACCACTAAAAAGTCAGAGCAGTGATCAGAAACGTACACGTACGCGCACGGATAGTAGTACCTAACCTTACAGAGCTCCTCTCTACGGAGGTGGCCGTACTTTAGCGATACCATCAACAGTATTAACCAAAACCTGAGAGGGGGGAGGTGAAAAAAAATCAAGAACAGTCCAGTTCCTACTTACATGTAAACAAAACCAAACAAATTACAACGGATAAAGTATGCCCAACAAGCATATATATAAAAATATACCTTTGAGGATCCTCAGTCTTCTCCCGGTCCGGTCGGCGGATCTTATCGGCCTCTGACCGTTCTTCCGCGCGGTTTCTTCGCCGAGGCGTTCCCCCCTCTACGCCTAAAGAGCTCAGCGCCGTGGCGACCCCGCGAAGCCTTGACGTTGAGATTTACGAAGGAATCTCCGAAAAATTATGCCCTGCCAGTGTTTTGAGCCATTGTCTCTCGACAGAGTGTAAGCATTCGCGTGGTTCTTCCCGGCACGTCCTCTCTGATCTGCGACCTAAGGAAGGGCCACCTACCCGGCCCGCGTCACCATCGTGGGGGCCTTCGCGGGTGGTGGATCTGGGACATCGATGGAACGCCCCGATAGCAGATGCCAACCAGGATTTGTTGAGATCTGCCAACCAAAACAAACATGCCGGGGGATATACGAGAGATATCGCATGCCACCTACATCCAGCAGCACTTGTGGTGTGTACGCTATCGTACAGCGGCAGCAGCAGTGCTCAATACGTGACTGCGGAGATGTACAGCTGCAGCAGTACTGCTACAGCAGATGCTGTGACGACACCTTTCTACGGAGCTGCGCTGTCGGTCATCTCGCACTCACGGAGTTAGACGTTAGTTACACCGCCTTCTTGATCCCGCCGCTTTTCGGTTAGTCGGCAAGCAGTCAGCAGCATCCTGCCTCCTTTTCATTTATCAATTCGCTGTTATTGTGAGGACACAATCACTCACACTTTTCAAGAGTGCAGTGCGGAGCGCACGCTATCTATCCCTTGGCATCGATTCTCAGCCTCCTACTCCTCTACTTGTACTCCCTTCACGCTTTTCTTACTGTCGCTCTTTACGAAGAGGTTTGTATCCATTTTTTTGGGACATTCTTATCGGAAAGTTTTTGCTTTTTTTCCACAAATGTTTCATATTTTTTCGCGCAATTTTTCAATCTTCCATATTTCCGCTATATTTTTTCCCAATTAAATTGTGTGAAATTTAACGTCTTTGATTTTTCTGATTTGGAGAATTTCACGAATAGTGACAGAACGCCTGCGTATATTGATACATATCTCCAAGCTTTGGATTTTTCGGAAAGAACGCTCTCCGATAAGAACAAGCCTTTTTATTCTCCCTTCACCCGAGCCTGCGACCGACGGCCGTCCAGGCCGCCGCCGTAGCCTCTTGCCTGTAGACATATTTTTTTTTTCAGTATGGTAGAACTAAAGAATAAGCGCCCTTCGCGCCCCCACGGCGATAGGGCCACAGTGTAGAAAGTAGTTCTGAAGCGAATGTTCGAGGCTGGAAAATAATGAAATGAAAGAGGCTTGAGTTTTTCTCTTCTTGGAGCTTCAGATTTGTATTGTTCGATCTATAGCATGAAAGCATCTGCTTATGTAGTCCGAATGTGCAAAATCTGCAAAATACGGCCGTTGTTTTTATCGATTTGAGAATTCGATGGACCAAGCGATCAGATCTTGGGGAAAATGTTACGGGCCTCAAATTCAGGGTTTTATCGACGACACCAAGCAGCATCAGAACGATCGATAAACGTTGAGTTGGATGGCGACACAGCGGGATAGTGACATTGCTTCGCACCCGACGCGAGGTTGGCTTGAGGCCCGTCTTTTCGTGGATACGTACTCGTAGACTACCGCAGAAGCAGCAGCAGCAGTCACATTGTGAAATACCAAAGACGAGACAGGTTGACCCTACGCAGCGCACTCGGCATGTCTCTTCGCCGCCAGATCAGAGGCAGTCATCCTGGGCTCGGACGCTTGGGTCCTACGCGCGGTGCAGCGCACTCAGCACGTGGTTTCGCCCCCAGACCACAAGATCAGCATTTGGTCTCGGCCTTTGCTCGAATCTCTGCACACACAATACGTGCTCGTGGACTAAAGCAGCAGCAGCAGTCAGTCACATCGTGAAATACCAAAGACAAGACAGGTTGACCCTACGCAGCGCACTCGGCATGGCTCTTCGCCGCCAGACCAGAGGCAGTCAGCGTGGACTCGGACGCTTGGGTCCTACGCGCAGTGCAGCGTACTCGGCACGTCTCTTCGCGGCGCCATACCACAAGATCAGCTTTTGGTCTCGGCCTTTGCTCGAATCGCTGCACACACAATAAATCCGAGTTTTCGGCATAGAAGAGTGTTCGATTTGCGAATTAACACATCTGAAAATGCGATCGGGTCAAAATCGGAAGCTCACAAACTGGCCCGCATAGTATGCAGCCTCAGAAACAAAAGGAAGGACACGTTGTTCGAGGGCAGGAAGGGCAGGACTGATCAAGGGCGACACAAAGCATCACAGGAAGGATGTGTGACGAGAGCAGAAGGGAATTGGGGGATATATACAAAAGTAGCAACAGAGTGCGTTTGGGTGTCGCAGCCATCATGCCATCACTAGCTCGGGAGTTGCAACAGCGAGCATATGTGGGGTGAACGAATAAATCTGCTATTAATAGTCATGCCAGTCTCGGCCCACCGTTGCTACCTTCCTCGCGCTTGAACGCCACGGCACCAAAATTGTTTTCGTTCAACATACCTGGTACCTGGTATTTATAGTTTTTTTTTCTGATTTTGTGCACGCGAAGTTGAGATTTCTTTATTTTCTGAATTCGGGCAGACGAAATATTCACACATTTAATCGAACTTCAGGAAGCTTTACAATGATCACGCCTCTGGTTGGTCTAGGCCTGTGACGGCATGAAACATATTTTTTACATGAGTCCACAGCCTGATTTGGTCGTGTTATGAAAAAACGCGGATGGGGGAAGAATGGGGACCCCATTCCTTTCAAAATTGCACTACTGGACTTGTTGAGACCAGATATACATGTGCTGGATAAGCCGAAAATATTATCTCTGGTAGTCTTGCTCTAAGGCACCTTGGCAACGGCGGGTAATACGAGTGTGGCAGGCGTCCTTGTGTATGACTGCTATATATGAACGTTTCGTGCTTTTGGTGGCCTGTGTGAAAAGTTTTGACCATCGTCTTGAATCGAACTCGACGAGCTACATTCCGTCTTGTTGGTACTCGCCGGCCTCCGCATGCAATAAATTGGAGTGGGCGATGTAAGTCATACTAACAGCCGAAATACGCGAGTAGTAATATAACAAGGATGGGAATAAAGAGCGGGTTGCAGATGCATTCAAGTGGTCGAACTCAAAACAGCAATGCGCTGCTGGATCTTCGATTGGGTGTGTATGTTGTACAAGGCGCTTCGCTCCGGCCTACGCCGCCCGCTACGCTCGCTCAGGAAGGAAAAGTCCATCGAATTATGCGAAGCGGACACAGAGGTCCGAGATTGAATATCGTTTTTTTTAATGATTGTAGTTAGTTGCAAACTGGCGACTTGATAACGGCAAGAGTCCCGCCGCCGTGCCCCAGGAAAACACTGTTCGGATGCTACATATACTTCGCGTTGCGGATGTCGTACGTACGTACATACCCCGTATAGGGTACCCTTTTTCTTTTGATATGTCTGTACTCGTACAGGTATGTACCAAAGAGAAAGCACAGCACGGCACAGCAGCACACAAAAACAGTTGAAATTAAACTGAAATTTGGGAAAGAAAAATCAATTCCCCGTCCTCTCTCGTTCAATATTTTTCTGCCTGATTGAAACACTTACACCCGGTCGAAAAGGAAGAAGAGAGAAAAATCGAACAGAAGAGGTTCTCTCTCAGCCTCGTACGACGCCCGCCCCTCTCGCGACCATCTCGCAACCGATTCGGTCCGGGTAAAGCTTTCCTTCCTGTCTGCCGCAGTGAGGCCCGTCGCCCGCCTCACGCAAAGTCCGGTGCTCACCGTGGCCCTCGTTCACCAACTTGACAAAGTTGGTGCTCAGAATGCGTCGCTCCTGCTGATTTTTAGTTACGTCGCGAAACTAAAACCGCTTGAATCTTATTTGCATATCAAAACGACCCTTACATACTCGTACATAGTACCAGGTATAACCGGAACCACACCAGGAGGCCAGACAGAGCCCACTCATGCCTCTCTCGTGTCTCATTGCACACGCGACGCCTAACCACGAAAACGGCGACCGCGCTCCTTGCAACCCCCCCTCTACCCGCCACCACCCGCTGACACCCGCGACGGTGCCGCGCTCGCTCACGGTGCCGTACTCGGAGTACACGCACGCTCACGAAACGAAAGACAAAAAGGGAGAAAGGACCGACAGTGCCAGGGAGAAATAGAGAAAACAAAGACCCGCTGGAAAGGTCCGACAAGTAGTGAAAATAGGCGGTTTCGATTTGGGAGCTCTGAGAGGCCAGGGATTTACCAACCGAGCACGCTCAGACCTATGCTAATGGTACAGCGAGGTTGCAAAAAAAAGTTTGAATTTCAAAGATACCCGCCAAAAAAAAACAGAACACGCTTCCTATGGGCCACCTAAAAAAAAAAAAAAGTTCCTAACTTTTGGAAAAGCCCAAAAAAAACATATCTGGGGCCGATGTTGGGCCAACATCGGCTTGAGAAAAACTCAGGCCGATCTTTGGTTCGAAGCGGCGAGATTCCGAGTCCTCGACAGACATGGATCAACAAAACCAACGATTGCGTCATGAATTCTGAACGGAGTGCGCTCGTTAGGGGCTCCGACCCACCCTAGGGTCACCGTCTTGACATCATGGCCGGTGTCATGTGGCGGGAGCTGACCAGGCGTGTGATAAAAAAACATCTGGCCGCTGGTTTGCACAAAACAGAAGACAAAACTTCTCCATCCGTCTCGATTGGCAAAAAATAGACTTTTTTTCAGGTTTGGGAGGATACCGTATGACGCCGCCGGCAAGCTCTCGCCCCCTAGACCATGGATCCACCTGATATCTTCGAGGCCGTCATCTATACTCGTTGGGCGTGCCAGATACCGAGTGGGTTGGCCGTGGGCTGAGTCTATGTCGAGATCGAGCGTCGATCGTCGCACGAGCTGGTTTCGATCACCGTGTTGATAATTTGCGACCAGAAAAACACAAATTGCGCCGCCTGCAGCCGTTGGGGGAAAAAAAAGAAAAATCAAACATTTTTCTCTTTTTTTCCCACAGCGGCGGTACGAGAAAATTTTCGGCTGTTTTTTCAGGCAATATATTTGAAAAAAAAACTCTTGAACTTCGCGTTTCCATTGGCATAGGTCTTAGAGGGCGAGATCTAAGTAAGAGGTTCTGTGTGTTGAGATTAAGCTTTAGGATCATACGTCACGCTCCTCCTTCCCATCGTTTTGGTATTAATAGTAACCCCTTTAGAACTGATTTCACGTTATTTTTTGGAAAATATGACGTGGAGATAGTGTGGGACAGAAACGTCACACGTAGTATTCCCGACATAAGCCAACAATAACTCCAACAAACCCAAATATGACAACAACTGTTGTGGTGTCTGTCCTTCGGGACCTGGTCCCTGCTACTGGTATGTGGCGAAATACGTACGTATGTGTGTATTCTTGTTTTTTTTTGCCGGGACGACCCCTGGTATCTGATCGATGGGTCATTCGACGCGATCAAGCTTCACGATCTTGGGACGGCTTTGAACATGAGCAAAGGAGGATGGAAATGCTATTTTGGAACCAGAGAGCGTTTTCGACGGTGCTTTCGTCGCGCACGGTGACTGAGGGCCACGCACGTATGATATGATACGAGCATCAGAGCGAGGATGGCCGATACACCATCAGCAAACATTAATAACAGCAACGGCACTGCTGCTATAGAACGGCCGCGAATCATTGTGGCCACAACGACAGGCACGGCGCAAGTACGAGTTGTACTCTAGCCAACCTGCGACGCAAGAAGATCGTGCAGGAGATGCCGGTGTATGTAGAGAAGCGTGCGTTTGAAATTTTGTGCGGGAGAAAAAACTACGATATATGTTTTTGTTCGCGTTTTGCTCGACCCTGAATTGCTACGTATATTAGAGTGGGCATCAAAAATCAATCGATTACAATTTCATTTTTTGGGGCGCCGGACGAACTACAGTATATATAACAATTACTGTAGATAATATTGTTTCGCGATGGGGAAGAGGGGGGGTATCCAAACATATCCTGTCGAGATCAAGGCCGGGACACTTTGCATCCCATCCCTGGACAGGTTTGCCTATTAAGTCGGTACTCGTTGCTACTCACGTGTGTTGTTTGGTTCGGGGAAGAAGAAGAGCAGCATTATTTCCTTCGTGCACGCGGAGACTGAGAGCCTAGCTCGTGATTCGCTGGGAAAACCCCATCCAAGATACGCCTCCCAAGTACTACAAGTATGATCCCAGTGCCTGAACTCAGGTGATTACCGCGCTTTCAGCCTTACTCAAGGCAGTATCATAACATTAGCCCACTCTGATGAGCCTTATATGCAGAATTTTGGGGAATTCGTGGAAACCCCGACTCTACGAAGCTAGTACACGGGTCGAAGATGCGGCTCGTCAAAGCGCACTCCCACACCTCTGAACGACAAGGTGCCGAGGGTGGCGACGTACGGTAAAAAATAAGAAAAGAAAGGAAGGCCTAGCCTTAGAAGGGCAGAGACAAATCGGCAACGAAAGCCATCCCCGTGCCACCCGCGACGTGGGTGCCGCGGGAAAGTGTCTACGGAGAAGCGAAATGTGAACACAAAAAACAAAAGTGTCCTGTCCCCAGTAGGTGTTAGCAATGGGTTCCAGATCGCCCCCAGCTCCCGAGCGGGGGGGAGGGTCGGTATGACGACATTACCTGAACAATCCAGTAAATTCGCAGAAAGATGAAGCATTTTCCACCTCACCTAACATGGGAAATACCCAAGCGAACAAAATTATATTTGCATACCACGTCAAACGCATTCGGGGGAGGGGGGTGTTCAACCCAATGTGCCAGACATGAATGCTCATGCAAAACCTGCGTGTCTCAATCCTTTTAGAACCGCAGTCCCATTTCGGGGGTATATTACGTGTAATTAGAGTCGAAGCTCCGTTTCTGCAAGTCACAGGTGGGAATCGATTCGTTTTATAGATTGAAAAATATGTCCAGTCTATTGGAGAAATCGTTAAAAATATCGAGAAAACATAGTTCTGAAAATAGTCTGCCACTACCCTATTTTTTTGGTGTCAGAATATATTTCACGGTTGCACCAAGTACCTGATTGCTCGACACAGGGAACGAATTGGATAACAGCGTTCGACAAACACATCTCATAAATATAGAGAGGCTGTGATTGGTGGTGACTTGATCTGCAGATGTTCCCCCCGCCCAATTTGGTGGATGTATGCGGAACAACCCGATTTTTCAGGTTGTGTTCGTATTATCTCTACGGAAGAACTTTGTGGACGGTAATCAAAATCTATTCGTGTCAGCGCCGCCGCTTGGACTTTTGCGCACACAGCAATGCAACCCGCGATTGAATCCGAGTAGCCGAGAAACCAAAATACTCCAGGAGTTGACCCTCTTTTGATGAGTCAATGGTTGATGGGAAAATCGACAAAAAATATCCCACGATAAAAAAAGAAGTCTAGTCTTCATCTTGTCGGGCGAACGGTGCCAGACATGAGTGGTAGGTATGTACGAGTCCATACAACAGCACCATGCAGAACTTCAGGCACGTGATGAGGTTAGCCTTGGCCGCAAGACTCAAGCCCAACTGCACGCACAGCAACAACTTGCCCGTGAGCTAGAGGTGGGGCGCGTTTCCACGGAGGTGCAGGCAGCGCCGTCGAAATCCCGGTCTCGGCGAAGTGCAGCATAGCAACACGCAGCCGATTGTCGATGCTGTGTATGCGTATGTTCTTCTTGCTGTTTACACGTGCCAAACAGCAGTAAACCTGTACCACATAGCCTGCGACCTGACCTGTACAGGATGTGTTTCAGAGGGGCGCAGCATTCTCGTGCTACCCGCCGCCAATCCCAAGGGGCCACGAGGAACGTGCGATTCGTTCACGCTCGCGCGTACGTGTCTACGCTGCTGCTCTACGCTCTGGGCTTTGTTGTGCGCTATCCTGCATCACGGTTCGTGCAAAAAGCAAGGCGGACCTTTTTTCAGCTAGTCTATAAATAGCTCAACGTCGCAACGTAGATGCCGGCACGGCCTTTTTTTTTTCAGAGACAGGCAGCATCACCAGACGGAATTTTTGGTGGCAAGGTTTTTTTGTTGCCAAATATCGACCGTGCGACGTTACTTGTTGTTTTGTACTTACCAAACGAACCCATTCCCACCCCTAACAGTGCAATACTTCAGGATAAATACTTCCGATCAAAACACATATAACCTGGTAGCTGGTATACAGACGTACTGGTGTGTATTGTGTACGTCACAATAAACATGGTTGTCCAAAATTTCTACAGGGAAATGCTACGCAGCTAAGGCATGTCGAAACAGTAATGACGTGACCTGAAATCGATTCTCGGATATGATATTGCATTTACCTGGTAAGCCATAACGGATGGTATCCGAATTACCGAAGTTTCACACGCATGGGATGTTGAGCAAACAGAGATGTTGAAAAAGTCACAATATAAACGTAAAAATCAATCGGTAAGCAAGGTATAGGTACCACAAAAAATATCTTCCGACTGGTACACGGTATCAATGTACGATGCACCTGGTATCGGTGCAGCATTATAACGAACCTGCTGGAAACAAACGCACCGGGAGGAGGGAGGGGGCATCACGCTCTCCAGACAAAATACATGCGCGCAAATTCAAAACCGAAGGATCAGTCTCGTATTAATATCTCTCGAAGATACCTAACAGAAGAGCGTCATACGTCGAAACATACACAGCCGCTTTTATTTATCAGCTTTTGACGGCAAAACAACAGACCTGAAGAGTTTACCATATTAAAAGAAGGTAAACAGATGAGAACAAGGACTGAGAAGCGTCAACGAGCATATATTTTTTGTAAAAAAAATACTAAAAACCTGCAGGTTGTCGAGGCTTCGCTGATGAGTGCTGATGATCGCTTACGCAGACGCCCCCGAAGCGTTCAAGCGCCTTGGCTCCCTGCCATGCTCCTCCCCTTACCCCCCGACGCCTGCTCTGGCCCATACCCTCGTCCTCCCCACAACCACCATCCAGCCGATTCTGCCTCCCGGCATCCTGGCGTCCCTCTCCGCTCATAACTTCCTTGCTCTCTTTCCCAGCTGGCAATGGGGTTGGCCAGGGCGCGGGTGGAGTCGAACCGGGTAGCTGCTGCGGTTGTCGCTGCCTCAACGGCTGTGTCTGCTGGTGCTGCGGGCGTTCCTACTCAAGCCCCGCTCTCCTCTTTTTTCATCCACCGTAACCATAATCTCCTTCGGATATCCGCCTCGCGTATCTGTTCTGTGCACCGTCACCACACCACTTGCTGAGGAGGCGGCCGCGGCTGCGTTGTGACGGCAGTGGCTGCTTCTCGGGTTCTATCCCGTGCTCCTCCTTGTCTTCACCGTGTTCCTTTTCCTCATCAATTACCTGGTCATCCTGCTCCTTATCGATTCCGTCAACGTTAATCTCCAGCTGTAGACCTCCGGCGGCTTGTCGGTCTTTTACTGTCTCTGCATGTCGTTGCTGCTGCTCCCGCTCCAAATTTCGTTCGAGAGTTTGCTCAAATCTGCGCA
The DNA here is from genome assembly GCA_031213475.1 of Nereocystis luetkeana. Lineage (NCBI taxonomy): Eukaryota > Phaeophyceae > Laminariales > Laminariaceae > Nereocystis > Nereocystis luetkeana. The sequence continues at coordinate 3,897,299 of JARUPZ010000011.1, read as the reverse complement.
CAAGATGGATGACGGAGCGGCACTGCCTCTACGTTCTTTCTGGGCCGGTGCTGTCTTCCTGCTTGCCCCTTCTTGGGCGCAGTAGGCGTTGGCATTCGGCTGGGTTTGTTGCGCTTGCTGGGCTTCCTGCTCGACTGCAACGATTTTTTTCACGCCATCTTGGGTACGAAGTAGCTCCTTGGAGTCGTTGTCCTTCTGCGGAACACCCCAATTATGTGAATCATACCAATCAGCCAATCAAACTACATCAGACGTTGGCACGACTATAAGGAACAACAATGTTTTACTCACATGAACTTCCGGATAGATATATCAACTACACGACACGCCTTGAAACTACGACACCCCCACAATGTCCATGTCTATCGGGGTTAATAGTTTATTTATATCGTCACTTATTTCATGTACGATGTAGATTGTTCCAGAACACACGGGGGCAGACTAACGGCAGGGGGGTATTACTGTGTACCAGGCGAGATCCTGTGGTGGCTCATCGCAGTATATGAAACTTACAATTCGGACATGCTTTTCCGGTCGAAAGAAGCAAATCCACGCGACACAGTTGTCACTTCGGTTGACAACTCCAAATTTCCATAAACTTGCCAATTCGGCTAGGTTAAAGTGTCTGCGCAAAATATAAGTTTGCTCTTCTATCCCCTTGTTACCGACACGCAGTTCAAGAACCAAAAAGCCTAATCAAATTTGCATAAAAGAAACGAAGTTTGTATTTTTGGATAGCATATAGTATTATACCACTGCTGTAGAGCCATATTTGTGCGATGAGATGCGACCGCTGCATTCTGTTCGCCAAAACTCTCCGGAAGCCTACTCTGCTTCCTGCTGCTGCAGCAGATAGGTGGTGCTGCAGCTGCTGATGCACGTCACGGACTACTGCATGTAGTGTGCCGTTGCTGCTGCTGCAAGTACGTGTGCTGCTGGCTGAGCAGTGCTGTTGCTGTAAGCGCCGCGGCAAGCGAGCACTGCGGTAAGCAAGCGTTGCTGCAAACAAGCGCTGCTGCAAGTAATTGCTGCTGCAAGCAAGCGCTGCTTCAATAAGTGCTGCTGCAAGCAAGAGAGCCGCCTCAAGCAAGCGCTGTTGCAGGCGCTGCTGGCGCTTGCGGCTGCGGCTGCTGCTGCTGCAAACACACCCTTTACCGCCACGCTCCTGATCGTCGCCGCTACGACCCCTTTTCGGGCAGAGAGGACAACGAAGAAGAAAGAGGGCGATCTTGTCGTTGGGGCGGCACTGCTTGCACAGCGAGTGTCGAGGAGCGCAAGTTAGATCGCACTTTTGCCAGTTGGTGCTTGCTGCTGCGTGCAGGACTTCTGTTCTGCTCTTTGGATCCTGCAAAAGTGCCACCGCTGCTGCAAGTGTTTTTCTTTTTACACGCATGGATCTAATATTTAGGTGTTTGTCGTCTCCGATTATCGCATGCCGGACGGCTTCCGATTATGACCTATCTTTCCGACGGAAATCCTTGATACACAAACATATTATGCACAGGCACTCTTTACTTGGAAAAATATGTGTCGTCAAAAACGACCCTAAAGCTTCAATTTTTCGCCAGCCTAGATCCTGTCGAGTACTACCGCATGAGCTTCCAGATAAATATATTACATCACCCCGCCCATGTCAACAAGGGATAGGCCCTGTATACAGCAGTAGTGTAGCAGTAGTAGTGCCCCTGCTGCTGCTGTTGTTGCGTCCTTTCCTTCGCAGCGTCCTGTCGCCCTTTCCTGCCTCTCGCGTACACAAAACGAAGCTCTTACGCCAGTTCCTATCCAATCGGATATGCACCCAGTTGAACAGGTCGTTTCCAGCAAGTTCGCGAGACCTGTTGCCCCGAAAATCTACGACATCGGTATTTCTCGGCTCAGAATAGGTCGAAATGTTCTCCAAGATCTATCCAGAACAGCCGACCGCTTCTCCAGGCGCCCAGGTGCTGGAAATCACCTCCTTCAGTACTGTTTCTGTTGAATGTGCTCAATTCGATTTCGAACGTTGATTGAAATGAAAAAAAATATTTTTTTAATCCGATCGCGGGATCCTAATCGTATTTCACACAGTTGGAGAGGCATGTACATTTTGTCCTTTTTCGCGACATGCCGTGGCACCGCCTGCGGCGAAACCTTTGACGGCATCTTCCACGGCATACCACCGAACCTTCCACGGACCTCAACGGCATACCATGGAACCAACACTAACCATATCCTTGGTGCCGTGGACATTGGGGTGCTGTGGGGTTGCCATGATATGCCGTGAGGTTGTCGTGGACTGCCGTGGCGGTTGCCGCGGGGGTTGCCACGGTATCACCCTGGCATGCCACGGCATCTCCCACGGCGCCATGGAATCCTATGCCACGTTATGGGATGCCGTGGGGATGCCATGGTATGCCATGGATGGTGCCATGGCCTTGCCACGAAAAAGTCTACCAGTATAAAACCTGGCGGTTGGATCGTGAACGTGCCGGCGGCGAATCACTGCAACTGTACCCCTCGAGAAGCGGGAAGGTGCTTTGGATAGGTATTGCATGAAAGTCCGACCGATCATGAGAGAAACACCAATTGCACACTTTTTCTGGGCAAGAGCTCGTGTGAACGTACCTAAAGTAATTTTTCCATTGACTGCAAATCCGACTCCATACTCGTATTAATTGGGCTCAGGCAGCCGCGTGGGGCCGACCGCGCGCACCGTCTATTTCAAGACAACACGAAGAAGAACCGTTAGGTCGATCCTGATCAATGATTTTCGCCTTTTAATTATTTTCAATAGTGGAAGTATAATCATGGAATGGCGAACTACATTTAGTTATGGTTATTTCAGAATCACATACGAGTGATGATTACCATCATCAAACGAATTGCACCATCTCATGTACGGGAAAAAAAAAAACTGGTCTCGTGTATAATTCGTCAATGTACAGCAGTCGGGCCGCATGTATCAGACCGAGTATGTACATCTACACTTTTTGTGTATGATCCGTGTATGCACTGCAGTGGGATTGCGGTATACCTGGTAGGTTTTTTGTTATCGAACGATAACGACGGCCACCCAGATCTCACTACCCATTGGCAACGCAGGCAACCTCTTGCTACTACTCTAGTGCTGTGCCCGCCAGCCCTTCCGCAAGTAGTTCGTGGGGTACTGTGGGCGATGGTCTAGGCAGCTTTGAGAGGAACCCATGTTCGACGCAAACACGAAGTAAACATAATTATACACCCTGGTATGACATTTTTTATTGCAGTTGGGTTGAGTGTACTGTACTACTAATAGTCGATCTATTCAGCTTTACGCTTTCCGATAGAAATCAGTACGGAGTTTTGCTCATCATTCTCAATATTTGACAAAAAGTGTGACTGGTCGAATTGGTCGAACGTTTTCTCCACGCTCATCGCTGAGCAGGTGTAGAGACAGACGCAAGCTCACCGCTTGGTCGCTCTGCGAGAGGCTGACATCAGTCTTACCTATACTTCAAGAGCAATTCCGTCGAACAAGGTTCCCATCCTGACAGCTGAGCAGCTGTTGAAACAGACGCAAGCTCACCGCTCGGTTGCTCTGCGAGAAGTGCACAGCTGGGCACTACAACACGATTTAACTGATAGAATCTTCGTTTCTACATGTTTTCATATCCGTCTACTGTCTTGGACTCTGCCCAAAGCTTCTGCCCTGGTATATTATGACCGTCCAGTACACCTTTTTTCTTTTTTGTTGAATTGTTTTCACCGAAAAAAACATAGTGACTTTTGCTCATCATTGTGACGAGTGTAAGTCGTTGAGTACATGATCTTCTTCATTCAGCTGGCGCTCGCCGCTGGGCAGCTGTAGAGACAGACGCAAGCTCACCGCTCGGTCGATCTGCGAGAGGCTCACAGCTGGGCACTGCGGTAGGATGTAGCTGTGATATTATCCTCCTTTCTCCGCGTGTAATTTCTATGTCCGGCCACTGTTTTGGACTGCGTAAAACGACTACCGTGGTATAATAGACTACAGTACTGCACATCCAGTACACATTCTTTTTTTGTGAAATATTTTCACGAAATCTTTTTTCACGGTGTTTTAGCTCACCATTGTGATTCGTCCACTTGATTTTCAAATCGGTACATAAATATTACCCTCACTTGAAGTGACGCTCACCGCTCAACAACAGTAGAGACAGATGCATGCAAGCTCACCGCTTGGTCGCTCGGCGAGAGGCTCACCGCTGGGCACTATAACTAGACGTAATTGTGACATTTACTAGATAATGATCCTCCGTTCTCTATAATTTTATGTCCCGCCTACTTTTTCGGTCGGCGCGAACGACTACCGGCATTGTTTTGATGAGTTTCATCATCAGTCACTAGCGCTATCACAGTCTTGGGATCACTCCAATCAGCGAGCGGCGTCGGCCGCAGACACCCTGCGTGAGAGCACGATGAGGGGGTTTCGGGCCGAGGTGTGCACCTCATCGCGAGGTATCGCGAAAATGGCGTAAAGTTATGTCTCAAGAGTTGAGGTTCGCTCCCCAACATTATCGTCCCTGTACTTCTGAAACTGAGCTTCGCCACGGCGGGCGGACGCTCGCCCGCGGTTCCGCGAATGCCGGTAATGGTCGAGGGTTTCACCGAATTGAGCCGTATGTGCAAGAGTCAGGATTGCCGAGGACTGCCGAGAGGTGCACTCAGAAACTTCCTATGATTGAGTCAGGTTGAGCAGCAGAATATCGAATACACTAGGAATACGCTATGTCCTACGCAGAGCTTCAGGTATCAACAGGTTAAAAGCGCTACGGAGCTGCGTATCCGGACTGATACGATACAATCGCTGTACAGAGTAGTATGGTGGACGTGAGGTCGATATGCTTCTTAGCCGTGCCATAAGCAAAAAATCCGGTTGGGGTATAGTGCCTGTTTCCATTCCCTTATCTTTTTTTAACCGCCGCGTTTGTCCGCGGTTTTCTGTTTTTTTAACCGTATTTTTTTTTGCCGTCGTTAAATCGTCCACGCTCAAGCAAGCCGCGGTAACGCGCTCATGGCGGTGGCTTCACAAATGTCACCCTCCGCTTTCCATCAAAGCCTTGCTGGTTCTACTCGGTAAGTCCGGCGAGGAATCGCATGCCGCGTCTACAATTTTGTTTTTCACTCGATCAAAGACTAAGCTACTTTCCAAGCCAAATCATCGAAACATCCACGCTCGGGCAAGCCACGGCCACAGGCTCCTGGTGGTGGCTTCACACGTGTCACTCGCCGCTGCCCATGAAGTGTCCTGGTTCTGCTCGGTGAGCACGCCGAGAAATCGCGTTTTTACCTGATAAAAGACCAGACGACCCTATTGTTTACAATATGAGGAAATCGTGAAGTCTTGATTGTTTGTTTCACAGAAATCAAATGATCAAAAGTGATGATTATATATAATCACACACGATGATGGTGATTTTTATAATCAGTTCTAATGTAATTATCTCGCGGCGTAACCTTCGCCAACGCAGCCCAACGTCATCACGACGCTTTTACGCCAGCGGTATGTAACGGATTTCCGCGAAACGTTCGCCAGTGGTCGATAAGCTTCATGCAGCAGCGATGCCACCAAAAACAGCTTGTGAACGCAAGAAACAGAACGTTAATTTACGGCAACGTGCGAAAACCTGCGATTGTGGCACAGGCTTCATGTTTCAACTGTCATGGCACGTAGCCTGTCGGTACGTTCGTACGTGTTGAACCGTCCGTTTTTACTCTTATAGGATAGTTTGCACCGCCTCTGCTGTACTGACACTCGAGACTCGCACCTGACACGATATTCCCTCGTCGACTCGTATCGACATGTTGTATCTGCAATCCATTGTGTTCATTTCACGCGGCAACAAAAAAATAAACTAAAGAGCCATGACGAACATCCCATATCCCTGCCCAGTACAACCATGAGTACCACCGATAGCCAGCGCGCAGACGCTCAGTATGAGCCAAACCCCGCCTGTTGGGGTGCCGTCTGTGCCGGTGCTGACTGGTCTGTCGTCACTCTCATCAACTCCAACTGCGACATCACATAAAAAGAGACAAGCAAAGTGAGAACAGCGCTCGAATGCATTTCATCGAGGTCAGTAACATGAATCAATTATACGGCAAGCATCTAAAACACGCAGTCGCCAATCTCCCACCCACACATCCACCACCTACCCACTGGAGCAGTTCAGGTACTCGAGTGATTAGGCAAGGCGCGCATGGGCCTTGGGCACTCGGTGGGTGTGCAAAGTGACAGCAATTTGAAGGAAACAGAACGCGGGAACGTTCTAACACCTCAAACCCAGTATCGAGACACGAGACGCTCCAACAACAGAAAACCCACGTCAGTCTAGTCTAGAAAGTTCTATATATGTCAAAACAACCATGAGCCAACCGCCCGAAACAAAATTTTGGACGAAGACTGGTGAAGAAACCAAACGCGGAAACGCAAACCGCGGGAACTGCCTCTCGATTCAGACCCTAAACTCTGGAACAATACTGGTGAAGAGAAACAAACACGAGATTGACCGTTCAATGAATGACCTTGACCTCAGTGTCGGGACACTCCAACGAAAGAAACCCCCCGACGATAAAACATATTATATACCAGGTAGGCAACATATAAGACAAACCTCATGCCAATCGTCCGAAGCAGAACTCTCTGGACGAACACCGGAAACGCGGGAACTAACGTTCGAAATACACGAGAAAACAGTGACGCACGTGTCCGCCGTTTACACCGCGTATTTAAGTACTCTGTATCGTTTCTGTACCCTTGCCATAGAACAATCGGCAACGTGGACTTGAAATAACAAACGCGACAATTATGTGCTAAATTACCACTCCGTAACAGAGACACAAATACACACGTACACGACACGTGCACTGGCATACATTCTTTTTAAACTAGTGTAAATTTTTTTTTGTTGAAAACATACACCGACGTCGTTAATATTTTGTTGTTTACGTAAATAAACAAAAAATCACCTCACGCGCTGTTGATGCCACTCATACCACGTGCAGAAGTTGGAAAAGCAATCCAAGAACTTTTCTTTTGTTCAAAGACCACCACCACAATCAACGAGAATGCGCACCACCGAAAACACAGTATTTAACCGTGATTATACTTTTGAAACACTTACGACCTCCTCCATGTTTCAAGAACCCTTCCTACGAAAACATTCGAACACGGTTACGTACGTGTCCGCAGTTTACACCGCATGTACTATACCCTATTGTTCCTGTGCCCTTACTACAGAAGAATCTGCCACATGGACAAGAAGGAAAAAGCGTACCAGGTAATAATTTATACCTGGTATATGTTGCGATCATACATCGAAAAAAGTTGTCGTAGATCCCTAGCTCCATTCGATATAACTTAGAAGTCATTGTGACATTGGACTCCCAACCGAGTAGAGGCGAAATGCACAGAAGAGGGGTGAGTGTTCTCAGGGGCGTCATCACACAAGCCCAGTAGACAAAATGCGGACGAATCTGTAAAAGTTCAATAGCCCCAACCGATACGAAGCTGCGTGTTCTGTTCTCCTGAAAAATCCAAGTCAGCACTCTCCCGGATTCCTTGCAAGACAGTGAGAAACCAACGATATACTCATTTTTTTCACCTAAACAACCATAACGGCGTGAGGAATCTCCCCTTCATTATCGAAAACCTCTTCCATACTTCTACTTACAAGGATTGCAGTGACAAAAAGCGACTACAACAGGTGCGCCCAATGCAAAAACTAAGGCGAACAGATCGCGAAGTCTCCCGAACAAAAAGTTCCCTTTGTTCCCTAAACCCGCAATAGATGCCTCACCGTAACGGTAAAGCGAGAGGGCAAACGTTATTTTCCGCAACATGAAATTCACTCGATGCTAAAAGTAGCCCAATCCCTTCCGGCTACAGAAAGTATCTGACCAACCACAAGCTACCACGTTCTTCCTTGCGAGAACGACTGCATGTCATCTTGCTTGTGAATCAAATCAGATAAATCCTCAATATGGTTCATCTTTCGATTTCCCAGACAAGATTGCAACCAACCATCAAGTTCGGAATAGCAAGATTGGTAATTGAGAGACTTTCCATGGCTTTGCATCCCGTCTCTCATACTCAGGCCAGCATGTCCTGTACGGCCACGGGGATGCCCCTTCCAATCTCGTCAACACACGTAGGCAGCCATAATAAGAGATACCAGCGAAGCCAATATGTGAGGATAACCGATCATGCTTCGCAACAAAAAATACACCCGTCAAGGAGCACTTGCCCTCGCCCCCCCCCCACACCGTAAATATCGGCTGTATTCCCTACCCGTGCGATCCTTCCTGCCCAGCACGGAACGCCACAAGGCGTGCTTGATTACAAGGCTGCTAGCTTGTCCATACTAACCGTTATCCCCTCCAGGGATCGCTACATGGCGTGCTGGAATTACAAGACAACCTGTCTACTTCAAAATGCTCTACTTCGAAGGGGGGGGTACTTGATATCATGAATAGCCGTAGTCGTATGACCATATACCCCCGCATCCCTACGTTGCCCGTAGGGTACCGATTTTCTTTTTTCGATATGCTGTATGATATGTACCTGGTGTGTACGCACGCCGTGCGAGAAAGCACAGCACGGCACAGCAGCAGCACCGCAAAAAAATTGAAAACGAAACCGAAAATTTCGGAAAGAGAAAAAAATCCCCGTCCCCTCTCATGTAATAATTGTCTGCCCCTGGAACACTTGCACCAGTCAAAGAAGAAAATAAATAAATAAATGAACAGCAGAGCTTCTCGCTCAGCCTCGTACGCCGCCCGCCCCTCTCTTGACCACCTCGCCACCGGTTCGGTCCGGGTAAAGCTTTCCTCCCCCTCTGTCACAGTGGTCACCGTTGCCCGCCCCGCGTGAAGCCCGGTGCTCACCGTGACCCTCGTTCGCCAGCTCGACGATGTCGGTGGTCAGACGGGTGTTCGTCTATTTGTAGAGTTCAGCGTGGTCGCAAAAATAAGCACGGCTTGAATGTTAGCTTGCAATCCCGAACGACCCTTGTGGACTCGTACATACTCAAGTCTAAAATTTTGAGAGGATGGCAAGGCAGAGCCCATTCTTGCTTCCCTTGTGTCTCGAGGCACACACGACGCCTAGCCACGAAAACCGCGACCGCGGTCCTTGCAACCCCCCCTCTACCCGCCAGCATCCGCCGACACCCGCGTCGCCGTGGGTTCGACTACACACACGCATACGAAACGGAAGAAGAACAAAGGAAAAAATTACTGAAGTGCAAAAGAAATTTCCTCCAGCCGGTGAAAAAAAGCGAAAGAGAGCCTCCCAAACCGCTGATAAAACAAAATCGACGTTTTGTTTTTCCGAGATTTTTTTTCGATTGTTCCGGGAAAAAAAGTGTGGCACGAGAAGCAAGCACTCAAAGAAAGCAAAGATCGTATAAACGACAAAAAATCGTGGGAGACTCGCTGAGCGTGAGGCAGGTGATTAGGATAAAGTGATTTTAGGAAAAGGGTGACTTTAAGTATGTGTATATATACTATGGGGGGAGTATCATTCGGGATGGACCCGAACGAGGTCTCCCACGATCTCCGACTCTACCCGCAACGGACGATAATCTTCCCACTATTCAGAAATCCAGCCCAAACCGCAAACGATACATCTCCCATCAGCCACTCGACTCTACCCGGACCGAACGATATGGTTCCTACCTTTCAGAAATCCAGCCCAAACCGCAAACGATATATCTTCCATCAGCCACTCGACTCTACCCGGACCGAACGATATGTGTCCTACCTTTCAGAAATCCAGCCCAAACCGCAAACGATACGTCTCTCATCAGCCACTCGACTCTACCCGGACCGAACGATATGTATCCTACCTTTGAAAAACCCAGCACAAACCGCAAACGATACATCTCCCATCAGCCACTCGACTCTACCCGGACCGAACGATATGTTTCCTACCTTTCAGAAATCCAACCCGAATCGCAAACGATACACCTCCGATCATCCACGACTTACCCGAACAGAACGATAAATCCCACACTATTCAGAAGTCCTTACCCAGTCACAGACGACATATCTTGCATCATCCACGATTTACGCGGAAATAGCGACGTATACACACTCAGAAATCCCTACCCAGTGGCAGGCGATAGCTTCAAGTTTGTACGATCAAAGAATCGATATTCAATCGAACAGATGTATCCATCACAAGGAAATACCTCACCCCTGCGAAAATCCCACTTGCGGTCAGACGTCCAGCGAAGTACCGGAATCTAATTTCCAGTCGACGAGATACTCGCATCTGCTCTCTCCACGATTTCCTGCCGCTGCTGTCGTGGAGCGCGCTCGGCCACGCCAAGTGCACTGCTGTCATGCAGGCGCTATTGTCCTCGTTTATTAAACTACTGAGCAGTCAGTCCACGAACCCTCTCACGCCCGTTTTTTCCGCCGCATATCCCTCCGCGAAAGAGTGCGCGTGATCATGCCACGCGACTGTTTCTTCTCACCGCCTTCGCTTGTGAGACATCACGGGACCACATCGCCAAGCCTTGATCATGCGTGTTTTCGCGGAATGGGCAGACGCGTCCCCCTTGCTCAGCGATACCCGCACATGTGCTTCTCCACAACTGACCTCTAAGCGGGTGCGCTCAGCGAATAAACATCACACGATATGAGTCCCCCTGTCGCAACACGCGACGGGGGTGCCTACAGCTGTACTTCCGCCGTATGGCATTTTTTTAGCTTATGCTGTAAAGCGGGAGCTGCCCCCTTAAAACGATACCGTGGCCGTATTGTTCATATCCGCCACTAACCTCCCCGAGGCGAAGTACGTGCGGCTACCCCGTGTGATTTTCCCTCATCGACCACACGACGGGGTTGCCCAAGAGTATACTTCCTCCTTCGGACGTTCAGCTGCTGCTGTACGTCCCCCACTCCCGCTGAGCAAGGTGAGGGCCCGCGGTTATACTCCGACCATGGACACGCGCTGCTGCTGCTTCCCGCCTACGGTCATGCTCCGCCGTACCGTACGACTTTAGCTACTGCTGCTGATCTACAGCGGTAGCTACTCCGTCAAAACGACACTACCTCCACCGCATCGTTCATCACGACCACCAGTATCCCCGTAGCGTAGTTCGTGGGGCTACGTTACCCGATTTCCCCCCACCGACGATCCGGCGGTCCAAGGGTGTACTTCCTTCTCTGGGTCTTTCGCTGCTGCTGTACATCCGCCCTCCCGCTACATACGGGAGGGTTGCTTTTGGTTTTACTCCTACCGTAAGTAGGACATGAGCTGCTGCTGCTGCCCACGGATATGCTACGACCGCGGGACTTTAGCTACTACAGCAGTAGCTGCTCTCAAAATGACGTCGCCGCCACGGCACCATCTCCGGGACCTTCCACCATCGTATACACCTGCCCACCACCTGGGCCTAGTCCTCCCCACGTGTATATGTACTACTGTAGTACAAGTACGCTACCATAACAATTTTCACTGTCCCCAGCGTACATGCTGAAAGAGGCAAAATATGAAATGTGTGAAACAAGCTCGCGATTCATCTTTTGAATGGTGGTTACAGAAGCCCTACTCAGTAGCCTTCATTTGAACCACATGATGGAAAATCCCTACCCCCTCAGACCCACTGCAATGCCAGTCGGAGGACAGCTCACCCACTGCAATGCTAGTCGGAGGACAGCTCACCCACTGCAATGCTTGTCGGAGGACAGCTCACCTATCGGGCTGACCCCCCTGTTCCGTTTGCCACCGTCGGTTAAATCCAACGATGGTGGTACACCATATGTTCCTGCTGTATCAGCGGTGGCTAGTTCGAGCTGCCCTCCGAAAAGCTGGTCTCCTAAAAGTGGCGCCAGGTCCTTTTTCAGCTTTGTCAAGAGCCGAGCCCTGTTCCAATACTGCTACGAGGCGGAAATCCCTCACTTTTTCCCAAATGAGACTCGCCTTGGCTTGCCGAGTCTCTAAAGTAGTTGTTGATCCCTAGCTCCATGCGAGATAGGTTTCAAGTCATTGTATTATTGGTCTCCCCACAAGGTAGAGGCAAGAGACACGGAGAGGGCTGAGGGCTGAGTGCTCTCGGGGGTGTTATCACCCCAGGACACAAGCCCAGTAGATAAAATTCGGACAATAGCCCCAACCGATACGAAACTGCATGTAACTGTCATATTGAAAATTCCGGATCAACAAAATGTTCCACTCCATAACAGAACCCATCTACGCACATACGACACGTGCACTCGGTCATAGTGGTACATACCTGGTACTATCACTATTTGATGAAATTGATAACACAAAACCAGGGGATGTGATCGGCCGACGCTGATGGGCCGGCCCGGGATGGACGGGCCGGCCCGGCCCGAACGTTCAATTTTTCACGTGATAGGTGGCCGAGCCCGGCCCATCGAAATATTTTTCGTGGGCCGCGGCCCGACCCGGTTGCACCAATTTTTCAAAGGTTGAGTCGCGGCGCGGTCGGGCCCATTACATTTTCATAATTTCGCGGCCCGGCCCGCCCAGGCCCATCAGTTTTTCAAAATATTCGGCCCGGCGCGGCCAATAGCATTGGCAGCGAGACCCAGGAGACAAGACACCCGGGCTCTACACTGGCCAGACCATGTACTGTTCCGCGCTTGTTGGTCACCCATGTGCGATTCCGTGTTATTTTTTTTTTTGTTTTCGGGCAATAGCCAGAAACACGTATACCTGTTCCGTTACCACTCAAAATCAGGCACGTACTCCAACCAGGTAAATAACACCCCCCACGAGCCACCTGATTGGCCGAATGGATATAGGACCTGTTTTTGAGGCATAATGACACAGGAGCATCTGGATATGGCTGTTGGGGTTGGCTTTTAACTGGTTTCGGTTACTTGGTTTGCCCAAAGGCGCAGGCAGCTTTTCTTCCCTATCTCTTCGTTTTGTGTAATGTACCAGGTACGAATTAGTGTAGTCCTTATCATCCCCGTTTCCCATGTTTTCGTAAGAGTGTAACATACAAGGGACACATAGGAAATTGATGGATTTTGGCAACAGCAGGGTGGTTTTGTACATTTGCAAGGAAACGCCCTGTCGTCTACGAGATGTCAACCTGGATACGGAAGCGCTAGCACCATCCCTCACATTGGAGCTCGCGAGTACTGTACGCGCAACTGAAATGTGTGACTCGAGCTCTGCGCACATCAAAGGAGAAATTGCAGAAGAGTGAACTGAACAAAATAAAAAACAACAGTCTCTGGTCAGAATGGGCTTCGGCCACGAATATCTGGCCCACAGGTCATAGCAGCGTCCAACAATCGCCAAATCGAGCATCACCCTCTGTTTGGTGTGAGATGGGTACTCCCTATACGCTCAAACAGTCCGTCGGCGACGGGCAGACATGGTCGAATCGCTGGCTGTTTGGCGGTAGGTTGCTGAGGTTTTCGGGCAACTTTGACACAAACCAAATAATCGAAATGTATCTGCGACCCCACGATAGTTCGAGAGACCTGCTCCTCCTGGAGACAAGCGCTTAGCGGGAACGTTTGGCTTATGCCATGATGCACCATAGAGGTGTCGCCGTTGGATAACACCTGGTACATGATGTAGCGATTGATCCGGTACCGCGTGAGGAAGCTCCTCACATCGCTTGCTTTATACCTGGTACGTACGATGTCGCTGAAAAAGAGACCCGAAAAATACCAGTACGAGAGTGTCAAAAGTTCGTTTTATAAAGGATAGACCACTGAGCTACTCAGTCAGCGCTGACTGAGTAGTTCAGTGGTATATCCTTTATAAAATGAACAAAAGAAGTCCGGGGTTCGAGTGACTGAGTAGCTCAGTGGTCTATCCTTTATAAAACGAACATCAATAACGCTTTCTTCTTCCGGAAAACCAGGAATCGAACATCAAGATGATATCCGAAGAACACGCGAAAAGCGATACGCGCCTCTTGACTTGAATATCCTCGACCTCTGAATCGTTTCCTTATCGAGTTGCTTTTAGTGTGTTTTTTGTTCCATTGTTGCTGCGGTGCTCCTCTGTTATTTTGTTCTCTCCCAAGCTCTTTCAGGTTTTACTGTCGTTTCTCTCTGTGCAACCATTCTGCGCACCTGGGTACGTGCGTTTACACTTTCGTGGAAGTACTCGTACGTACAACCCATGCAGCGTATATATCACATACCGTGGTGTGTACGACTGTTGTGTGGGGTACGACACAGCTATTCGCTGAATCCAAGTACAAATGACGCACTTGCCACCAGAACTCTGTTTATAAAGCACCCTATTCCCGCTTGACACCCTGAACCAACCAGACCTGACCCCACTCGGCCCTGAGCCCTCTCTAAACTGGACTGGCATACGTCGAGGTATACAATTAGCGACCAGCAAGTGTACTTGCTGGTCGTTGTGTCATTGCCTCTCACGAACGGGCAATGCACGATGTGTGTTTTTGGTCAATCACTCTCGTCGTGATGATTCGTGGCGTGCATTTTGTCTCGATTTCAGTATATACCTGTTTTTGACTCCAACGTATTGGCTGTACCTGTTTTTGGCTGTTTCCCTGTTTGTTTTTGTTTTCGTTTTTCATTTTTTCAAATTGGATCCCATGGTCCAGATGCTTCTGGCCCACGAATAGCTACCGACGAGGCGACGAGGCACACACATACCCTCTACCCACGCAATATCGCTCCGGCAACGGCTGAGTCCGATGGATCCCACCCCGACTGGTAAACCACCACTTTCTTCTGCTGCTGCTGCACTTGCTGCTGCAACACCCGCTCCTGCAACATCTGCTGCAATCGATATGTCATCATAAGGGAGCATAGATCACGCCGCCAGATATACTTTGGCGGACGCTTCCCAGACTGTAGCACCAGTTCCCTGTCCCAGTTCCCTGTCCGATTCGAGAACGACACACACTAAGGTGAACGCAAATCTCGGTCCCAAGATATCCCCTGTCTGGGTGTGCATCGCCAAGTTTTCACCGGTGGTTCCGTCCGGGCAGAACCAGGGGAAAAACGCGGAATGCTGCCTGGGTCGCCGAGATGGCAAGGAATGTCCTTGTTCTCCCACAACGGCACCAAGGCCACGATCAGGCATTTATACAAGGACCACCAACAGCAGATCAGCATGAGTAGGCGTCGTAGTAACATATCACGGGAAATACAGCAGTTTATAGATAAATATAGTGTGAAACACCAAGCACATAACAATACACGACACGTACACTTTGATCTATATAAACATATGCACGAACTAGTGACAACATACATGCGCACGACGACATCCTAGAATGTTTCGCAAGGTTGTATGAAAGCTCGCCAGCAATAGAGGACGGGAAGAACCTCCAGCATTTACGAGTAGATTTTGACATATTTTGTAGCACGTTCAGGAGATGGTGAATAACTACGGCGTGCTCTGGTTCAGACGAAATTAAGTATCGATAGACATCAATATGGACTTTACAGTTGTCTTTCTGTTTCTGCGCCTGATTATGACGACCTGCTAGGCTCTCAGAGAGTCTGCGACAAAATAACCGCGCATCTATACACGACCCGTTTGTTCGTTGTTTTCCTCTTTTTCTTTGTTTCTGCTTTCTTTACTTTATTTTTCAGTCGTGGAGTATTCGCGAACAAGTGTCTTCAGACTTTTATTTTTTTCCGCCAAAAGAATGAATACCCTTCCCATCATTCGCGGAGAGTAGGTTTAGCAATCTGGGAGAAGGGATCTTTAGGGATGTTTTTGACTTGAAGAAAACGTAACGTGGTCTGCACTTCGGAATCGTCGTCTGCAACTGAGAAATTTCCAGGTTCGATGCAAACGCGGCGCAGCCGCGTTCATGGCGAGTTTTGGCCCTTTTTGGCTGCGATTTGGGGTAAGGGCTAGGGTTAGGGTTAGAGTCAGGTGTTGGGTTGGGTCTTCGCCCGTACCTCGATCCCAACAGGAACCAAAACACCTGAACAGTCTACCAACCTAAAGATCCCTTCTCCCAGATTGTTAGGTCCTCTTCGCGGACGAGGTAAATCACATCCTCCAGGCGGCGCCTCATACGTGCAAGTAGCAACGACAGCCCAACAACGGAGTCTGCGGTAGAGTTGACCGCAGTCCCACGACCGCAAGCAGCAGCACAGCCAGCGGCAGCTAGCTAGTGGTAGCCGTAGCCAGGGGCAGCATCAGTGTGAGCAACAAAAATAAAGAGCACCAGCGCCAGCTTCCATTTTTGCATATTGTGTTGCTGCTGCTGTGCCCGGCCTACACGCGCTACAGCGCCTGCGCGCCCCGCTCCGCCGCCGCCGCCGCTGCTGCTCGAATCCTACCTCCAGTGTTTTTTTTTGGGGAAGGGACGTAACAAAAATGTATTTTAGCAAACACTTGATTTTGCCTTTTTTTCGAACATCACACCCAGCTCAGCTTAGCTCACACTAAATCCATAATATATTTCCCACACTACTTTCAAGTTTTATTCAGGAGTCGATAAAAAGACAAAATGATATTCTTCCAAACCCGAATCCTCGGCTTAGCTCACACTCAATCCATAATACTATCCCACGATATATAGTTTTATTTACGAGTCGATAAAAAGACCAAATGTTGATATCTTCAAAACTCGAGTCCTTAGCTTAGCTCACACTAAATCCATAATAACTATCTCACAATAATTTCAGGTTTTATTGAAACGTCGATAAAAAGACAAAATGTTAATCTTCAAACTTGAGTCAGAATCGAAAAGCAGTCAAAACTGAGTCGCACTCCCTACCACACTTACGTCAAGATTCACGATATCCTCCAGAGTACGACCCAGCTCAGCTCAGTAGGGCAGTGCTAGCTCTGCAGCGCAGCGCAGCTCAGCAGCCAAATACCAGGTAAAATACGAAATACTGTACCTGCTATGAGGAATTAATACCACGTAAAAGCACAAGAAAGGCACGCCCAGCTCAGCTCATCTCACGCGGCAGTGCAGCTCAGCGCAGTTCATCTCCATGCGGTGCTGCTGTGCCGTGCTGTGTTGCCTACTACGTGCATACCACATGATTGCGGCGTCCGGGTTGTTTCCCTGTTGGACGTAACTCTTGGCATATCCATGTCGCCAGTTCGCACCCAAACTTTGCACCATTTTTTTTTTATTTTTTTTAATCTGACAATGTACTGCTCTTATTCCAATCATGCCACCCACATATAAAAGGGTAACTAGGATCCAATGCCTTAATGCCACGCTGGTCCCCAGGTTTTCGGTCACTCTAATCTCTGCATGTTTTATCGAAATAGAAAAAACATCGCTACCCCAACACGCTGCGTTTGGAACTTCAGCTGGTTTGTGCTTACCGGAGAGCGACGGTGACTTGAAGGAGGTGCATCACAGCCTCTTGTGTTTCTCTCGAAATTGATCGCCCATCCCGTTTTTAACAGAGGCCTAGCTACACCTCGACTTTTTCAGAGGTGCTCCAGTGGAAGAAATTTGTCGAAATTTGGGGTGCACGAATCGAGACACAAAACACCCCCCCCCAACTGAACACTTGCGCTTCACTTGCGGACATCTCAGCAACTACTTTCCAGGTATACTACGACATACCAGGGTACGAGGTATTAATACCACTTGAAATTACTAGAAAGGCACGCCCAGCTCAGGTCATGCAGCAATGCAGCTCAGCTCAGTGCATCGCTACGAAATACCAGGGTACGAGGTATTAATACCACTTGAAATTACTGGAAAGGCACGCCCAGCTCAGGTCATGCAGCAGTGCAGCTCAGCTCAGTGCATCGCCATGCGGTGCTGCTGTGCCGTGCTGTGTTGCCTACTATGTAAGTACCTCGTGAGTACGGCGTCCGGGTTGTTTGACTGCTGGATATAGCTTTTGATATTTCCATGTCGCCTGTTTGCACCCGAACTTTGCACCATATTTTATTATTCCATTTTTTATCTTACAATGTACTGCTCTTATTCCAATCATAGCATCCACATATAAAAGGGTAACTATTACGGGGGACCATAGTAAATAGGCCCTATGGTACAAACAATTTTTTTAGGGTTTACCTATTTTTACTCACAATATTTGGTCCCATTTGCTATGGTCCCCCGTAATAGGACGCAAGGACTTCAGGTCACGCTGTTACCCGGGGGTCCCCAGGTTTCCGGTCACTCTAGTCTCTGTATATTTTATTCGAAACAGAAAAAAACATCGTTCTCCTACTACGCTGCTGTTAAAACTTCGGCTGGTTCTTGCTTATCGAGGAGTGACGGTGACGGTAAAGAGGTTCATCACAGCAGCTTGTGTTTACTTTCGGAGTTGATCTCACGCCCGTTCTTAACAGAGGCCTACACCTCGACTTAAGAGGTGCTTCAGTGGACGAAATATGTCGAGATTTGGGGTGCACGAAATGAGACACTAAACACCCCCCCAACTGGATGTTTGCACTTCACTTGCGGACAGCTACAGCTCCTCACAGGAAACTACAACCCGCGAAATGGAGGGATGCGCGTGATAGGGTGTGTCAGGGCGTCAGGTGTACCAGTTGGCAGTCGTAGACACCCAGAAACGGCTTGTGAGGTGTTTTCGTGCATTTGAAATTGCGAGCGAGTAGCACGAAAAGCTCGCAAAAACGCTGGAATGTTTTTGTTTTTACGCATGGGGGCAGAGCACAATGGCTATATCACTGATGAAGAAATAGCCTTCGCTTGAAGATTTCTGTTCCCCAGGCGGATGATATATCTCCCAGGGAGTCGTCGTCGAAGATGCCGCGGGAGGAAACACTACTGTGCGTTCCCATGATGGGTTCTCTAGGATGTTACGAGCCCCCCAAAAAGTGCGAATATGGGCTTAAAAGGTCGGGATTCTCGTAATTTTGCAATAATCATTGTACAACCACGAAATACTGATATTGGTTGCATATACCTCACTCTAATTCCAAGTCGTATGTATACGTTGCCGAAACGCCTACGCGCGGGGACTTGACGACGCTTTACTGAGGGCACTAGCGTCCCCTTAAAACATGGGAAGTACTACTCGTATCAATCACACACTGAATACTCGACAAAACTATTCCTATAATGCAGCCTCCCTTCGAATGATGCCACGGTACTGACTCCTGACCGATGTTTCACCAACAAAGTTTGAAAGGGTGACATTTGCTCACGCCTCAACAATAAAATCTAACCAAGTGACGAATTCATTCGGATGGTGGTTTGAGCGATCTGTTATCTGTGCCGTCTATTCTCCCTTGTGAGCGAGCGTAACGGGTGGAACGTTCGCCATGCGAAGCGCCTCGTACAAACTAACTTGTGAATCGGAGATGCACACACGTGCACGCGCACCCACGACGTTATCTTCGCCGCGCCTACTGTAGTAAAAATATGCTACGTACATACGGGATAGTGGTTATTGCTCCGATTCTTTTCGATAATTTGTTGGCAAAAAGCAAAAACACCACGCGCAGAGTCGACGTCGTGCAGAATCATCAGTTGGACCAAAACCACACCTTCCAAGAAGTTGCGCTCTGTTGCATGAAAGGTCACCGGCAGTAGAGGACCGAATCATTTTGTAATTGATACCACTATATATCGAAAATGCTGCGGTTCCATCTGCGAATATTGCACTCTGAAACCAAGACAGTACGTGCCAAAAGTGATTCGATAATAAATCCGCCTGCGGACGGGGAGGGGAGTAATTGGAAATACTGGCACGCCAGGCACCAGAATCAATCCAAACAAGGTTTGTTGTCACCGTTTACAAGGGGGCTCCGCCGGCGGCCTAGTAAGGGCAGCCAGCAAAGCTCAGACCCGCAGGCTTAGCGAAAACAATCTGCAAACAAACGTTAGTCTACGATGCCAAGGGCTCTCGAATTGAGATACATATCACATCTGGTATTGCATAGTGTATCAATATATAACATTCGATTCCTCCCTGAAACACAAAAATGGTACCAGGTATGAACTTCGGAAACCCACCCCGGCAGCAAAAAAACATGGTGCTAGCAGTAGGTGCCCAGATGGACAGCTCATCACCTCCACCCCCCACCCCACATAGCTTAATTCCATCTTCTACGTACCTTTCCCGTTGTTTCCAGCTCTCTATTGCCACCCAAGACCCTTGAACCGGAACTCGAAAATATGCCCTCATCCCCAGTGGCGTGAATGCTAGATGGCGAAGCTACTCTAATCCTCAACAAGGACGCGGCATGAGCGGGAGCAGGCTTTGCGTGGGTGCCTGGAAAGCGGGAACATAGCTCCCGAGAAGACGGATATGTATATCGTTCTACTGCGAGTGTATTTTCTATTTTCATGCTTGTATTCGTAATTGCCCACCCTTATTCTGATGTTGCTGATGTACTCGTTACTTCTTTGTATCTCCCAAGCTTGACAGCTCTACTGCCACACACGCCCTCATCCAAGACCACTGCAGCTCCACCCGTTATTGCCTGAGAGGGAAGCTACGTTCAACCCAACCGATGCGGCGTAGGCGAGAGGGGGCTCCGCGTGGTCACTGTGTGACTAAAATCGGGCAGAGTGGACGTCTTTGTTGTGTCCAAGCGCTCTCCCTTGTTTTGTTTTGTTTTGTTTTTTGCCCGCCGTCCCTGCTTTTTGCCCATGGCCATGATGCATTCCATCAAAAATCTTTCCGACCGCAGCAATTAAGTTGTTGTGTCTCTCTATGTGCGAAATTATTTAGGTACAACCTGTCCCCACCCACCCAACCAACTTCCAACCATTTGAAATGATTACAGCCCCCTTATTTATTTTTCTGTTCAATACCAGCAGCAGTGGTTATAGCAGATAAGTCACGTTGCAAAACTGTAGGCACAGCTACCTTTACACGTAGGAGGAGCAACCTCAGACTTCAATGCCCTCCCCTGGAACTTCTGTTGGTTAGGTGAGACTCCCATACCCGTACCCTGAAAATATCTTGTCCCTCACTTCCGCCATCAATACACAAATTGTCACGGTAAAGCGAGATAGCACACATGCTTCTCCGCATAATTACGAGCGAACGCGAGTTTTTCTAACTTCGACGTCGCCTTTTTAGGGGCCGTGACGTCGCCTTTTTAGGAACCCGTTGCTAGATTTTTTTCGCGCACGCGGTATGTACGCCGCAATAGGTCTCAAACCTACGGTCCGCAGGCGTTTACGAAATTATGAATTGGGTTTCCGTATTCCCTGTGTTTCAAAGCCTGACTATCAACCAAGCAGGGTAACAGCCGAACAGCCGTCGAACCACGCGTTTCCAGCGTCGGCCGAAGGAGGACGCGAGAGGACTCGACTGCTGAGGGCGAACCTACTCTTGACATCAGAACTAAGAGCCATCAACAGGTAACTGCCTCGGATAATCCCTTATCCACGCACACCCAGCGCCGGCCGAACCAGGAGGACGAGGGGTTAACAACGGACCGCGGGCTAGACGTCAAGCGTGGTGGTTGTGGGGTGGTGGTGATGTAGCAGTAGTTGTGACTGGTCGTGGTGCTTCCGCTGCTGTACGTATTTTTTTCTTTTTTATAACAGCATTAAGCAGTACACAAGGGCACGATGGGATGCCAGTTACCAGTACTGTAGGACACCAGCGACGGGCCTCGAGAAGGTAAAATAGGGTCAGTCGACGAGCCGAAACAGAAAGGGAAAGGAGTCGACTGCGCAGCCGGGCTGGACGTTAAACGTGGTTGCGGTGGCGCTAATGGCGGCTGTCGTGGGGATGCCCTCTTTCTGCCACAGCAGTGATCGTGACAACGTTTTCTTCCCGCTTGTTCCTGGTTCCCGTACAGCAGTATTTTATCACAGTAGTAGATAAGATACCATGCTGCTGGTACAAATGATACTTCGCCGCGGCGGGCTGACGCCCGCCTTGACTCTGCGCATGCCCGCAATGAAGGAGGATGTAGGCAAATCGAGGACGTAAATACGACAACACTGTCAAGGGTACATTGGGAGTAAATCGTGTTTTGAGTGAAGATAAATAAAACAACTGAATCGTATTTGATGAACCAGCAACGAACGAGCGCCGTGCATGCCGGTAATGAACGAGAATGAGGCAACTCGAGGCCGTCAAGGCGACAATACCTTCAGGGGCTTCCTTGAATATGATTCGTGTTTGATTGAACGGAAAGACACCACTAAAAACAGATTCGATGAACCAGCAACAAACAAATCTCCGCACATGCCCGCAATGACCGCGGGTGTGGGAAGTGGAGGCCGTCAGTGCGACAGTACTGGCAAGGGGCACGTTAAAATATATACTTCGAACTATTGTGTTTAGGTGAAGAAAAGGAAAGTGCTGGAATCAGATTCAATTAACCAGCAATGCACACCAGGTACATGTTGCCATCCTGCGTAAGTTTTGCCGCCTGGCACAACGTGTAAATCAATTAAACAAAGCTAATTCACCGTAATTGGCTACAATTAATTATGGAAAAAGCCGACTCAAACGTTCCTAATGTTCCCATCAAGTATCGCTCGCATCTGTTCTCCTGCCGTCTCTCCCTTCTTGGGCAGTCTTGATAGTTGAACGTGCCGTTGTTACCTACTGCCAATTTTTTATACAACAGCGGCAACACTACTATTCTTAGCACAACCGCTCGTATGACATGTTATATCGTACGTTATCCCTATGCTTGCCATCCGACAATGTGTAGTGTTCGAAAAAATACTACTGTAAGGAACAGAAAGTAAGTGAAGAACTCGCCAGAACAAAAGCGCGGCGGTATCATACGACAAATCAAAACCGATGTGACGCACATGAAGACTACCACAACCAACATCCTTCCACCTCATCCACCAGACAAACAACTCCTCTCCTTGAGAACGCCCTGAGAAGCATCTACCAACAACCCGCTGCCCATCGAAATGGGCGGTTAATAACTGCTACACGCGTGCTTCAACATACATTCAGTTATGTACGTACGACCGGCACCGGAAACACAAACGGACTCTGGTCGATTTTCCCCGGGGAAAGGCCTGGCGAACTTCGAAGTAGAGTGCGTTGAACTGGCCATCTACTGTACTATGCCTAACCCTAACCCTGATTTTCTATAGGCACGACTAGACACTTGGAATCGGAACAATCTTATTGATGAACACGAAACTAGCACTCGCCCCCGGCACGCCGAGCGAGCCGGCGAGGCCGCTCCTGGCAGGGTCGGGAGGGGCGAGCAATATGAGGCACATCCAGCAAACAGCGCAACGAAAAGTGGGCCTCAGCTCAATTTCGCTCGGTTTCGGGTTGAAAACCTGGTACAAAATCGACTTTCAAACTGCTGTGAACCTACCTCATTTTAGTTCAAAAGGGCTTCGATCCGTGCTTCGGATAGGAATTTTACATCAGCGTCGTCCAATTAAATCGGTATGTTGATACCTACCTGGTATTCCCAGTTTTTTTTAAAAAACTAAAAGAGTACGCCAGCTGTGAGTATTCCCAGTTTGTAGAACTGAGTCTGTTTTGGTAAGTGCAAGTCTGTCTGTCTGTCTGCTCGCAAGGCTTATATTTTTGAACACTGTCCAATGGCCAAAATATAAGCTCGTTACAGATGATATTTCGTACGACGTATTTGAGCCTTACGAACCTTCTATACTGAAGCCTACCATACCACCAGGCGAATTTAACCGTATAATCCATCCACGACATCGTACCATGGTACCATACCGCAAACGTACCATACCATATACTGTGTTTTTCCCGTCCCATACCGTGAACACATACCATACCACATACGGTGGTTTTCCAATATTCCCATGTATATTTATACCCTACCACAACATATCCCATATCCCATACCGTGTTCCATATAGTATATATCAAGCCGCATAGTACCATCATACCATGTACCAACATATTATGATATCACACCAGGTAGGTACACGAGAAAAGCAATCTTTCTCAATCCAAGATGTTCTCCACGACAATGAGCAGCAGCAGAACGATCGATGAGTTGGATGGTGACACAACTGTATACTAACTAGCGTCGTTGCTTCGCGCCGGACGCGCGATCAGCGGGGGCTGCATCTCTCCGTGGCCACTACACCAGTCGGCTGGCGCGGGTTTGGATATCAAGAGAAGCGCACGCGGCGCGCACCTCTCGGTGGAAACGTACTCGCAGACTACAGCAGCGGCACAGCAGCAGCAGCAGCAGTCAGTTATATTGTGAAGTACAAAGTACCAAGACGAGTTGACTCGGCAAGTCTCTCCGCCGCCAGACCAAAGAAAGGCAGTCAGAGTTGGCTCGAACACTTGGGTCCTACAAGCGGTGCAGCGCACCCAGCGCGTCTCTTTTGCGGCACCAACAACAGGAGAGTTGGTCTCGGCGTTTGCTCGCGTGGGTGCGCGCCCAGTGAATCGGAGCAACAACAACAACACAATGGCCGGTGACGTGTGGCGGGCTCTGGTCAGGCGTATGATGAAAAAACTTTTGACCGCTGTAGTATTAATAGTATTAGTTGTTGTAATAGTAGTAGTAATTGTAGTAGCAGCAGTTGCATAAATAGTACTGTAGTAGTGCAGTACGAGAGCTGATTTAAATGAAATTATACTGGAAGTAGAGGTAATTCGCTATATTAATGTCGTGCGATCCTTATTGTTTCGGTACTCGTAACTAATCCGGCAGTTGAAAAACCTTATCAATCTGTCGAATGATGTATGAACAACCCACCATATGTTAAAACGTGCGTTTTTCCCTGGCCAACTCTAAAGTCTTATTCGCATCACCTTCTAGGCGAAGAAAAGTAATTCGCTTTCTTGTTACTACCTGGTATTAATAATACGGGAGGCTGTCGGTTACCTGGTATTATTTATTATAGTACGACCACGAGTACAGTGTCATTACTTTGCAACGTACAAGCGCAATAATACATGTCAAGAAACCCGGCCGCAGACCACTGCTGCTGCTGTGTCGCCAATGGAATGACAATCACGGTAGATAGATCTGTCACTTTCGTGATTCCCACTCTTCTAGTGTAATAATATTACGGGGGACGATGTTAAGTAGGACCTACATTTACTACAAAAGCCTGTATATTTCCCCATTTTTACGAACAATATTTGGTCCTATTTACTATGGTGCCCCGTAACAATAGGCTGTAAAAGAGTCGTGCGTCACTACTTGAGTAGTCTAGCAGCACGACAAAGTCTAATTCGCATGAACTTCAAGACGAAAAGTAGGTCGCTTTTACTTTCCAACCCTCTGTGTAGTAGAGATATGTAGTATGTCCTGTGTCGGATCACTTTGTTACCCTCGTATATTTCGTCCCCCGATTCAAGAAACAAAGAGCTGTAGAATCAAAATGCGCTACTCGCTAGCCTGCCCACAGAAATCACGAACATCACCTCCTGCGCTGGTGGACCACCCCTGCAATCTTACAGTGTGCATACTTCTTTTTTCATATATTAAGAGCAGAAGAGAGGCCAAGGACATATCCGAATATCGTCGTGAGACTCACCAGCAAAAACACGTACGTACGTACGTACTAAATCATGTGCTGATACGCCAACATCTGCTGCAACATTTACAGGGAGTATTTCAAACATTTTTCAGTGTCTTGGTGTGCTTGCCACGTTAAACTGTTGAGCCGTGTGGGCTTTACTTAGAGGCAAGGGGGGACATTCTACGATACACAGATATCGGCAGACGTGCTTTCCCGTCTACATCACCGCCGTATGGACCAGGCAAACCACAACCTATTGATGGCTGTTGGGGGGTGGGACGTCCTGCTCTCGCCGTGCTATGGTACTGCTGTATCGGCACACCACTCTGTCCCGTTCTATAGTAACCATATTTTACTATGAGGCGCTGTTGGTGGTTCCAAGGAAGAACAGCAGGCGTTCAGTGTGAGAGCCAAGGTGCCGTCTGCACCGGTGCCGACTGGTCTCTTTCCACACTCGCACCAACTCCAACTGCGACTTCACAAAAAAATGACAAGCAAACTGAGAACAGCGCTCGAATGCATTTCATCGAGGGCAATAACAATATATTTCAATACTGACGGCGATCACTAATCTTTCGATATTCCACAAGTGGTACACTTGTGGCCTCTGGAACGGATTCATAAAAAGTGTCTGTCCGATGCTCACTCTGTGGTCACCTACGGACAATTTTCTTTCGAAAAGGCTACGCCCATGCCGTACGCATCAGGTCGAAGCCGTCGCGGGGGCGACCGTTATGGTCCAAATCACACCTCATCGGGTGCCCTGTGTGTGGATTTGTCAGCGTTGAGCATCCCAATCGGGGGTTGAGGGGATGTGAGCTCGCCCGAGGCCAGGGAAAAAGTTGTTTGTCAACTCTAGTTTCGTGCGTTATAATTGGAACTGTGGTACGCTCGAACAACGGCACAGTAGTGGCAAAGGCCTTTTTTCGTTCCTCCCTCCTTCCCGCTTCTTTCCGTTCCTCGCATCGTCCCTCCCTCCCTCCCTGCCGGCAGCCCCTCCATCCTTGCTTTCTCATACCCTCCCTGGTACCTGGTACCTGGTAGTCCTCTGAAACGATAGTAAGGCCCTAAAGGGGTATATAAACAAAAAATCTTCAGCTTTCAAACTTTCGTATTTTTTTTTTATTATGAAATACGTCAGCTGTGAGGTATTTGACTTATAGTTGATACCTGGTACTCAACTTTGCAAGCTGCGTGATACGCCTCGTCTATACCCCACTTTTTCTGATTTTACAAGTTGTACAAGGCGCTTCGCTCCGCGGGCGGCCTACGCCGCCCGCTACGCTCGCTATGGGAGAAAAAGTACGTCGAATTACGTGAAGCGGACAGAAGGTCGATGATTGAACATATTTTTTATGATTGTAGTTGCAAATTGGCGACTTGATAATGCCAAGAGTCACATGCCGTGTGTACGTACGTAGGTACGTACATACCCCAGGTAGGGTACTGATTTTCTTCTTTCGATATGTTGTATGATATGTACCTGGTATGTACGCACGTGCGAGAAAGGACAGCATGGCACAGCAGCAGCACCGCAAAAGCAATGAAAACGAAACCGAAAAATTCGGAAAGGGAAAAAAATCCCCGTCCCCTCTCATGTAATGATTGTCTGCCCCTGGAACTCCTTGCACCAGTCAAAGAAGAAACACAAAAAAAATAACAGCAGAGCTTCTGTCTCAGCCTCGTGCGCCGCCCGCCTCTCTCTCGACCACCTCGCCACCGATTCGGTCCGGGTAAAGCTTGCCTCCCTCTCGGTCACAGTGATCCCCGTTGCCCGCCCCGAGTGACGCCCGGTGCTTACCGTGACCCTCGTTCGCCAGCTCGACGATATCGATGGTCAGACGGGCGTTCATCTCTGTCTATAGTTCAGCATGGTCGCAAAAATAAGCACCGCTTGAATGTTAGCTTGCAATCCCGAACGACCCGTATGGACTCGTACATACTCAGTCTAATTTTTCAGATGGAGGCAAAATAGAGCCCATTCATGCTTCCCTTGTGTCTCGAGGAACACACGACGCCTAGCCACGAAAACCGCGACCGCACTCCTTGCAACCCCCCCTCTATCCGCCAGTATCCGCCGACACCCGCGACGGCGCCGGGCTCGCCCGCGTCGCCGAGCTCCGACTACACACGCGCACACGAAACGGAAGAAGAAAAAAAGGGAAGAATAACTGAAAATGCAAAAGAAATTTCAACCAGCCGGTGAAAAAAAGCGAAAGAGAGCCTCCCAAACCGCTGAAAAAACAAAATCGACTTTTTCTTTTTCCGATTTTTTTATTCTATTGTTCCAGGAAAAAAGTGTGGCACGAGAAGCAAGCACGCAAAGAAAGCAAAGAACGCGAAGAAAGCAAAGATCGTAGAAGCGACAAAAAAACGTGGGAGACTCGCTGAGCGTGAGGCAGGTGCTTATAATTGAGTGATTTTAGGAAAAGGGTAACTTGAAGTATGTGTATGATAAAAGCTGTGTGCGCGTTTTATATATGTAAAAGTGCAGTGACTCCTCTGGATGCTACCCGGGTCAACAGAACAATTTTGACAATCATCTTGCGCACTGATGCTATACACAAGGTCCCCCTCCGGGAGGTGCCTAGGGGAGTGGCGCAAGAACGAAAGAATACTCGTCGTATGAAATAACCGCACTCCTGTTTAGAACTACCTGTAGAAATAACTGCATCCACCCATCATTAATGTTAACAAAATACACACATTTTTTAGGACAGACTATATAATGCTGTTTGTGGAAATAGTCTGTGGGATTGGATAACATAAAAGAGGATATACCGGTAAGGGTCAATCTTAGCGAGGAGTGTTTTCAGTATTTCCCCGAAATTTCGGTAATCTTCTATAGGAAAAAAACGCAAATACCGAAATTTCGTGAAAATACTAAATAAACCTAAAAAATAGCCCTCGTTAAGATTGACCCTAACTGGATATTGATATGACTCGCGGCGATCAATTCAGTGTTTGCGCCGTAAACGTAAAACGAATAGTTGCGTGAGGTCGAGATTGCGACATAATACTTTGTGACGGGCTCAGTAAAATCCAGCACGTACGAGTACAAAATATATTCCCGCAAAATTAATGTTTCTTGGCGCTCAGCGTAAAATAAAGGTTTCACAGATATTTCATACGGTATATGTGTGAGATGGGTGCTCATGATGCCGTGAGAGCATTGTTGGAGTACCGGCGGCCAAAATAGTGCGAGTACTGAGAAGGCCCAACTACTGAGAGTACTGGGAGTATGAGCAGTACTCCACCCCGAGACCACAGGCAAATATGTACCCGCAGTAACTAAACACGAAATACTTGGGAGTACCGGCATTATCCGCACTACGGAGCCTCGAGATACTGAGAGCTGTTGTACCGAACCAAAGTAATTTGCTCCGATTCCACCTCGTGGGACCATCTGTTATTGTTTCGTGCCAATGGGCATGGGAATTGCCGACACGGTGCGCAGACGGTCGAAGTATACGTCATACTCCAAGTATACTGGGCATATTAAGAGTAGTTCGGTAATGCTGTGCGAGTACTCGCAGTATATAAGAACACTATTTCGGTACTGCGGTGCGAGTACTCGCAGTATATACGAACACTACCAACGAACGAAATAAATACTGATAGTGCTTGCAGTACCCGCAGTACAAAACCTCGAGATACTTGAAGCACAACAGGGAGTACACACGTCATTCTTATCGGAGAGTTTTTTTCGAAATTTTCGACATTTTTTTCGCGCAATTTTTTCAATCTTTCATATTTTCCTGTTTTTTTTCCCAACTATTGGAATGTTAACGAACTTGACATTTTTGGTTCTGGAGAATTTCACGAATAGTGACAGAACGCCTCCGTATATCGATACATATCTCCAATTATTTCCAAACTTTGGAAATTATGGAAAAAGCGCTCTTCGATAAGAATGAACCGTACCAAATCAGCAGTAGTAGCGAATGAATGCCGAATTAGCCGAAAGTATCTGGAGCTTAGTATCGGCAGTAATACAGAACCTCACAATACTACGAGTACTCACAGTATCCGCGGCGACAAACCCGAAATACCACGAGTGCACGAGGTACCTATTACAGCAGTATTTTCTCGAACATACCTTGCTTTAGTCAGAAATATTGGGAGCAACTGTGAAAGGTTGAGGTATGAACGCACGCCACACGTAAGCTCGCCCAAACTCCGTGGCCTTGCGTAAGAACACACTACTTGTATTGTATCATACAGTAGGTTACATTGTAGGTCAGAAAAGGAAGGTGGATTTACTGGTACAAAATAATTAGATGTTGAAGAGAAAAAGAAGCGGAGATCGTGCGAGTCGAACCTTGTCAACGAAAATACTATCAAGCGCAGTTTGTCATCTATGCTACAGAAGTACATACAACTGGCGCGTTGTATTTTTTAGGCCCTTTTAGCACCGCAGTCCCGGTTTGGGGACAAATGCACTAATAATCTGTATGGTGTGTCCCCAAAAGGGGACTGCAGGGCTAAAAGGGTTAAACACACATCACAGGATCTCACAAGAGTAGCTTGTACAGGTACAACTGCACAGACAGCAGTCCTGCTGTAAAATGCCATACAACCGAAGATACGCGTACTGCGACAAAGGAAGATGTGTTGCTGCCCTTTCAGCTGGCTCGATTTGATCTATCGGTCAGCAGTGGGGGGGACACAACAAACAGTCAGTAATTACCTGTAACTTCATTCAGCAGTTGTAAGTACTTTTTTTGGTACACGATGCTTGTACACGAACGATCTGTTGTACTGGACTCAACGAACGTACGATGCGGGCATGACCGGCGCGGAGCAAAAAATGCGGGTCACACGCAGCATCAGGTACGTGCATAGGCCACTGCCGCGATGGCAATAACAAACATTGCTGAGTACTGCGGATCTGCCTCATGCGCATAGTGCGCTGCCTGCTGCTGCTGTTGGCGCACTGTGCTGAGCACAGTTGGAGCAGTGGCAATGCTAGATCATACACAGCTATAAGCAGAAGTAGAAGCAGGAAGAGAGGAGATGATGATGCAGGTAGGTACGTCAACCTGGGTATGTACGTACATGAAAAATATTCTGGCACCTGTGGTAAGGCAGACTGCGGAATACGGACGGCAGGCTCCGATGAACACAATCAGCCACAACAAATAATGAGGCGTGTGGGCGACAGCTTTGTAACGATGGGATCTGTGCATGCTGTCCGCTGTGTGCCTTGGTATATGTCCGGATTACTACAGTTGTGTGCTCACAACTCAATGACATGAAAGGGAAAGAGACAACATTATCAGACCGGTACGTACGTACAAAGTAAGGCTTCTCGTACTGAAACCAGGGATATCGTCTTATCCACGTCCGCCGGAAAAAAAAATGAGAGCGCCCGTCACGCGCTCCAGAGTGCACGGATCGCGCCGAGACCTCGGCTAATGTGTCCGGCGGGGCGTCATGTGTCCGAGTACTCACTGTTTATCCGAATAGTGCTCGTACGAAGAGAAAAGTTGGCGAAAGTACGAAAAATTGACAAACATACGTTTACATATATAGAACTACTTACTTAGATCTCAACATAGAACTACATACTTAGATCACAACCCCTGAGCGTGCTCGGTTGGTGCATCCCTGGCCTCTCAGAGCTCCCACTTCCAAACCGCCTCCTTTCATTACTTGCCGGACCTTTCCAGCAGTTCTTTGTTTTCTCGGCCATTTCTTCCTTTTTTCTTCTTTCGTTTCGTGTGCGTGCGTGTTCTGCGAGCACGGCGTCGCGGGAGGACCCGGCACCGTCGCGGGTGTCAGCGGGTGCTGGCGGGTAGAGGGGGGGGTGCAAGGAGCGCGGTCGCCGCTTTCGTGCCTAGGCGTCGCGTGTGCCTCGAGACACGAGGGATGCATGAACGGGCTTTGTCTGGCTTCGATTTATGATTGTTGATAGAGTATGTACGAGTTTAAAGGTCGTTCGGGAGGGCAAGATAATATTCAAGCGGTGCTTATTTTTGCGACCACGCTGAAGTTGAAAGAAGGAAGTGTGCAGTTTGAACACCAACGTTATCGAGCTGGCGAACGACGGCCACGGTGAGCACCGGGCTTCACGCGGGGCGGGCGACGGGGCTGATTGTGGCAGGGAGTGATATAAGCTTTACCCGGACCGAATCGGTAGCGAGGTGGTCGCGAGAGGGGCGGGCGGCGTACGAGGCTGAGAGAGAAGCGCTTCTGTGCGATTTGTTTCTTTTCTACTTTTCGACCGGGTGCAAGGTGCTCCAATCAGGCAGCTTTTCATTACTACTTGCCGGACCTTTCCAGCAGTTCTTGGTTTTCTCCATTTCTCTTGGCACGTCCTTTCTTCCTTTTTCCGCCTTTCGTTTCGTGTGCGTGCGTGTACTCCGAGCACGGCACGGCGGGAGAGCCCGGCGCCGTCGCGGGTGTCAGCGGGTGCTGGCGGGTAGAGGGGGGGGTGCAAGGAGCGCGGTCGCCGCTTTCGTGCCTAGGCGTCGCGTGTGCCTCGAGACACGAGGGATGCATGTACGGGCTTTGTCTGGCTTCGATTTATGATTGTTGATAGAGTATGTACGAGTTTATAAAGGTCGTTCAGGAGGGCAAGATACTGTTCAAGCGGTGCTTATTTTTGCGACCACGCTGAAGTTGAAAGAAGGAGGTGTGCAGTTTGAACTCCAACGTTATCGAGCTGGCGAACGACGGCCACGGTGAGGACCAGGCTTCACGCGAGGCGGGCGACGGGGCTGATTGTGGCAGAGAGTGATAAAAGCTTTACCCGGACCGAATCGGTAGCGAGGTGGTCGCGAGAGGGGCAGACGGCGTACGAGGCTGAGAGAGAAGCTTTTCTGTGCGTTTTTTTTCTTTTCTTTTTTTTGACCGGGTGCAAGGTGTTCCAATCAGGCAGAAAATTATTCCACGAGAGGGGACGGGGATTTTTTTCCCTTTCCGAGTTTTCGGTTTCATTTTCATTTTTTTTGCTGCTGTGCCGTGCTGTGCGTTCGCCTTCTTCCTACATACGAGTACAGACATAAGAGTATATCGAAAGAAGGAAATAAGTACAGACAGCAGTATCCTACCTGGGGTATCGTACGTACGACATCCGCGACGCGAAGCGCATATGTGGCATTCGAGCTGGCGTCGGAGCTGTTTGTTCCTGAAGCATGGCGGCGGGACTCTTGGCATTATCAAGTCGCCGGTTTGCAATTGCGACCTAAACTCAATTGTGGACCTCTGTCACTTTGCATAATTTGATGTACTTTTTTCCTTCCAGAGCGAGCGTAGCGGGCGGCGTGGGCCGCCCGCGGAGCGAAGCGCCTTGTACATACATACATACATACATAGAACTACATACTTAGATCACAACCCCTGAGCGTGCTCGATTGGTGCATCCCTGGCCTCTCAGAGCTCCCACTTCCAAACCGCCTTTTTTCATTACTTGCCGGACCTTTCCAGCAGTTCTTTGTTTTCTCGGCCCTTTCTTCCTTTTTTCTTCTTTCGTTTCGTGTGCGTGCGTGTTCTCCGAGCACGGCATCGCGGGAGGACCCGGCACCGTCACGGGTGTCAGCGGGTGCAGGCGGGTAGAGGGGGGGTTGCAAGGAGCGCGGTCGCTGCTTTCGTGCCTAGGCGTCGCGTGTGCCTCGAGACACGAGGGATGCATGAACGGGCTTTGTCTGGCTTCGATTGATGATTGTTAATAGAGTATTTACGAGTTATGAAGGTCGTTCGGGAGGGCAAGATAATATTCAAGCGGTGCTTATTTTTGCGACCACGCTGAAGTTGAAAGAGGAACGTGTGCAGTTTGAACACCGACGTTATCGAGCTGGCGAACGACGGCCACGGTGAGCACCGGGCTTCACGCGAGATGGGCGACGGGGCTGATTGTGGCAGGGAGTGATATAAGCTTTACCCGGACCGAATCGGTAACGAGGTGGTCGCGAGAGGGGCGGGCGGCGTACGAGGCTGAGAGAGAAGCTAATGTGCGATTTGTTTCTTTTCTTCTTTTCGACCGGGTGTCAGGTGTTCCACTCAGGCAGAGAAATATTACACGAGAGGGGACGGGGATTTTTTTTCCTTTCCGAGTTTTCGGTTTCATTTTCATTGTTTTCGCTGCTGTGCCGTGCTGTGCTTTCGCTTTCTTCGTACATACCGTAGTACAGACATAGAGCATATCGAAAGAAGAAAATAGGTACAGACAGTAGTACCCTACCTGGGGTATGTACGTACGTACGACATCCGCGACGCGAAGCGTACATGTGCCATCCAAGCTGACTTCGGAGCTTTTTTTTCATGAAGGATGGCGGCGGGACTCTTGGCATTATCAAGTCGCCGGTTTGCAATTACGATCCTTGCAAAAACTAAACTCATTCGTGGACCTCTGTTCGCTTCGCATAATTTGATGTACTTTTTTCCTTCCTGAGCGAGCGTAGCGGGCGGCGTAGGCCGCCCGCGGAGCGAAGCGCCTTGTACATACATAGAAATACATACTTAGATCACAACCCCTGAGTGTGCTCGGTTGGTTCATCCCTGGCCTCTCAGAGCTCCCACTTCGAAATCGCCTCGTTTCATTACTTGCCGGACCTTTCCAGCGGTTCTTTGTTTTCTCCATTTCTCGTGGCACTCTCGCTCCTTTCTTCCTTTTTTCTTCTTTCGTTTCGTGTGTGTGCGTGTGCTCCGAGCACGGCTCCGCGGGAGAGCCCGCGGCCGTCGCGAGTGTTGGCGGGTGCTGGCGGGTAGAGGGGGGGTTGCAAGGAGCGCGGTCGCTGCTTTCGTGCCGAGGCGTCGCGTGTGCCTCGAGACACGAGGGATGCATGAACGGGCTCTGTCTGGCCTCCATTTAAGATTTTGGATAGAGTATGTAGGAGATATAAAGGTCGTTCGAAGTCGCAAGATAAGATTCAAGCGACGCTTAATTTTGCAACCACGCTAACGTTCAAAGAGGGAGCCCAGTCTGAGTACCAATACTGCTGTCGAGTTGGCGAACGACGGCCACGGTGAGCACCGGGCTTAACGCGAGGCGGGCGACGGGGCTAGCTGTGGCAGAGAGTGAGGAAAGCTTTACCCGGACCGAATCGGTGGCGAGGTGGTCACGAGAGGGGCGGCCGGCGTACGAGGCTGAGAGAGAAGCTCTGCTGTTCGCTTTTTTTTTTTTTTGCCCGGTGCAAGGTGTTGTTCCAATCAGGCAGAAAAATATTTCAGGAGAGGCACGGGGACGAGGATCTTTTTTTCTTCCCGATTTTTTTCGGTTTTATTTAACGTTAATTTTGCGGTGCTGCAGTGCCGTACTACTGCTGTGGTTGCTCTTTTTTCGTATATACAACATATCAAAAAACTAAATTAAGTGTTCTCCCTGGGGTATGTACGTACGTGCGGCAACCGCCCGCGATGCGAAGCGTATGTGGCGTCCGAGCTGTTTTCCCTTGAAGCATGGCGGCGGGACTCTTGGCATTATCAAGTCGCCACTTTGCAACTACGATCATAAAAAAAACAGATTCAATTCAATCATGGGCCTAAGTCCGCTTCGCATATCATAGTAATAATTTGATGTGCTTTTCCTCCCTGAGCGAGCGTAGCGGGCGGCGCAGGCCGCCCGCGGAGTGAAGCGCCTTGTATCTGTTAATTATTTGTAGACAGCGTGATGCCCAATTTATAACTTCATCATAGTATGGTGCCTTTAATACCAACTTGATTAAAATATATATACCTCACGTACTCACAACTTTCTTGAGCTCCCTTCATGCACCAACGTAAAACAAAATGTATCTCTCACATACTCCGAAATCGCCTTTTGCAGGCTGCCTTCGTGCAACGTTCCAAGATCTGGTCCTTTGCGACGTCATCTTCGAAACACGCATGTGTTCCTACCCTCCTGCGCTTTGAACATCCGGTCCTTGTCGTCTACCGCCGCTTCTCCCGAAGTCCATCGAAATCAAAAGTCTTTCGAGCTACGGAGGGGTTCACGCAATCCTCTCTGTCGTCTTTTGTACTCTACGTACGCCGCCCTGTGGACTACTGCGAACAACAAAGCAGTACCTCCCTCTACAAGCTCAACAACACCCAATTTCCAAATCATTCTCCCTATCTCCTTCTACCGCAGCACACTGCTGTAAACTCACAATCATGCAGCTTGACACGAGAAGGTATCTGTGTGTCCCGCCGCGTTGTTGGTCGAGATCGCACTTTGCAGTTACGGTTCGAAAACCCGCCGCAAATTTTATTTGTCAACCAACCGACTTCACCTCCCGTATAGAGAGGATGAGGAGCGACGCTCGCTACACCACGTTGTTGGTGGCCCGTGGCGATGATAATGAGTTCGGCACGAAGACCTTGCCCCGAGCAAAGACAACTCAAATGCATACAGCAGCAGCGGAAGGAAGAAGCCTGCCTGCAGCACCTGTGTGGTGAGACAACACAAACCGCCTACACGGTGCGAAAGACGTTGGCTCTCCTAGCAGGAGCGGATGTATGACGCTTATTCGCGGTTCGTTTATCATCCTCCGTCGGTTCAGATTTGCT
The DNA here is from genome assembly GCA_031213475.1 of Nereocystis luetkeana. NCBI lineage: Eukaryota > Phaeophyceae > Laminariales > Laminariaceae > Nereocystis > Nereocystis luetkeana. Next base: position 3,861,450 of record JARUPZ010000011.1, on the reverse strand, counting down.
CGTGCCGGCTTCGTTCGATTCCCGTCGATTTTTACCACTCGGCTTGACGCTGCTGCTGCTCCTCCTTCTGTTGTTTCGCCATCGTATGATGCTGTTGTTGGCACCCTGCTCGAGCTCCACTACTACTTTTATGTCAGTAAGAATCACGATGATCCAAAACAGCTTTTCACGACGTCAAAACTCGCCCTTTATTACCTGTGCAGCAGCCGGTTTGACGGTCAAGTGGGGGTTGTACCGACATTGGTCGCGGCTCGAAAGCGTTCGACTTCTCGGTATTCTACTCGACGCTCCGAATTTTGGTACTCCGAGTACTCCGAGTATTAGAGTGCTGGTGGCCTAGATAATCGGAGTGCTTGCAGTATGAGGAGTACTGAAGGGCCAAAACCTCCGAGTACTGGGAGTATGAGCAGTAATTATACTCGGGTACAAGCAGTACCCGGAGTACAAACATCTAAATTACTCGGAGTACTCCGAGCATCGCGAGTATTAAACCGAGGAATACTACATCATCCAAGAAAAATTATGTAGTATTCTGTCTCCCTACCGTGGATCATTTAATGTAAGTATTGGATTGGATGAGGCCCCCTGCGCCGGGCAGGAGATCCCGTCCGGTATTTCCCCCCGCGCTGAGTAAAGTGGCGAATCACAAACTCTGCGCGGGGTTAGTACCTGTAAATGATCTGGGTATACAAGCCCAAGAATACTAATCCTACTGCCGGGTGGGTGGGATGGTCTCAAGAAATGGCGCGACCAACTCTACTCCCGAGGTTTCGGGAGCGAAAGGAAGAAGTGACCTCGTGCGCCGGCCTGTGGTCCCGCCCATACTTCGTTACGCCTCCTTTCAGATTGCCTTTGTAGTTGACCGCTGGTCCGGGGCAGAATAGTCTCGCCCAAACTTCTATCACCTGAATTCAGTCCTTACCTGCACCCGCCGCAAAGTCCTTTCTGAACTCCGGCGACAACGGTAGCTCGCTAGCGTCCGCGTAGCTCTGGCCACGTTTCTTCTTGCTACCCCGTACTTGTCCACTCGAAGTAGCCCCGATGTAGTACCTTGCAACTGACTCTGTTTTCCAGCCACCAATTGTCATGATCTCGTCCACAGTCGTCCCGGCCAGGGATTTGCTGAGCGAGCCTCGCACTCGAAAGGTGTGCATCGTGAAGTGGTTCGGCAGGTCTGCCATTCGCAGATAGGTTTGCAGGTTCGCCGTCATACGGGCCGCGGAGAGAGAGAGATAGCCCCGGCCACCTTCTGCCGTTGCAACGGGGAAGAGGTGCCCAGTGCTTAAGTCCCACCCAATCCGCTGTGCGGCCGAAGGGGCGCCGGCCCGGGGCCGACGCGATAGCGGCAGTCGCGTCCGCTGGAGGGGCTGGTGTCGACCGGGGGGGTTGCAGCATACTCTCAAAGAAATGGCGCGACCAACTATACTCCCGAGGTTTCGGGAGCGAAAGGAAGATGTGACCTCGATTCAATACCAATTCCGAGACATTTCGATATGATCAATAGTTCCATTATTCGTGCCAAATTTGAATCCATGGATTGGATCGCCATTACACTCTGAGTAATACTCCAACCCGGAGTACCTCGGGGTATAAAACCCTGAAATACTCCGAGTATTACTCGTACCTTGGAATATGAAACCCCCAAATACTCCGAGTATTGCAGTTTTTTCAGTATGAAATGCCCACGTACTCCGAGAACTTAAAGTAGGATCCGTACAAGATCCCCCAATACTTCCAAGTGCAGCCAGTATTCCAGAGTAATGAACAGAGTAATGAACCCCTAACTCGGAGTACAGCAGTATTTCAGAGTATCGAACCCCAAAATGCTCCGAGTACAAGCAGTATTGAGAGTGATCATACCCGAAATACTCCGAGTACAAGCAGTATCCCGGAGTATCGAGCTCTGAAATACTCCGAGTACACGAAGTACCTGAAGTAATTTATCTCCGATACTCGTTACTTTACTTCAAGGTACTCGGAGCATCTAGCTGAACCTTCCCGTATTGATATCTTACGAGCATCGTCTGGCCTCAGGACGACCCAATCTGGCACACTCTTCTGTCGATGACCACCATAATTACAGCCGTTCTTCGTGCAGATACGTCTCGTACGGCATTTATATTTTCCGTTACCACTGCTGCTGCCGTCTTCATCATCCTCGTGTTTGTGATTATTTAAGTTCGACATCGTTTTCATTTCATTATCCTACCAGCACGGCCGTCTGATCTCTGCCCGGACACCTGGATTTAACGCACCTCATCCTCTCGATTAAAGTAATAATATTGACGACCGTTCATTCAGATATTCGGCGTCCGATCCTGCGGGCACTCCTTGCACCCGTGGCATTTGGATATTTAGTACTACTCATACTTACTCGCAACATTCAGGCAGTATTTCGAGGTTTGAAGTTGAGTACTGCTCACACTCCCAGTCACACGCAATGTTGAGGCCGTAGCCACCCTAAAAGTCGTAGCATTCAGTGTACGAAATTTGCTCGATACATACGGAAACAATCGATACTCCGAGTGTGGTCCCTGTTCTGTGAGTTTATCGTATTACCCGCAGATTGTATTGCATCGTGCTGCTGCAGCCAATAACGAATAAAGTTGCAGTGTGAGATTCCAGAGAGGGAGCAAGCACATCAAATAAACAGTTGATAATTTTACGCTTTTTGAGGTCCTACATAAAGTGACTTCCAAAGTGGTTTTCATTAGGTTAAAGGACGAGGCCACAATTAATGCCCATCCTATGTACGTATTTGCTCACGCATTATAGCTCCTATATTATCTACAGGAATCTGGCCCGACCGCCGTGGGGGCGGGAGGGTCTTTTATTCCGTAGTATACTGTATATCCCGAATAAGGGAGAGTAATGTGACTTTGCAACATCTTGAAATGTTTTCGGGCCAAGTAACTTTACAAATATAGATTGAAGTTCTTTGAGTTGTTGCACGAGATGGTTCTAATATGTGAGGAATTTTTGGGGGAATGAGCTTCTGCTGCTGATGCTGCTGTGATGCCTAGGTTATCTTTGATGTGGCTCGAGGTTGCACCTGAATCAAGTATCGGCATTCCCGAAACTAATTTATCTTGGCTATTTATACAAGTCAAGGTTTGGGTGTGAGGTAGTCAACACTACAACGGTAGTATGGGTATGGTAGTTTACAAAACTCTACGAGGTATGAATGCGGTTCGTCTACATTTTTTTTTCTAGTTAATGGTGGTAGGTCGTTTGTGTGTGTTTTCCAACCTGTCCATATGATGTATAATGTGATGGCATTACATACCAGTAACTCATGAGATAAGCTGAAGGACTTTATACAAGAAGAGGGGTGTCGTCACCAGCATCGATATATATATTTTTGCCAACTATATTTTTGAGTGGAATAGGATCAAATTAACTTATCTACTGTGTTGCAAGCGATAAGCGCCACAACAAGGGCAGACCCTCCAGATCTCTTCGTGCCTGGTACAGGGCAGCAGCAGTAGTACCCACTGAAACCAAGTGACATGAGTTTTTCATATTTTCAGCGCGAGGGGGTGTTGAACAGAGACCTAAAGATGTGCGGTTTTCCAACTCCTGTACAAACCCGACCTACTCCAAAAAATGGTTACAAGTACAAACAGGGCAGCAGCAGTAGTACCCACTGATACCAAGAGACATGAGTTTTTCATATTTTCAGCGCGAGGGGGTGTTGAACAGAGACCTAAAGATGTGCGGTTTTCCAACTCCTGTACAAACCCGACCTACTCCAAAAAATGGTTACAAGTACAAACAGGGCAGCAGCAGTAGTACCCACTGATACCAAGAGACATGAGTTTTTTCAGATTTTCAGCGCGGGGGGGTGTTGAACTGAGACCTAAAGATATGCGGTTTTCCAACTCCTGTACAAACCCGACCTACTCCAAAAAATGGTTACAAGTACAAACACACTTGCGGGATATGTACGCCAACCCCGGTTCTTGGCCGTGCAATAACAATCAAGTCAATACAAAGTGTTGCCAGAAGACGGCGATGCTAGGATGTCGTTGATACTCAGCTATCAAGGCGGTCGCAGCAATAAACAAGGCAGGGTGATATAGATATTCACACGAAACTTAGACTTTCGGAAGTCGCTAGACTGAAAGTAGTGGAGAACCCACCCATTCTTACATAACATATCTAGCTTGAGTTGGTTTTGCTGTTTTGTGTTAGTTAGCTGTCATGAACTTCTGTAGTCTAAGTTCTCAGGGCCACTTATTCATGGTATTCCTTTGTTTTAAGCTTTATCAATCAGAGAATTAAATACATCAGCTGTGAGTTCGACTGATTAAAAGGTTGGTGCTCAACTTTGCAAGCTGCGTAATATGTCTTGTCTATATCCCATTTTTTCCATTTATTTTTACCATTTGTATGACAAGCCGTTCGCGCCTTTTTTTAATGTAATTCCTTATTAAGGATGTAGGCCAGTGGTTCACCTGGATGCTACCCGGATCAATAGGCACAATTTACATAATCACTCTGCGCACTGATATCCCGAATAAGGGAGAGTGATATGATGTTGCAAGATGTTTTTATTTTTTCGTTTTACAAATATCGATTGAATGCCGTTAAGTTTTGTATGGGATGGTTCTGAATGTGATTGTTTTTCCGGGAGATGAGCCGCTGCTGCTGTTACTGCTGCTGGGCCTAGATTGTATTTGACATGGCTCGAGGTGGCATCTAAATCAGGCATCGGCGTTCCCGAACTATGAGGTTATTTCCCAAACTCTACCAGGAATGCGGTTTGTCTACATCATTACGTAGTTGATGGTAGAAGGTCGTTTTGTGTGTGTATTTTTCCAACGTGTCGACGTAAACTAAAGTTTGGTTTGTATATGATACCAGTAATACCTACCAGGTATGCCAATGGTACAGCGAAGTTGCAATAAAAAGTTTGAACTTCAAAGATACCCGCCAAAAAAAAATAGAACACGCTTCCTATGGGCCACGTAAAAAAAAAAAAGGTTCCTAACTTTTGGAAAAGCCCGAAAAAAGCAAATTGGGGGCCGATGTTGCGCCAACATCGGCTTGAGAAAAACTCAGGCCGATCTTTGGTTCGATGCGGCGAGATTCCGAGTCCTCGACAGACATCTATCAACAAAACCAACGATTGCTTCATCAATTCTGAACGGAGTGCGCTCGTTAGGGGCTCCGACCCACCCTAGGGTCACCGTCTTCACACCATGGCCGGTGTCATGTGGCGGGAGCTGACCAGGCGTGTGATAAGAAAAAATTTGGCCGCTGGTTTGCACAAAACAGAAGACAAAACTTCTCCATCCGTCTCGAATGGCAAAAAATAGACTTTTTTTCAGGTTTGGGAGGATACCGTAGGACGCCGCCGGCAAGCTCTCGCCCCCTAGACCATGGATCCACCTGATATCTTCGAGGCCGTCATCTATATTCGTTGGGCTTGCCAGATACCGAGTGGGTTGGCCGTGGGCTGAGTCTATGTCGAGATCGAGCGTCGATCGCCGCACGAGCTGGTTTCGATCACCGTGTTGACAATTTGCGACCAGAAAACACACAAATTGCGCCGCCTGCAGCCGTTGGGGAAAAAAAGAAAATCAAACGTTTTTCTCTTTTTTCCCCACAGCGGCGGTACGAGAAAAAATTCGGCTGTTTTTTGAAAGCGATATATTTGAAAAAAAGCTTTTGGACTTCGCGTTTCCATTGGCATAGGTCTAAGTTATGACATAGTTTACAAGAGGTCTTTCCTTCGTCCTTCTCTCTGAGGCATATTTTGCCTTCGGACTACGGGCACGGCATAGTTTATTTGTAAAACTGAGTCTGTTTTGGTGAACGCATATTTGTCTGTCCGCATCCCTCATATGTCGGGACCATATCCCTTATATAATGGGACAGGGCGGCTGTGTCTCAATCCAGTTCTGTTACGTAGGTAGTCCCAGGCGAAGAAGTCCTCTAGACCACGCCATTAAGGTCATAGTCGGGGCACTCTGTATCACGAGACAGGTTTGCCTGTTCAGTAGGTTATCGTTGTTCCTCACTCGTATTTACGGTTCTTTCAGCCTCATTCAAAGCAGTACCATAACACCAAGATGACTCTGATCTTTAGTATTATTCTCCCGGCAAATTAGAGACAGAACAAGTGACCATGTGGGTATCACGTGCACTAACAGAAGCAATCACGAAGTAACCCACAATAAACCGATATGCCGCATAGTCATGTGACTGCCAAAATGCTGAACACGCATGTTCGAACACACTCCCTGATTCTACAGCAAAACGGCAGTGGCAAACCAAGATCATAGAGCAAAACTCATCCCCATGACCTCAATCATACACAATATTGAGAGGAAACCTGTACCCTACAGGTGACTGTACCATACAGGTGAACAACTCTCTCACTCCCGCATTTAACTATTATAGATCTCGCGTGATCCGAGATTGCAACCAGCGTAATGCCGTAAAAACAAACAACTATTGCGATGGATAAATATTAGAGCTCGCGAGAAACGCCATTCTCCTAGACAAAAACTTTTCTTGTGCCCCCTACTCCCGCTATAAATTCTCAGGTCGTAGCAGTAATACGATATAACGAATCGCGTCTTCCCCTAGGTATAGAGTTTGCCCGGCGCTTACTATTCCCGAAACGATATCCGTTTGTGGTAAGAAATTAGAACACTCCCCGTTTCTGGTTCAACTCACCCGCTCTTCTTGCTCCAGAAAATATTTCATCTTCCCACTCGTGAACAAGGTTTCCATTCCCCATCTAGTTCGGAAAAGCCATATTGATGGTATTACAACCCATCATGAATCTCGTAACCTCCCCTTGTTCTGCAACCAAGATACAGTCACGAACAAAAAAATATGCAAAAATCAATGAAGTCAGTGTCCATCAATACCACGCAACATACATACACCCTTAGAGAGACGCTATTAATAGCACGCTCAGGAAATAGGCGTTTCGGCAACAATTATGACTTGGAATTAGAGTGAGGGGTTTGCAACCAAGATCAGTGTGTCGTGGTTGTAGAATGGTTGACGTAATATTCGAGAATCCCGAGCTTTTTAGCCCGTTTTTGCACTTTGGTTGGGCACAATCCACTTACTACCGATCATGGCAACGTAGTTTTGCGCTCAGCAGCATCTTCGACGACGACTCCCTAAGAGATGGATCATCCGCCTGGAGCAATCTTGTAATGAAGGCCTTTTCTTCATCGGTGATGTAGCTATTGTGCTGTGCTCCCTTCCGACAAATGAATAGCGATTCTGCGAGTTTTTTGTGCTACTCGCTCGCAACTTCGGATACACATAAACCCCTCGTGAGTCGTTTCTCGCTACCTACGACTGCCGTCCGGCGCACCCGACGCCCTCACAGACCCGATCATGAGCATTCCACAATTCACGGGCTGTAGTTTCCTGTGAGGAGCTGTAGCTGTTCGCAAGTGAAGTGCAAACTTCAGTTGGGGTTTGTTTTGTGTCTCATTTTGGTTCACCCCAACGTTCGACCACTGGAGCACCTCTTAGTCGAGGTGAAGGCCTCTGTTGAGACCCTGCGGGGATCAATCTTGATAGACACAAAGAGCTGCTGTCATGAACCTCTAACAAGTCACCGCCTCTCTCTGGGAACACCTGTGCCCATGGAAACGCAAAGTTTCCGTTAAAAGTTCGAATTCCACAGATACCCGTTCAGAAGCTTTCAAGTAGTGCTTGCTATGAGCACGATTATTAAAATGGAAAGTTCCAAACTTTTGGAAACCCCCGAAACAAGAAGAAAACAATTATGGGGCCGATGTTGCGCCAAGATCGGGTTCAGAAAAACTCAGGCCGATGTTTAGTTCGAAGCGGCGAGATCCCGAGTCCTCGACAGACATCGATCGGCAAAAACAACGACTGCGTCATGAGTTTTGAACAGAGTGCGCTCGTTAGGGGCTCCGACCCACCCTAGGGGCACTGTGTTAACACAATGGCCGGCGACATGTGGCGGGCGCTGGCCAGGCGTATGATAAAAAAAACAGTTGGCCGCTGGTTTGCACAAAACAGATGACAAGAATTCTCGATCCGTCTGTCTCGATTGGCAAAAAATAGTTTTTTTTTTCAGGTCCGGGAGGATAGCGTAGGGCGCTGTCGGCAAGCTCTCGCCTCCTAAAATAGATCATGGACCCACCTGATAGCTTCGTGCCCGTCATATTTTCCTCGTTGTCCTTGGCCCACACAAAGCGGGTTGGCCGTTGGCTGAGTCTGCTGTCGAGTTCGAGCGTCTATCGTCGCACGAGCTGATTTTTATCCACGTTTTGACAATTTGCAACGAGAAGAAACAAATCGCGCCGCCTGCAGCCGTTCAAAAAATTATTAATAGAAAAAAAATCAAACATGTTTTCCTTTTTTTTCCACAGCGGCGGTAAGAGGATATTTTATGGCTGTTGTTTGAAAGCAATATTTTTGAAAGAAAACCTTTTGCCTTTGTGTTTCCATTGACATATGTCTAAGCACGAACCAGCCGAAGTTCTAAACGCAGCGTATAAAGATAGCTATGTTTTGTCTGTTCCGATAAACCATCTAGAGATTAGAGTGACCGGAAACCGCGGGACCAGGAGAAGCTTGGGTGCCAGCGTGGCCTTAACCCCTACCTTCTGCACACCATTTCCCTAGGTTTACCTAGGGTTTCTGTTAATAGGAGCAATATTAATAATCTGTCCCACTCAACAAAATGTCAAGAAATGGTACACGAGTGATGGATTGACAGTCTACGGTACACAAATTTCAAACCAGGAAGTCAGAGTACACCAAGCCCAAGTTAGATTTCGTTTTCCGTCTCGGTAACATTTTTTCTGGTGAAATGTCACCGTCCTTCCGAGTCACAAAAATGACAAAAAAACGGTTCACCCGTGCTCATTTGCCAGTTGACGGTAAGAAAAGAAACGAGGTAATCAGGGCGCACCAAACCCAAGTTAGATGACGTTTTCTGTCATTGTATACGTTTTTCTGGTAAAATGTCATTGTCTGTTGTAGCTTGTAATTACGATTAAAAACCGCGTTCATGAATACAAGCGCTTTCTTCTAAGATTGATCTTTCTCGGATTCGTACGAAAGCTTTCTCGGATTCATAGGAATAGTCAACCTTGTAATTCTGAAACAAATATCGCTCGAATGAGAAAAATACCAAAAACGAACGAACCCGAGGAAAAACGTTCCGAATCGGCAGGAAAACGGAAACAGAAAATACGGAAATATCGAAAAAATGATGGACAAACTTCCCCCCTAAAAGAAATTACTCAAACTGAGCGAGCTATTCGCGAAAAACGGATAAAAACGATGAAGAAAACGCAAAAATGGGGTAAACATCGTAAGTTCATCGAAACCGCAGCGGTGCTCTACGCACGTCCCCTTCTACAGCTCATACCAGTAGTCAAGCGTAGCTGATATTTCTATCTTCCGAATGAGAAAAAACGTTAAAAACGGACGGGGAACAACGTTATAATTCGGCAAACACACGAAACCGAAAAAAGGCCAAAAAAACAATAGAAAGTGATACACCAAAACTTGCAAAAACAAAATGGGAAATAATCAAAACTGAGCGAGATAGTCGTGAAAACCGGATAAAAACGGTGAAAGGTCTCTTAAATGGGGTAAACATCGTGAACTCTTCGAAAACAAACATGCCAGCAGTGCTTTTACGTGCGTCACATTCTATAAGTCCGGACCATGCGTGCGTTCTGTGAGCTCGCATACGAACAATCACCAAAACAGGACGAGACTTTACGGAAAAACGTTAAGAATCCGCAAAAACGCGAAAAATACATGACCGCAAAAAAAATCGAAAAAATCGATTGACCAAAACTCCCGAAAAAAAACCTAGATTTTACCTATTAGGGTTTCTATAAATGGGAGCAAAATTTTAAAAAAACTGTCTCACTAAACAAAATGACCAAAAACGGTACACCAATAATTCCAAAAACGGTACACCAATGATTTTTTGCCAGTTACGGTACAAAACAAGACAACCGGAAATATGGTACACCAAACCCAAGTTAGATGACGTTTTCTGTCATGGTATCCCGTTTTCTGGTAAATAATCAATGCCCTTCCGAGCCACGCCAATGCCAATAAACGGTACATCAGTGTATTTTTGCCCGTTTACGGTACAACGAAGTAAAACGAGGTGACAAGGGCACATCAAACCCAAGTTAGATGACGTTTTCTGTATTTGCATCGTTTCTCTGGTAAAAAGTCAATGTCTGGTGTGGGTTATGAGTACGAGCAAAAATCGCGTTGATGAATACAAGCGCTTTCTCGTACTCGTGTTCATACAAATAGTCAAGCGTAGCCTGTATTTCTGAAGAAATATTTTTTCGTTTAGTGTGTGTGCGAGTACTCAGATCACGGATGCGCAGGCAAGCCCGGCGCCGTTTCGGGTGTCAGCGGGGGCTGGCGGGTAGAGGGGGGGTTGCAAGGAGCGCGGTCGCCGTTTCCGTGGCTAGGCGTCGCGTGTGCCTCAAGACACGAAGGAAGCATGAATGGGCTGTCTTTCACCTGTGGAAATGTGGATAGAACTGTTCGAGTCGACCAGGGTCGTTCGGGATTGCAAAATGATATTCAAGCGGTGCTTTTTTTTGTGACCAAGCTCAAGTTCACAGAATGAGCTAAGAAGTCTGAGCACCAACTTTGTCGAGCTGGTGGACGGGGGCCACGGTGAGCACCGGGCTTCATGCGAGGCGGGCGACGGGTCTTACTGTGGCAGAGAGGGAGGAAATCTTTACCCGAACCGAATCGGTGGTGAGGTGGTCGCGAGACGCTCGGGCGGCGTACAAAGCTGAGAGAGAAGCTCTGCTGTGCGACGTTATTATGATTGACCGGTGCAAGGTGTTCCAATCAGGCAGCACGTTATTACATAAGAGGGAACGGGGATTTTTTTGTGCTTTCCGAAACTTTCGGTGTCATTTTCGTTGTTTTCGCGGTGCTGCTGTGCCGTGCTGCGCTTTCTCTTTCGTGCATACAGCATACCTGGTATGAAAAATAGATTATATGTGCCCTACGTGGGGTGTGCACGTGCGTGCGACATGCGGCGTTCGGGCTACTTTCCTGAATGGAGCATGGAGCTCTTGGTGTTTGCAAATCGCCTGCTTACACCTAATTGTTTGCACCGTCTGTTGCGTTCCATTCTCGTTCATGAATACAAGCGCTTTCTCATACTCGTATTCATACTGATAGTCAAGCGTAGCTCATTTTTCTGAAGAAAAGTCGTACCCGGCAGAAACAAGAGTACATGGAAGACCATGGAAAACCAACGCACTTACTGCTGTACTACACGACTGTATTAGACCACGGTACGAGTACGTACTTTCTACGTCCTTTGTCGATATCTAGAGTACATTACGACGATATGTTTCCCCAAATCTACAATCTACTATTTGCTGCCGGGCTACTGTTAGGCATGGGAATGGATTTGTTTTAGACGTAAAAAAATGTCCAGTCTATTCGAGAATCCGTTCAAAACAAATCGAAAGAACATTGTTTTTAAATAGTCTGCCACCACCCTTTTTACTTGGTTTTAGAATACATGCACGTGTAGCACCGAACACCTGACTTCTCGACACGGGAAACGAATTGGATGATAAAGTTCGACAGACATGTCCACTCAATGGAGAATGATCGACTGACTGGGTGTGTTTTGATCTGCAGACTTTGGTTCCCTTCATTTTTGTGGAAATACGCGGGAAAACTCGATTTTTCAGGTTGTATTCGTATCTTTCTGTCTAGGGAAGAAGTAGTTGACCTTACTACAAAATCTAAACCAGTCAATCGATGCGGCAGGACTATGTGCACACAGCAATGCCAGCCGTGCCTGAATCCGACAAGTAGCCGACATGAAATCTGTTGCACGAGTTGACCGTCTTGTGAAAGAGTCACTTGTTGATGGGAAATTCGACAAAAAATATCCCGAGATAAAAACAAAGGACGTCCAGTCTTCATTGTATCGGGCAAACGGTGCCAGGCATGAAAGCGGTCGCACGCCGAGCGATCGCCATCACACCCGGTGTCATAGCAGCAGCGAAGATCATCTGTGATCGGGCCATGATGAAGCAGAAAGCGAGTTACCCCTAGCGTTCAGATGCGAACGCATCACCTTTGTTGTCTCATGTGAGAAAACGATCGAGTAAAAATACTCTATCGTACCACCTTGTCCGGAAATATAGGAATGGTTTAATCATCAACATGAAAATAAGCGGTTCTTTATATTTCCGGACAGAGTGGTAGGCACGTACGAGTACATACAGCAGCACCATGCAGATTTCAGGCGCGTGGTGAATGCAGCCTTGGCCCAAAACCCCATTACTTCAGAAATATATGTAACCAAGCAGACCTGAATACTTGACGGAACTACTGTAGACCAAAAACGTAAACCTCACTGTGAATATCTCTAATGCAACCACTATGGCCCCCCCTTTTCTAATTCCCCTTTAACTTCCGCCACTCCACTGCCCCTGCTACCCCGACACCTGCTGCTGCAAGAGCCAAGTTCTCCCCCCTCAAAATATATACCTCCGGTAAACATGATACAATCGCAGTACGAATATATTGATTCAAGCCGCACGGAAATATTCGATACACGGGACGTTGTTAAGATCAAAGGTCGGAAGTCCTGCCGACGACGCCATTTGTTAAGATCAGAGGTTGGGACGCTTTGTATCCCTGAACAGGTTTGCCTATTAAGTCGGTACTCGTTGGTACTCACGTGTGTTGTTTGCTTTGAGACAGAAGAAGAGCAATTTTATTCCTTTTGCGCGCGCGAAGACTGAGAGCCAAGCTCGCTGGGAAAATCCCTGGTTCTCCACCTAAGATACGCCTCCCAAGTACTACGATCCCAATACTTGAACCCAGGTAATTTCCGGGCTTTCAGCCTCATTCAAGGCAGAATTCAAGGTAGTACCTTAACGATGTTCTTCTAAGTTTACTGGTATACAGTATGCCTTTTTAAAGAGTATGCGGTGCTCTCAACACCCTCGCAGCATTAAAGTAAAAGTGTCTTACACTGGCAGTTCGATGTTACATTATGGTGCGTGGTGCTTCGTCTTGCATTGTTCTTTCCTCGCGAGCATCCCCTGTCGAATCTTTTCTGCGGTTTATATGTTGGTAGCACCATACTTTTCATTCATTTTCGCGCCGCCTTGTAACCGCCGCAGTATAAACAAAAAAAATCATACCTGGTACCCGGTATATTTAAGGATGGTGCTGACAGTGTTAGATGGCTCATTTGTTTTGTATTTATCCGCTAGTAGCTCTGATGATTTTGTATAATTTTTCGCCCAAGGATGTGCTGCTGTGACAGTCCCGTCGAACATTTTTGTGCTTGTGGTAGCCGAGACATCCGGTCTGGGCCAAACCCCTGCTGGGATGCCCTCTGTGTTTCGTCACTCTCACTCACTCGAATCCGACGTCACAAAAACGACACAACCGAACTGAACAGCTCTCGAATGCATTCCATCGAGGGCAAGAACATTTACCAGGTATGATATTCAGCTCTCAGTCTCGTTTCTCACCCTTAAAAATATTTCGTGCCAGGTAGGCATTTTCAGTCTCATTTTCGTCTCAAACTTGTTTCTGAGATATATCCAATAGTCTCAGTGCTCAGCCTCCTGCTTACACGTAACGTTCCACATATGTCAATTATCAGTGGCACCAACCACAGATCTTATCGGACACTCAATACTCCGTCTTATATATCCCGGTCCCATTCAGCTTTCAGACTCCTTGTCGCAATCATCTCTCGGTTGAATAGTTGTCACGCTCATTTTGATGGTTCATTTTTTATCGATCTCGTTTATCTTCTCGGTCTCGTCCCAGACTCTGTTATTGATGGAATACAACAACATCACTTGCATAAGGGGACCACTCGTGCACCGGGTGTGGCGCCGCTCGACTTGGCCTTGAGGCGCGGGAGCAAAAGAAGAGATGGTGCTGTTGTCTTGTCATTGTCGTTGTAGAGGTTGTGCAGACTTTTGTACTGAGGTCAAGGGGCCTCTCATCCCTCTCTCCCGTGACCCTGGAGAATCATCGAGGTACATTTTTATGCAATCCATTCGGGATAGCATAAACCCCACCGCATATGCCCGTAGGACAATTTGCAGCTACATAAATCACACTATTAATAATCAACCAATCAGAATGCACCAGACATCTGCGCGACTGTGAACGACCGCTATATCTTACAGCCTCCCCATTAGCGGCACACTGTCATGATCATAACGTCAATGCCATACTACCGTAGTTCTACAATCATCCAACACACAGGTGCTGTCGTCGTGGCACTAGAAGTAGTAAGGCTATCACTTCAAACACAGAAATTCCAAAAACCCATAAAACAGCTGCCTGCTAAGAAATCACCAAGCTCATCCAGGATCCAAAAACGCAAGTTCATTGCAAATTTCCAAACCGTACTTTACTGGCGTAAGCTTCAACAATCTCCCAAACACTGAACTGCCGTAACTACGGACCTCTCGTCCGCGATATTCAAACGGTCATCAGTTCAAAAACTACTACACACGCACAACCGCCTCCCGGCTGTGCACACGTCGCCCTTCGAATTCCAAAAAGTCAATAAAATCCTAAATATCTTACTCCTCCAAATCAGTATACTCAATAAAGTCCAACATATCTTACTCCTCCCAGTCAGTATAATACCACCCGAATCTCTCGATGGTGCTTATTAAAGCAACGGATGTCTTCCTTATAAACCCAACACTAAAAATACCTATTCCATTGCATACCACAAAAAAATAAAACAGTGATCAACAATGCATAGGTACGCGCAGGGAAAGTAGTACCATAGTTTTATAGCTCTTCCCTACGTACGTGACCGTACTGTATGCAGCAACATCGATAACAGTAAAAGTTGAACTCTGCATGGGGGGGGGGAAGGATCTACAAAACAATGCAGTTGCTTCCAACTAGATCGGCCAACTATAAATCAATCACCAGGCTTCCAACTTGAAATCATAAGCCCCCATAAGCAAACAAATATCCATGATCCAGAATATTATTGCTTCGCGGCGGGCGGGTGCGGGGGGGGGGGGGGGGGGGGGGTACTCGATAGGAGAGATGTACTCGATCTCATGCATGGCCGTATTCTTATGACCATAGACCCTTGCATCCCTACAATGCCGGGACGGAGCATGTCGGGTTTTCACTGACCAGGCAAACATTGCTTGCACCAAGCGCGAAGCGCCGTGAGGTGTCTGGCGAGTCGCATGAAGGGTGAGCTGCATCCTACTAAGAACCGATTTTGAGAGGAGGGGGGGCGTGGGGGAGGTATCCGAACATGACCCAGTGAACATAGAGAAAAGTCAAACATTTTTCAACTTACCAAACAAATGAAAAAATCCAAGCAAACAAATATATTGTTGCATACCGTACACGCACGCACGCGCGCGGAGGGGGGGTTATACATTCCAGTTACGATACTACGTAGGCAAAATCAAAACAAATGCATGGGTCTCGACTCCAAGCACGCACGTACGTACACGTACGTACGTATGCTTTGCATGGGTGGTGCATTTCCCCCCTTGCTATCAACCTGAGACGGATGCCTTCACCGCGACCATCGTTCTCCAATCTGATCTCCGGCCGCAGCTCAGGTTATATTGTCCGTCTGGGTGATAGCATTGTCGCTCCCGAAATATTGAACTCATCGAAAGCATGAGGCAGAACCGTAGGGACACTTGAGAGCCCCATACACTCGTTTTTACTGATCTAGTAACACAATAGCAAGATATCTGTTGATTTTCGAGTATACCACAGAAGTATTAATAGTATGTAAAATGTTACTATCCTACCGGGTATAGAACTACATACTTAGATCACAACCCCTGAGCGTGCTCGGTTGGTGCATCCCTGGCCTCTCAGAGCTCCCACTTCCAAACCGCCTCCTTTCATTACTTGCCGGACCTTTCCAGCAGTTCTTTGTTTTCTCGGTCATTTCTTCCTTTTTTCTTTTTTCGTTTCGTGTGCGTGCGTGTTTTCCGAGCACGGCATCGCGGGAGGACCCGGCACCGTCGCGGGTGCCAGCGGGTGCTGGCGGGTAGAGGGGGGGTTGCAAGGTGCGCGGTCGCCGCTTTCGTGCCTAGGCGTCGCGTGTGCCTCGAGATTGGAGGGATGCATGAACGGGCTTTGTCTGGCTTCGATTTATGATCGTTGATAGAGTATGTACGAGTTTATAAAGGTCGTTCGGGAGTGCAAGATAATATTCAAGCGGTGCTTATTTTTGCGACCACGCTGAAGTTGAAAGAGGGAGGTGTGCAGTTTGAACACCAACGTTATCGAGCTGGCGAACGACGGTCACGGTGAGCACCGGGCTTCACGCGGGGCGGGCGACGGGGCTGATTGCGGCAGGGAGTGATAAAAGCTTTACCCGGACCGAATCGGTAGCGAGGTGGTCGCGAGAGGGGCGGGCGGCGTACGAGGCTGAGAGAGAAGCTCTTCTGTGCGGTTTGTTCTTTTCTTCTATTCGACCGAGTGTAACGTGTTCCAATCACAGGCAGAAAAATATTACACGAGAGGGGACGGGATTTTTTTTCCTTTCCGAGTTTTCGGTTTCATTTTCAGTGTTTTTGCTGCTGTGCCGTGCTGTGCTTTCGCTTTCTTCGTGCATACAGTACAGACATAGAGCATATCGAAAGAAGAAAATAAGTACAGACAGTAGTACCCTACCTGGGGTGTATGTACTTACGTACGACATCCGCGACGCGAAGCGTATATGTGCCATCCAAGCTGACGTCGGAGTTTTCCTGAAGCATGGCGGCGGGACTCTTGGCATTATCAAGTCGCCGGTTTGCAGTTACGATCCTTAAAAAAACTAAATTCAATCGTGGACCTCTGTTCGCTTCGCATAATTTGATGTACTTTTTTCCTTCCTGAGCGAGCGTAGCGGGCGGCGTAGGCCACCCGCGGAGCGAAGCGCCTTGTACTCCGTAGTATATACTGATTGCTGCTGTCCTTCCTACTCGAATCAGCGTCAGTGACGGGTTCTATGTGCGATCTGACGTCATTTATTTGCTATGCTGTTCATAGTGATGAAACGTCGCTGTGGCATCCCAGAGGAATGGTTTACAACAGCAATCATCACTATTTTTAGCACAGCAGCAGTGACTAAAAAGGGACATCGATTGGTGTGTTCTTTTGGGGGCGCGCTGTGAGTTGGGTTGTAGAAGACATGGGAATATCTTAATTTCTCTGTTTTCGCTTGTTTCTTTCGCCACAGAGCCCATAATATATCTCTCCATTTTCCTTATTCAGCTGTCATGGGCTGTACAGGACGAGAAAATATCCTGCCTTCCCCACCAACGGTATGCCATCTTCATTTATTTTGCTTTCTTCGATTTTGTTTGTAGATGTTGATGAAGGCTTCCTCTTTTTTGTGGGTATTGCTGAAGCGCGGGTGGGATTTTAAGGGACGAGAGAAAATCATAGTTTTTCTGCTTTCTATTGTGTTTTTGCCGCAGAGCGTGTAGATTTTATCTCCATTACCTGCCGTGGGCTGTACGGGACGGGGAAACATAATACCTTCCCCGCGACCGGTATTATATTACATCTTCTCCGCTTTGGTTTTTTTCCGGATCGTCGCAGGCGAACATGAAGGATGGATTCTAGGATAGCGTAGATTAACTCTCCATTATTTTTTTTCGTGGGCTGTGCGGAACGTAGGAAAATATCATGCTTTTCCCACGAACGGTATGTTATGCATTCATATGGCGTTGTCTCTCTTCGATTCGTCGCAGGCGAACGTAGTAGATGGATTCTCGAATAGCGTAGATCTTCTCCATTACCTGTCGTGGGCTTTACGAGACAACACGAAATATCATATTTTTCCCACGAACGGTATATTATGCATTCAATCAAGGCGTTGGCTTTCTTCGATTCGTCGCGGGCGACCGTGGATGGATTCTTCGATAGCGGAGAATAATCTTTCTCCATTTCCTGTCCTGGGATTTACATGACAAACAAAAACATTATACTTCTCCCACGAATGGTATATTGTACATACATACATGGCGTTGGCTTTCTTAATTTCGTCGCTGGCGACCGTACAGTAGATTGATTCTCGAATAGCGTAAATAAATGCTGCATTATCTGTCGTGGGCCGTACGGGACAAAACAAAATATCATGCTTTTGCCACGAACGGTATATCTTAGTTATACATTCATGGCGTTGGCTTTCTTCGTTCATGGCAGTCCAACGTATGGGTTTTCGGTTACCTGTCGTGCGTCGTACGGGACAACTTGAGTCGCTTTGCTACACTGGTGTATATATTTTGGGCAAATATTGTTGGCTTGAGCCAAGAACCAGGGTGGCGTACGACAGGGTGTAGGAAAGAAGACGTTTGTTGGTTGGTTGATGCATTTTAAGTCATTGCGTCCGGAAACGAACATCCTTTGTTGGCTCAGGGACCAATAATGGAACATATTTTAATCAGGTCTTCTTCCGATCAGGTACGTATCAATATTTTATTGTGAAGGCGCACTTGGCATCGTAAATTGCCGTTTGCAGCCTACGGCCCTTAGCTTCGACCCTTGGCATAGTAAACTGCCGTTTGCAGTTGTTCGTTGCGTGCGGGCATTGGCTTCGTCGGCGGCCCTTCGCTAGGCCGCCCGGCGAAGTCCCCTTGTATATATATTAGGCTTCGCAACGGCTGTGAGCGAAGCATTCGCTTCCGATTCCGTTTTGAATCTAGGCCGGGGTTCCAGACGCCTTCGCTTTTCCGGCTTCGCGCTGGCTTTTTCGACCCCATTCCTCGAGGGCCGCGCTCGCCGGGCTCCGACGGGCGTTCTCTCGTGCGCGCGTCTCGGAGTCTCGCGCCATCGACAAGAGCGGCGAACCCAAACTCGAAGGATCTTCGCTGGAGCGAGGAGACACGGAGGTTCTATTTTATTTGGTGCTGGAGATTTGTTTCGCTGTTGTTGTCCCGCGAAGAGTTCCTTGTGGGGCGCTCGATCTTAGCTTTTTCTCGCCGAGTGCGATCTCCAGGCCTTGCTGGTGCTACCGCTTGCCCCGACCTCAAGGAATGTTTGCTGGGGCGAGGAGACACGGAGGTTCTACTGTATGTGTTGCTGTTGCTACGAATACTGCCCTTGTTATTAGCAGTACCTTGCGGTTGTTCTGTATTGCAGATGGATATCAGGTATCAGATACGTATGAGGTGTTAATTATCAATGCACTGCTCATACTTGCAGCATCTGGGGGGATTTTTTATTGGTACGCGTTGACAGTCCCGGCATGCTTGCATTTCAAGATGTAGAAGATCCAAGGGTCAATTAGTGTAAAACATATCTATTGGTACGCGTCGACAGTCGCCAGGATCTGAACGATTCACCGGTTAATTTTGTTCGGAGTTCGGAGGAATATTTTTTTGTACAGTACGAGTACGCGTTGACAGTCCCGTACCGACCCAATACATCGGAGGGTATCACACGTACACATGATCGTGCATGGTTGGTCTGTCTATACTGCTGCGAGGTCTGATCTCTGGGGGCCCCTTGAGATACGAGGATTATAATACTATACAGTAGCAGTACACCAGTCAGTTGTTCAGAGGCGTTCTACTTCGAATATGTACAAAAACAAAACCAAATGTCCATAACAAGCCGGCCCGATGAGCGTGTCTGAGGTATCACGCGGCTCCATTTGTTGATGAGTCAACCACTCAACCGGCCGTACTGACAGCAAACGGTTTTCACTTTGAAAAAAATAATGTCAAGATGCCAGGTACATGTTCGCCTTGCTTATCATTTCCGGTGAAAAACGCGTCAAGTTGTTTCGGCGAGCACTACTGGAGATTCTCGAGTGTTCGAGACGGCTTGCTCCCACCGCGAGTATTTGCAGTATGTCGGGGTTTTGTGCTGCTCTGTTTCGCTATTGTTGCTCCGCGAAGAGATGATTGTGGCAGACTCGATCTTAGCTTTTTTCTCTCCGAGGTTCGATATCTCTAGGCCTTGCTGATGCTACCGCTTTCTCCCGACTCCCCTGCTTTGGGCACCACGATCGACTTCTTCGACCCCCTCGGTGTTGCCTTACTCGGTGGCTCTCTTCCCTTGCCACTCTCTCTTCGCTGGTCGACTACACGCGCCTTCTCGGAGTGTCGCGCAGTCGAGATCGTGGGATATTCCTGTGATTTGGTGTTTTATAATTCGGCACGTCATTTGTTTTCGCTGGTGTATATGTAATGAAGGTTGTTGGAGTATGAATTCGGCCGAGTGTTGTGAGTTCGATAAGAAAAACCGAATAATCACATCGGAGGATATCGCACAAGGTGGTCGTACATGCTCGGACTGTCGTCTGCTGCTGCAAGGTCTGATCTCTAAAGGCGCATTGAAATACGAGTACCACCACCAGCCGCTGTACAATAGTTCAGAGGCGTTCTGCTTCGAATATGTACGTACAAAGCTTTGTTTCCGATGATCGAGTTGATAGGAGGTTGTCGGAAAGTAGTACTAATCCGGCCGAGTGTTGTGAGTTCGATAATAAAAACCGTCCAATCGCAACGGAGGATATCATACGTGGTCCTACATGCTCGGGCTGCTGTCTACTGCTGCAAGGTCTGATCTCTGGGGGCGCATTGAGATACGAGTACTACTACAGCAGCAGTACGGTAGTTCAGCGGTATTTGACTTCGGATATGTACATTGCTTCGATTATGTACAAAGCGAGACGAAATATCCATCTCAAGCGCGCCCGATGAGCGTGTCTGTGACGTATCACGCAGCTTCCAAAGTTGAGTTTCAACCACTCATCTGGTCGTACTCACAGCAGACGTGTTTTGCTTTGAAAAAAGTCATACCCAGATCCCAGGTACGATCTACCAAAGAAATTGGAGGTATACGGTCCTGCTTTAAGATACGATCCTTCGTACCAGGTACCGGTTAAGTGATTTCTAGCGTGATCCGCTGTAAAAAGATGCGATACGTATCATTTCTTTTGCGCGAATAGACCGGGCGGAATAATGATGCCGTTCCTATACAAACCCGGGGTTTTCATTTTGGCCACCACACGAATAACCTGAGCGTGCCAGCGTGGCCTTAACCCCTTTAGAACCGCAGTCCCGTTTTGGGCACAAACTCCTTGAATTTAAGTAGTTTGCCCCCACATATGGGACTGCGGTTCTAAAAGGGTGAACTGGAAGATAATATGTTTGCCTTACCATTTTCTGGTGAAAAACACGTCAAGTTATTTCGGCGAGCACTACTGGAGGTAATCGAGGGTTCGAGACTGCTTGCTCCCACTGCGAGTACTCGTAGTATGTCGGGGTTCTGTGGTGCTGTGGATGTTGTGCTGCGTGTGCTTTACGTCTATCCAGCCTGAATATTTCAAGGTTGTTGCTGTCTTTGTTGTCTCAACATTGAATTGTCCTTTCTACACAGATTCATCAGTACACCTAGTGTCCGTCCTGATTCTCAGTCTGTGGTCTGTCAGACAAAGGAAGACCCAAACATAAAATTAATCGCAAATTCAAGTGTCAACCAAGTGACTTGCCAGCGTACCGGGTACGACAGCACAACAACACAAGCAAGACCAGAAAATAAGAACAGACCATAAAACCAAGAAAACAAATCTGAAATTAAACAGAGTTCAAACGACGCAAGAAGTTCAGAAATGCTGCCCTGATAATTCTGCCCATGTTAGCAGTGTACTTTGCGGTTGTCAGATTGTTGTTCTGTAGTGCCGATCGATATCAGGTACCGGGTATCAGATTTTCGATACTGCTCACACTCGCAGCATCTCGGGTTGTATAGGGCGATTGTTGCCTGTGGTCATGATTGAGTATTTCATATAGATACGATAATGCGCGTATACTGGTACAGTGCGCGTAACACACCCTGTACTCGCAGTAATTTGGGCGGATACGGCAAGCTGACATGCTGTCTGCTGCGATGCTGCTACTGCTGCTGCTTCAGTTTTGCTGCTGGTGTCGTGGCTGCGGCTGCACACAGCAGCAGCAGCAGTTGTTCTGTTGTGCTGCAGCTGCTACTGCTACTGCTGGTATCGCTTTCATGTGAAAAGGAGAGGCCATCTCTCCTGCACAAGCGCCGTTGGCAGTGGGTACTACAGCTCTACGTAGATAGGTGTGATACTTTGGCGTGGGTATGGGGCACGTGGCAGCAGAGCAGATATAGAGCATCAGCACTGTAGTACACAAAATCCAAGTAATCTCAGTTCTGAGAATCGTGAGAAACCTCTCACAACCGAGCTGATTTCTGCCCCCTCCAGGCACCGAGATCCCTTCAGGCACCGAGATCAATCGTATCGATGATTTCCTGCCCCATAATACGACGTCGGTGGTTCCGATTTTTCGTCTTCAGAGATCGCTGAAAACGACCGAATTGACGTCGCAAAAAAATGGCATAAAAGCTGGGGGTGTATTAATGCGGATACAAAAACTGAGAACTGCAACTCGGCATTGCCTTTTTCCTGCGCCACTTGGCATTGACCTGATCCTGTTCGTACTACTGTACGATCGAACCATTCTTTTATGTTGCTTAACCCCTTTAGGACCGCAGTCCCGTTGCGGGGACCAAACAGTAGAATTCTAAGTATATTTCCATATCCGGAGCATGGGTGCCAGTAGGCACCCATGCGGAGGCCTTGCACCTGGTATTCGAATATATGCCATAATCCGAGTACTCTGGGAGTATCGAAAGTATAGTACGAGGAGTACCCGCGGTATTAGTAGAGTACTAACGGACTACGTAGAAATACGGAAGGTACTGACTGGAAGTAAATCCGCAGTGCATAATCCGAAATTGCTCCCAGTACTGGCAGTATTTGCCTGTAATTTCCAGCGAATACTTCCAGAATGGTGAATAGTACCGCGCACAACAACTGTAGTCTTATGTAACGGCTGAAATATTGCCACAATTTTGGCAGTATTCTTCAACACGCAACCACACAAAAGGTGTTATCGAACCCCGAGATCCTGTCAACATACTCAGAGCATGAGCTGTATCGAACCCTCAAGTACTGCCCGTATTCACTGCTATACCTCGTATATACTATTAATACTGCTGCTGAAGGAGTAGTAAATTTCATTGAAACCGCGAAAAATTACATCGAGTATCGTTCTGCTGCTGCTGTACAGCGGTAGTTTACAACAGTAGTAGCGGCACTGCCATTTGTAATGATTGAAATACACCTCGAAAAAAACTAATGCACGGAGTTCTTTGAACAATATTTTCTGCTGCTTGGTATAGCACACGTATTCCAACGCAACCATGAAGGCGGGATCCAAAGCAGATCCGACGGATCGAGCGCAGAGTCGCTGCGCTCGGCGGCGGGGTGAGACCTCAAGTAGAATCAAATAAACCTCGATGTCTCGCCATCTCCACCATCCCCGACGGGAAAAACGCAGTTCAGTGTGGCTGCGCTCGGCGGCGGGGCGAGACACCATGCCGACATGCGAGCCACAGCAGTGTTTTTTTTGTACGCAAGGTTTTGCCGGATATATAAGACCAATGTTTGAATTTCAAAGATGTTCGCCGAATGAGAACACCGGCTCACAAATCTATCTCCACGAGGAGCGTAGAACCTTGCTGCATCGAAGAAAGAACGGCGATGTCTCGACGCCTCGCAAGATCCTACGGATTCAGGGTCCCCGCGCTCGGCGGCGGCGCGCGACCCCGAGAGTGCGCGCAGGGGAATAGGCGAGGCGGAGACCGAGGAACGCGATCCTCGAGACGAGCGGGCGAAAAGGCGAGGGCGAAGCCCGGCACCGGTGACGAACGGATCGCGGTCTCAGGCCGAGACTATAGGCGGAACTTTCGATTGCACCGCCTAGCTGAGGTTGGGTCAGGCCGGATCTTATGCAATTTTTTTTTAGGTGATTATATGACTGTTTACGGAGGCTTCGGGGTATCTGGTCCCATATCTGATCAGATTTTATCAAAATCACGTCTTATGGGGCCTGTTTGGTTGAAAAAATGTTCCTCCGAGATTTTATCACTCCTGAAATTCCATGAAATGATTTTTTTGGCAGCCTTTTCTGATCAACTCTGAAAGCGATAAAATTTGGCTTTGCACTAGATCTCGGTGGCATTATACAAGTTTGTCTAGGTTATAGACTGGGTTCATGACGGGTCACGACACTACATGCTTGGTTACGCTTGTACACAGCTGGGCTCCAACACTTGTGCATCGGCCATCACGGAGAGGGAGGGCATCAGTACCTTGGCCACCATCGTGTCCCTTGCGGCTGCCCAACTGCAGCTGCTCTAGGCAAAACAAATTTGGAAACAAATAGGACGATACTACAGCAGCAGTATCAAAACAATCAAACGGTGTTTTTCTGACTACGACCGCCGCAAGCAGCTCATGCTCCGCGAAGGCGAGAGCTCCTTGCTGGTCCAGCGACTAGCAACCCCCTTACGCAGCTCCCCAGGGGGTTCCACATTCCGCTGCTTCCTTCGAGGAGCTGGTGGTGAAGGTTGATCGCCCAACCCGGCGTGAGCGACTCTCGTTCGTGTCGTGGTCCACGTGGAGTTCAAAATGTCGGTTGTGTTCTGTTTTTCTAGTTCTCCCATGAAATAAAACCAAAACCACGATAAGACGGCACATGGCGGACCGATCTGGTGTGGCTTTTTGCCGGTGGAAAATCCGACTTCCTGCCTTTTTGAATCACTCAAAAAAAATTGCATAAGACCCAGCCTCAGAATGATGTACATACATTTTGTACCAGCATAAGCTAGCTACACCCGGGGGTATTAGAGTCCCATCCCCGAATCATAAATACTACTGTAGATGCATTTTCAACTCCAATACAGGCGGGTCGAAAATGGTCCCCCGGGTCAATACCGCCCCGCACGGTGTGAAACCCCCATTATTCCAGATATATAAAGCCAGCATGAGCCAGCCCCACTCTGGGAGGATAAACTCCCATCCCCGCGTCAGGATTCCATCTATACATCTGCAATTCCAGTACAACGGGGACGGAAACGATGGTCTCCCGGGTCGATACCGCCCCGCACGGTGTGGAAACCTCATTATTCCAGGCACAGAACCAGCGTTAGCCAGCGCCACCGGGGAAGGATAGGGCCCCATCTCCGAATCAAAATTCATTCCATGTGTCCACAACTCCAGCACACCGGGGACGAAAATCGTGATCCCCCGGGTCGATACCGTCCCACACGGTGTAGAAAGCCCATTATTCTAGGCACAGAGCCAGCATGAGCCAGCCCCACTCAGCGAGGATATAACTTTATCCCTGGATCAGAAATCCTACCATAAAGCTCTAATCAACCGATGCGAAAGCGCCGATCCCCTGGGTCGATACCGCCCGGCGCGGTGTTGAAACTGCAGTCTCACTGATTGAAGGCTGATTGGCTGTTCGCGGAGGCAGTGCTATTCAGTGCGGACACGGCTCTATAATCGGATGATAAACCCTCCCAACATATCTGCGACTCCAACACGTTGGGCACGAAAACGGTGGTCCCTTGTGGTCGATACCGCCCCGCACGGTGTGCAAACCCCAACTCTGGGAACACTACTGTTAATTGGGGTTCGTGAAGGCGGCGGTCCGCACCCACTGGAGGCAATAAGGCTCAGCAAGTTCACTATTAATAGCCATGCCTTAGTAGACTTATCATTGATGATTGAAACGTACCATGTATTTCATTATCGTGAGTATCATTCAGCTGATCACGTACGTACGGAGCAGTGGCCGCACTACAATGGATAACGCAGGGTCGGCGTCACGGGCGGAGCCGTGGCCGTACCGCTGGTTTCTGTATATTCATATTTACAATAGTACCTGGTGTTATGACAAGTATAGTGCTGATCATGGCTAACGATCACCAGCACTTGCCGGAGGTGAACACTACTAAAGTGCCGATCATGGCTAACCATCACCAGCACTTGTTGGAAGCTACGCTACTTCAGTAGAGCACTGATCATGAACTCAAAATCGCAAAGCTTGTGCAGTGGAATGGCATTCGAAACGTGTTTTTCACTGTATAACTCGTCAACAGCAATGATATTCCAATCGATACAAAATATATCACAAAACAAAAAGTCTATCCCCCCTGAAAACAGGGGGTTCTTACCTCAGTAGTATGTTCTACTGAAGCAATACAGCGTAGCGCAAGCAGTAATGGTATCACCCCAGCTGAATCAAAAAGGATAAACCACGTAACCCCCATTCCCGTGACAATAGCAAGTAATGTTGAATAAGACGGATCCTATTATTTCATTGCTCCACCGCCTTTTCATGTCATGTGTACTTGAGTAAACTGTCCTTAACATACTGTTGTACTCAATATTGAAAATAATTTGACTACCTACCTAGCCTATATTTGCACAGAAGATTCCCCCTAAATGGAAATGCAAGGTTACTAAAAGATTGGTCAGGGCTAACGACAAGCAGTGTTTGATGTACTCGATTGAAACGTGACTAAAACGCCGATCATGGGTAACGATCACCAGATATAAGCCAACATTATTTCCTGGAGAAACAGTGATGGCGTAGTGGCAACCGATCTACAGTGCTTGGGGGTAGCAAATATATCAAGAGACCGCTGGTCCGACCCTTTTACGCTGCTGCTTCAGTACATATACTCGTACTCATTTAAAGCTATCCTTCGAGGCTCATAGCGAGGATGACACAAAATATATGGGTTGCCTCGGCAGCAACAGAACATCCACACAATGAACAGTAACGGCAGCAGATATGCCCCGTCAACATCATTCTTCGCCACGGGCGATGCAATTTTTCATTCTGACATTCGACGGGCACGTGCAATTAAATCAAAACTTTCAGATTTATTGCCGATTCTTTTTATGTTATACTTTTTCTTTAAATCGCTGCAGTGTGCGGGAAAACACCATTTTAACATACGTCATCTCTTTCTCGCCCCGGGAAGAAACAATTTCCATGGCTCGAGGAAAAATATAGATAAGATTCTCGAACGCACAAAAGAAAGCTGGTACCGGACCAGCTAGACGCCGGGGTGGCCGCACGCCGAACGATTGCATCACATCGTTGGTACAGTCGCAGCGGTGGATGGCATCTGTGATTGAACCTTGCAGCAGAAGCTGGAAGCTAGTCATGGCGTGACAGCAGAGAGGCAAAGCCGTCACTCAGAGCTGTCTCTCATTCTCTGCAAAGTTCCGATCAAAGGTCCACCTCTATGTCCGGAAATGTAAGGAACGTTTATTTATCAATGCTACGAGTAAGTTAATCAAATTTCATTCGTTTTCCGGACATATTCATATCGCAGTACACGAGCATAATCGAGTACGAACATATACTTGAAGCAGGGCCTCAGACGCGAGTCAAAGGCACGGTGATAGCACAGCAGCACCAAAGCGCTGCTGCAACATGGTTACAGCAACGGCTGTCGCAGTGGCGGGGCGGTGGCGGGGGGGTGGGGGGTTAGGTTGTATCCTGTTTCTCTGTTTCAACTGTTCTGTCGAGTACTATAACACAGCACTGTGAAGAGAAGAAAAGCGGGAAAACTTCGGAAGCGGCAGAATGAACAACGTTCGAACCTAAAAGAAGAAAGAACTAACCTTCGGACGGATAACCGGCAATGGTGTTGTACGGACCACTCGATGCGAAGCCATAACTTTGTTTTTAAAGCTTGCCAGGGGTTATGTAAAAGACGTACTGATGTTTTACCGCGGGTATGGCTTCTGTCGAGTGTGGGAGTTTTGCAGTCCTTTTCGCGGGTCAGGTCAAACCTCACGGCTCAGGTCGGGTCGGGTCGGGTCAGCTGACCCCACCCCACCCGCGAAAAAATTGAGGTCTGTTTACTTGACCCGACCCGACCCGCGAGATTTTGAAAACATCTTGACCCCGCCCGCCCCGACCCGTGAGATTAAAAAATATCCTGACCCGACCCGACCCGACCCGACCCGCCACCTTCCGGTTGACCCATGATACACGGGTTTCATACGGGGCGGGTCACCTTGATCCGCGAGACCATTTGTCTTGACCCGAAGGTTCGACCCGCGAATTTGGCCCGTGGGTCGACACTTCGAAAACAATTTAATGTTCATTTTAGTGCCCCGCAGCGATGTATGACCTGGCTCTGCAGTGGGTATGAATGAATTCGGGCATGCGTATATGAATTTGGCGGTATTTTAACTTTTGATATGATTCCCAAGGAGTATTATTAAGTATGGGCACGAGAGAAGCCTTTCGGCAAGAGATCGGGAAGTGATTCAAGTGTCGGATCCGCGAGCCGAATGCGCGGGTCCGACCCGCGGGTCAGTAGAAAACAACTCGCGGGTCATGCTGGCCCGACCCGCGAGTGACCCGCTTCTCGCGGGTCATGACCTGACCCGACCCGTGAGCTTTTCATCACCTCTTGACCCGACCCGACCCGTGAGATTGGAAAAACTCTTGACCCGACCAGAGGGCCCATCTAAACGGGGATCGGTATTTGGAAGTAAAATTCTAATTACAATGAATTTCAATTGATTTCGAGGAAAAATGTGTTTGTGTCCTATCGGGGAACAGCGTACTACTGTACCAGGTAGTTGTCAATCAAAAAATAATTCGGAATAAGCTGGAAGAACACACCGTGTCACACAACGCCCAGCCGACAAACAGCGACGCGCGTAGACGAGAGCGAAGGTTTGCGCTGTCGCGTGCGCGCCGCCGCCAGCCTCTTTTCTTTTTCGTCGCGCAGGATAGGAAGCTATCACTCTCAGGGTGTCTTGGGTGGGCGGAGAAAACTCTCAAGCGCCACGTGCTGAACAGCAGCAGTGATGCAGTGGTACAGCTATCGAGGTCTCGAGGGTATCCTCCGTTTTTTTGCCCGTTTGCAAGGTTTTCGTGATTGCTGGCCGATCGAGCAGGCCGAAAAGTTGGGATTGCGGCCGCCATGATTACTTCTGAGACGCCACCGCCGGGGTACGATGTTCTATGGTCTGTGGGCGAGGCTATTGCTCCGGTCACCTCCTGTTGAGATTCGCTTTTTATCGCCTCGATCGTGGTCACCGAAGTGCCCAAGATTCGCCCCAGACTCCACCGAGGGTGTTGAGCCACCTTGAACATGCTACATCAAGACCGAGGAACTCCCAAATTCCAAATTGAAATTAAAAAATCACGCGAAAAAAGTCCCAAAAGACTTTTCGCTCAGATAGATTTTTTCCTATTTGCCTGCTTGATCGTTCACTCTTCGGCCAATCAGATGAAAATTAAATTAGAAAAAGACAACACAATCAAATTTAAAAACATAAAAGTCCCCGTTAAGATGGGCCCTGACCCGACCCACGAGATTTGAAAACCTCTTGACCCGACCTGACCCGACCTGACCCGACCCGTGACATTTTGAACACCACTTGACCCGACCCGTGGGTCGGGTCATGAGCCGCGAGAAGCCCTGGAATTTTGTATTGCTAAACTCATATTTTGCAACTGTAAAAAAGTAATCCAACAGATCCTGGCTTCTTTGAAACATTTCCAATCGTCCCAGTAGACACATACATAAAACTCAGGAGAGGGTGACATTTCGACTCTTTGCGCCGATCTCAATATTACGATTTTCGTCCACGCAAATCCCTCGATATAAAACTCTATATCTGGTTCTTTGCCAATACAACGTGAGGTAAAACATGGGTGAAATGAATAGTCAGCAAGTCCACCAACAAACACGAAGATACAGCATGGCATTGGGATGGGCTGGAGGACGTAGTTGCTGCTGCTGCTGCTTCTCTAGGTAGATGGGCAGGCTACAGCGCCGACATACACCACTTGGCTCTTGGCATATAGACGAGAGGCCGCAGCGCGGACGCGTCTCGTGCTCGTGCTGAGACGTGTCCTCCAAAAACGAAAGATCTGGTTGGCGTTACCCGATTGTTGTTCCCGGATAGGGTGGGGCGTGCCGTGTGTTTGGGATATGTGGGTTTGGGGCAACGCCGGCAGAAAGACGCCCAGCCGGAGTACAGGATGATGTATGTGCTGGTGCCGCTGAACCCGGGTATCCCAGGGCATCCGCCCCTGCCCGACCAAGGGAGCACCCGTCTGCCGTACTCATTCAAACAAGTAGTGGGGGCCACTGCTGCTGCTGCTGTTGTCCTTGCTGGCAAGGTGATGATCGGATGACCGAGTAAGAGGGGACAGGCTGTTTCCAAATTTTGTCAGCCAAGTTCGACTCTACCAAACGAAAATGAACACAAACATAGGCTTGGGGTGAAAATACCTCAAGCATATATTTGTGTGTTGCGGACCACGTATCGCGATAATATCGCCTATACCCGACGTTCGTACTAAGCTCGAGAGGCACCTAATTTGGCTCTAAACGTCAAATATCGCGATATTCTAGTAGATACCTTTGATTAATCAAGTCGTAGTTGAAACGGGTTAATGTACCTCAACAAGTCAACAGGTCCTATTTTCCTTGAAGCTCTTTTTAATCGTCCCATGAAATACCCTTTCGCTAAAAGCTACCTGGTATACATGTAAAAAA
Source organism: Nereocystis luetkeana (assembly GCA_031213475.1). Lineage (NCBI taxonomy): Eukaryota > Phaeophyceae > Laminariales > Laminariaceae > Nereocystis > Nereocystis luetkeana. Next base: position 3,831,015 of record JARUPZ010000011.1, on the reverse strand, counting down.
ATAGTATTATGTAACTATATTGTCTTCCGTTTCTCCAACAGAGTACCGTGAGGTAAACATATGGATTGCTTTAGGATCATTTAAGTCACCAGTATCCAAACGATTTGAAAAGTGCCGTTAAATATCCTTAATGACTCCGATAGTTTGGGAGGGTTAGTGAAGTCATACCCGGATGGTGCAAAGACTCCGGGGAGTTGACGTGATCAAACGGCCCAGTAACGTAAGCCGGTATCCACCATCCAAGTTGATCGGGTCACGCAGGCTACCACGTGGGGCCGTCTCTGAGCGCTCGATATATTTATGAAATATAAAACAGCAGTTGTGAGTTGGAAGATTTCGTCGAAACTCATATTTGCAAGCTGTGTGTGATAGTTCGATCGCGGTCTTCGGGCTTTATAGGCAGGATTTTTCATCCCGTCTATAAGGAAGACAGAGGCTGAAGCTGCAGAATTCAAGTACCTGTAGTGTGTTTGTACACCGTATTAAACCTATGAGCTCACTGACAGTACAAAAGTAACCTGCAATCTACGGATTTTGGTGGATTGCTGTCGTGACGAGTTGCAAAGAAATAGAAACTTTGAGAGATCTTGGTGAAACGCGTTGAAAAACCACAGCTCTTGCCTTCCACGACGAAGAGCCACTTGACATGTTGCCCCCAGAGCTACGCCGCTACGGCTGCGATGAGTTTCGCGATGTGGCACAACGGGGAGGACACGAAGCGGAATTGGGATGCAGAGGAACGATTCGGGACGCGAGTGAACGTCGTAGCGCTAAAAGATGCGGTACCAGCGGGGGCCTTGGCTTCGTGGCACCGCGCGCCTTGAACAAATTTCCTCATGAAAATAATTTTTTGGTTGCACGTAGCTTGCCACGAGTGGGGAATTTTTCCGGTGTGTATTTTATACCTGGTTTTATTGTTTTACATATATACAAGGGCTCCGCATGGGTAGGGAAATATAACTCAGCGCCAATTCGTGACTACTTTCAAGCAAGTTAACATAAATACATCATTCGATCTTATTACGAACTGGATCAGGTCAATGCCAAGCTGTGCAGGAAAAAGGCAATGCCGAGTGTCTCACTTCTCAGTTTTTGTTTTTGGCTCACTCGCATTTTAGACCAACTTTTATGACAATTGTTTGGCGTTGGACCTATGCCAATGAAAATGCGAAGTCCGAAAGTTTTTTTCAAAAATACTATTGCTTTCAAAGAGCAGCCGAAAAATTCCTCGTACCGCCGCTGTTGGAAATAGAGAAAAACGTTTGATTTTTTGTTCTTTTTTTGGCTGCACGCGGCGCAATTTGTTTTTTTCTCGCTGCAAATTGTCAGCACGCTGATGAAAATCAGCTCGTGCGACGATCGACGCGCGATCTCAACATAGACTCAGCCCACGGCCAACCCGTTCGGTGTCCGGCAAGGCCAACGAGTTCAGATGACGGCCTCGAACATATCAGGTGGATCCATGGCGGCGAGAGCTCGCCGGCGGAGTCCTACGGTATCCTCCCTAACCTGAAAATAACTATTTTTTTTCCGTTCGAGACGGATTGAGATTTTTTGTCTCCTGTTTTGTGTACTCCAGCGGCCAATTGTTTTTCTTATCATACGTCTCGTCAGCTTCCGCCACATGACACCGGCCGTGGTGTGAAGACGGTGACCCTAGGGTGGGTCGTAGCGCCAAACGAGCGCACTTTGTTCAGAATTCATGACGCAGTCGTTGGTTTGGTCGATCGATGTCTGCCAAGGACTCGGAATCTCGCCGCTTCTAACCAAACATCCGCCTGAGTTTTTCTCAAGCCGATTTTGGCCCAACATCTGCCTCAGATTTTGCTTTTTTGGGGTTTTTCCGAAATTTTGGAACTTTTGTTTTATTTTCTAAACGTGCCCCATAGGAAGCGTGTTCTAAATATTTTCGGAGGGTATCTTCGAAATTCAAACCTTTTATTGATACTTCGCTTTCCCATTGACATAGGTCGTCTTTCCGTCTTTTTGAGCCATCTCTTTTTGGTTTTCCTCTAATCATCGCTTTCACTTTCCAGCTTAACTCGTAGGAGTTTTTTCTGGACAAGGCGTGGTCACAGGTGTCGTGCCTTTCTCCCCCCGGTACGTGCCTTCATTTTTTTTTGTCGCGCATAGGGTTCAGCGTTCCCACTTCTCGTCGAATTGTATCGAATGTAGCTATAGCTCACCCCTTTCGCGCTTTCCGCTCATCAATTTTTATGCAAAAAAGGTCCTTGCGAGTATGCCCTCGGTGAGACTGGAACCCACGAAATTGATCATAGTAGGCACGCGGACCCCCCTACTGCGCCACCGGGGACACCGCCTGAAGCCCCAAATCAGAACCGTCTACTTTTATGGGCCAGGAAATCATCGATACTTTTTATCTCAGTCACTGGAAGAGGCAGAAATCAGCGCAGTTCTGAGAGGTTTATCACATTTCTCAGAGCTAAGATTTCTTGAATTTTGAGTACTATATATTATTGATGCCCTTTATCTGCCCAGCTGCCAAGTACGTCATACCCACGCCGAAATAGTACACCTATCCACGGCGAGCTGTACCTACTGCCAACGGCGCTTGTGCCGAAGAGATGGCCTCTCCCTCACATGAAAGCGATAGCAGCAAGAGCACCAGGAGTATTGTTGCAGGCATCGCTGCTGCTGCGGTCGGCTGCTGCTGCTGCTGCTGCTGCTGCTGCTGCTGCTCGCAACATCAGCAGCGGCACAACAGCAGCAGTAATAACAGCAAACAACAGCTTGAAGTATACGCCCCCAAGTGCAGTCGTTCGACACGGGAACGAAAAAGTACGGAGCCTATGATGAGGAGAGGGGGTGCCATGATCATACGCGAACATGGCTCCATGATCACACGTGATGATGAGGTCTATTTGACCACGGGCAGGCATGGGTTTGATCACGCGCAAACCCCTCCAGCTCGAGAAATGAGTACTACAGTTGTAGGCCTGGGAATGGATTCGTTTCAGTACATTTGAAAAAAAACAGGGTCGCATGGCCGATATCTTGGGGGGGAAATCTTTAGGGAATCAATCCATCCGTGAAGGGGAAAAAACCTTTGCCATCAAACAATCTGTCCTACAATGCTGCCTCTCAAAACATAAAAGAAAAAGCTGTGCGGGGGTCGACGTCGCGACGTTGAGCTACGAGCTGAAACAAATCCGCCTTGCTTTTTGCACAATACGTGCTGCTGGACAGCGCGCCATCAAAAGCCCAGAGCTTCGAGCAACAACGTAGACACGGACGCGCGAGCGTGAGCTAGCCCAACGTTTCTGATGACCCTTTGGGATCGGCGGCCGACAGCACGAGAATGCCGCCCCCCCTGTGAAAGATATCCTGTACAGATCAAGTCTCAGGCCATGTGGTCCTGGTTTACTGCTGTTGGGCACGATGTGTAAACAACAATAATAACATACCCACAGACAGCCATCGACAATCGACTACGTGTTGCTATACCGCACTTCGTCGAGACCGATATTTCGACGGCGCTTCCCGCACCCCCGTGGGAGCACGCCCCACCTCTAGCTCACGGACAAGTTGTTGACGTGCGTGCAGCCGGGCTTGAGCCTTGCGACCAAGGCTGCATTCATTACGCGCCTGAAGTTCTGCATGGTGCTGCTATTTGTATTCGTACGTTCCTACAACTCTATCCGGAAATGTAAGGAACCGTTTGTTTTCATATTGATCCTTGAACCATCGCTGTATTTCCGGACAGAGTGGTACGGTAGGGTATTTTTACTCGATCATTTTCTCACGGTAGCCGGCAGTGATGATGCGTTCATATCTGAACGCTAGGGGTGACGTGCTTCCCGCTGCATCAAGGGCCGATCACAGGTGATCTTCGCTGCGGCGATGGCACCGGGTGTGATGGCAATCGCTCGGCGTGCGGCCGCGTTCATGTCTGGCACGGTTTGTCCGATATGAAGACTGAACGTCCTTGTTTTGTCCTTTTCCATCTCGTTTTTTTTTTCTTGAATTTTCCACGAAGAACTGACTCAAGAGGGCCAACGTTTGGAGCAAATTTCTTGTCGGCTACTTGGCGGATTCAAGCGCGGGCATTGCTGTGTGACCAAAGTCCTCGCGGAGGGGATGGCACTAGTCGGTCCTTTAGTATTGTCAGAGAGTTTTTCCCTACAGAGAAGGTAAGAATATAATCAGAAAAAAGCGAATTTTCCCGCATATTTCCAATCGTATAGACAAAAATAAATATCTGCGGAACAATTTATAACCGGCCATCCCCTGTTTCTCCATTGATTGGATGTGTCTGTCGAACGCAAGTCATCCATTTCGTTTCTTTGTCGAGTAATCAGGTATTCGCTGCAACCGTGAAATATTCTAAAATCAAGAAATTTGGGTGGTGACAGACTATTTAAAAGGAAAACTTTTTTTTTAACGGTATGTCGAATAGACTGGTCATTTATTTTACGTCTGCAACGAATCCATTCCCATTCCTAACTATAGTGTACATTCCTATGGATAATACCTGACGTCTGTGCTTTGAATTGCCCAGTTATTTCCACTCATCGACCTCCCGCGCATCCCGTGTTGGTTCTGGTTTGTCTTCCTAGAGCTATATATGGTACAAGCTTTGTGGTTTTGGGGTCCCGAGCTATGAATTGAAGACGCAGAAAACACGTCCACTTGCCTTTCGTATAACACACAATTGAACGAATATATGGGGTCTATGTCCATCTGCATGGGGTCTAATGGGACATACCTGGTACCATACATATGTTTCGTTACTCAACAAGAGGATTTCGATACCACAATAGTATCATGCGTACACCGACCGAGCTATGGTCTCGGAAGAAAACGTCAAGACACGAAACTGTAGACGTAAGACAATTCCGTGACTATCCCGTCACCTTACCCTTTTGAAAATAATATCCTGCTGCAAGGAGTACGGTGTATGGTGGTGATGCGCGGATTAAGGCACACGAGTAGTCTCCCTATGTGGTCGTTGTCCTGTATATATGCTGGGTGCAGTACGTGGAACAGGTATCAATTCATGGTGTTTTGTGGTCGCATCTCGCAACGTAGGGGTTAATTATCTCTCGACACTACCTCTGCACCTCCCCTATAAATATGCCCTTCTCCCCTTCCCACTGTTACTCCGTCACAAACCGAAATATAACGCGATAGAACATGCACCGCCATGCTGTATGAAGAAGTGTACCCGGTATACATTTCGCTTTGTACAGCCGTATTGTGTAATGCGGTGCTATTGATGTAGAAGCAAGAGCTTGTTTGTGCTGCGGTGGAATTCCCATGAGGGATTATGTAATAGGAAAATGAAAGCACTCTGATGCGGGCGTGCACTACCTCGCGAACACAGTGTTTTTGGCTGTGCTATCCTGTATCTAGTGTCGAGGACTATGTGAGAGACGTCGGGTGGCTGGACATAAGAGCCCTGTAACACTCTCGGTCATATCATGCGAGCTGATTGGTATGTTCAGCCTGCGGACTAGGGACTGGAACACGTACATACCGTCGAGCCGATGCACCGGCTGCGGACTCCGTCCCGACAAAACCTACCAGACTCGTGTGCAAAGCGATCTGGGCTCGGCCTCCTGTCAAGCCCTAATGTTGTGTCCCAACACGGATTCAAGACCAATTCATTGGTGCTTACTCTAACCCTTTCAATTACGTAAAGATTCATCTGCCCGCGACTTACCTTGCAGGCTATCATAACCGCTAGGCTCTGCCCGCGAGCATTCGTGACAACCCAATCTGTGCTTAGGGACACACTCTGTTTTCGTGGTGATACTTTCTTATATTTCATGAATAGATACTCGTACAACTACTGCGTTATTAACAGTACTGCTATCCGCACTGCTGTATAAGATTCTTACAAGTGCACACAGCTGCTGCTACTGCTGTACACCCCAACACTACGCAGAAGACGCATCTCTTTCGCTCTCTTATGTCCCTCCCGCATCACAACTCCTCCGTCCCCACCAGCCCCTCTCTCTCGCACACGCCCACGACCTCTATCTTTCGCATCTTCTCTATTTAACACATCCCCTCTTTAGATGAGTATTTGTAGTGTAAACATACTATAGTATATACCAAGTATACCCGTACCAGGTATGCGAATAAACCTAAAGTGATTTATGGTACTGCTCTAAGAAGTACTGCCTACGTGTATGCCTTTTAAATGTGGAGGTTCGTTTTTTCACTTTCACAAATATGTATGGAAACAAAAGGAAATCGCTACAGATTCTGGAATACCTGGCACAGGGTTCCGTGCTGTAGACTTTTCGTGGTCGTGGTTTGCGATTCCACCCTGTGCTTGGATAATGTACGCTTTTTGTGCGAATGAAATAGAGTTTACGTCTGATACATGTGTTCGTAGAGTTCAAGCCTGGATGCCTTGACCACCACATGTTCTGATGATATTATTTATGGCCGTTGTATTACAAGACAGAAGAGGAGAGAGAGAAGGGTGTGCTTAAACTCTCCATATCAGCACACGGCAGCATGCATAACAAGATCTATACACCCTCTACAACTTGTAGCCGTCGCTGCTCGAACGATCCAAACGAACGCCCAGCATGGCTCTTCACAGAAGTGACGAGACCGGAGAGTCAGTCAAGACATGCTAGGACCTAAGGACAGCCAGCGACAGTCCCGCAGGAATAAATCCGTCCACCGGGTCAAAACCCCCCTGTTTGATACATGTACCCCAAACTATTGTACTTGAAACAACGGCCGCGTTCCAAACGATGACCATGGCCAGAAATTTGACTGTGGTGCCCAACCCCTCCATGCCCTCAAAGTAGCTCAGAGTGGCGACCTGACATTTTTTTCCTCCCGTCACTCAAACATGGTACTTCTCGAATAATGTTCGTACCCCCTTACTCACACCCTTCAAAGGCGGCAGATTCAACAGGAACCTAAGGTGACACTATAGAAGGGGTCGCGGCAAGGGATTTCGTCAAAATTTCCGCGTGCTGCTCTTCCGAAGCTATGAACTTAATTTTGATATTCTTAGCACGACGTAGCTCTCTAAAAAAATGGAAGCGCCCGTCGATATGCTTGCTCCGGGCAGAATTAAGAGGGTTCTGAGCCAACGCTATGCCCCCCTAATTATCCTCGAAAACCCGGAGACATGATCCGCTTAACTCCCGACAGAAGAACGGCAACACTTCGCTCGTACACAAAACTCACTTCACCCCGTCACCCAGGGCGACGTACTCTGCTTCTGGTTTGGACAACGTAGCACACATGTGCGTGCTACTTGCCCAAGTGACGACCGCACCCCCCAGGGTAATTACCGTTCCCAATACCGAGCGCCTGTCGTTTGACTTCTCAGCATAATCACCGCCAATATACGCAGTCAAATACAATCCCCAGCCCCGCTCAAAACTCAATCCCAGAAACCCGGTTCCGTGAAGGTATGCCATACGCTTCAAAACTGCCGTCCAACGCCTCTCCGTAGGGTTGTGGGAATGGCGCGCAACAGCACGCACAGCTTTCGAGATGTCCGGCCTGATCATGGTCGACATCTGCATCAAGCTGCCCACAGCCTCCTTGTACGGCCGGTCCCCTCCGACTCCGCCCTCGTCTCTTGGCCCTACTTCCACACCGGGGGTTGCGGTGATGTCAGAGGACCAGTTAACTCTAAAGCGATTCAAAGTGCTCTCAATAAACGCCTTCAGCGTAATTTCCAGTGCTCCTACTTCCCAATCGCGTTTGAAGCACAACCAGTTTACGAAGTCAGTTCGCGAAGATCATTCGGGGGCTATTTCGTATTTAGTGCGGCATGGAAGTCTCTGCATGCCACCTTCGATCCTGCGATCACGTTGTCCTCTGCATGAACGGACATGATCAGTGCTACCTTGCCGTCCACAACCATGCGAAACACACACGGGTCAGACCTACACTGCTCCATACAGTATTCTACCATGGTCTCTACCAATAGTCCGGCCCACTGCCGTCTGCTCTGCTTGAGACTAGACGACACAGTGATCTTTTTAGGCGGACGATCTTTCCTGGCATGTCACCACACCCACTGAGTAGTTTCATATCTATCTCGGCGTCGAGTTTCGCGCGAGGAAAAGTTTGTTGGACATCTAGATGGAAAATCTTTTAAACCATGTTCATTGGCAACAGCCGCCATAAATTTTTACTGACTCTGACGAGAGGGTTGATGCAAGCGTTTGAAAGTATTCTACATCCTGCACCAGGCTAAAGCCCTCAGCCACAAGCCTGGCCTTTGTCTTTACGATCAGGCCATCCTTGTTCGTCTAGTAGGTAAACACCCACTTCGCACCTACAGGTTTCCGCCCTTGTGGCGGTGTCGCGGCTTCGTATGTACCGGTCGTTTTTTTTTGCCGCCCAACTCAATTTTAATCTCCTCGTGCCACGCCGTTTCGTATCGGAAACGCTCTATATCTGCTACAGACTGCGGGGGCGGTCCTAAGTATTCCGGGAAGTCACTCAGCATGCACACGCTCAACTCCCCTTTATTCTCCACAGCAGGTCCTCCGGCCATCAAGGCCACTGCATACTCCGTCGTCCACGATGTACGCTTCAGGATACTCCCAGGTTTCGTGCACCATTCGCACGCTGCCGCAAGCAACGTATCTGCGACTTTAAGGCTCATCCTCAGCTGGTACACAGCAGGTTTATCCTCCAGAAGTTGGCTCTGACCCCGGGTCCGGCCCCGTACTGTCGGGGGGGGGCGCCCCCAGCTGCTGAGCTCGTGTGCTGGCCTCCTCGACAGGGCCGGGGGGGGTCCTTACCATTTCCCTGGCCGGTGTCGGAGGCTGATGCTGCGCCCGGGTCGTTTTCGGCCCTCCCTGCCGAGACGGAGGAGGCGTGCACAGCACTCCCTTGAGACGAACCCGTCCTCTCGGCTGTTTCGGCCCTCCCTATCCGGCCGAGGAGGCGTCAACCGCACCCCCTTGAGACGAATCCGTCGTCGCGGCCGTCGTGTCGCCGCTAGGTGCCTGATGTGCGCGCCCCTGCAGAAGCGTGTCCAGGTCAATGTCCCACGTCATTTCGAGGTCGTTCAAGTGAGCCAGACCGTCGTCCAGCTCATCCCTCCCCCCCCCCCCCCCGCCTCGATCCGATCCGACGTGCACCCGTCGTTTGCCTTGGACCCCCCCTCTTCCGTACCCAGAGAGTCATTCCCCTGGGCAGGTACAGGTGCTGCAGGTGACACGCGTTGCCATGTGGCATTTCGCGTGAGAACACAGTGCGCTGCCTCGTCAGTACCCCTATTATCGGGGGTGGTTGGGTGCAGGGCCAAGGCAAAAACACTCCTGTGCTTTCGCTTGTGGCATGTGTTCCCTCTTCGTTTTGCAGTAGCCAGGCTTGAGGAAAGGTAGCAGTACTACCGGGGGGGGGCTACCATGCCACATCTCATGCGGTGGCTTGCTCTCTGGGTTAGCTGTGGGTGCTGTGCGGTTAAAGGCATCACACGCCCAGCGGGACGCTTCCGCCCACGATGACGCAGGGTTCGATACTTGCGCGCCAGGAAGAAGCTTAGAAGCCTGGATTCGGCCCGCCATTGCGGCCGTCTCAATCAAACCTAGCGCGCGCGACTGCCGGCCGACGTGAATTCCTGCTTGATACCTCGTGATCTACACAAGTCTCCAAACTTCCCCCCGCGTAGTTCACCGCCCCAATCAGATCGGATGATTACCGCCTTAGAAAGGGCATTGTCTGCACGAGAATGTACGAGGAACTGCTCGTACAATTCCACGGCGTCCGACATGTGGCGCATAATTACACCCACGTATACCGTAAAAAATCGTCGCGCACGATGAGAGTAATCCGCTTCCTCCTAAGAGACTCTACCACCTTAAGTCCACTAAAGAAAAAGTCCCGAGCTTTTTATCTGCTCGTGCGTGTGTGGACTGCTTGATGCTCTTGCGAACACCCTTCGCCATGGAGCACCCCATGCACTCCAGCAGCTCTCCCTCGAGGACGATTCCTTGCTGCTTCGCGGTAGTACGGAATAGGACTTCGTGAGAGTGCCCGGCAGCGCAATGGAAGTCGTTGATGTTATTCGCAGACTTGTTGGGCGGTTGCTCCGGGGCGAGTACAGCACAGACATTTCCCCTACTATTGCGGTAGACCCGGTAGCCGAAAAGGCTGTAAAGGGTCCCACTCGAGTATTTTTGAGGGGCCCATGTCATCGTCAGCTGCAGTTTGCAGATTATGTTTTTTCTGGTTGCAGCGTGTCTTAGCTTCGCTGCTGACCCTCGCTAGGCCGCCTGCGAAACCCCCTCGCGCTACCCATACGATCAGGGCGAATATATATATATAGTTAGTCAAAAGGTCAGTACGGCTGCGAAAATCTTTTCAATAACACAGCCAAAAAGGTTCGTACGGCTGCAAAAGTCATTTCAAGAACTCAGCCAAAACATAACGTCGTCTCGTCGATGTGTGTACTCACTCAACTGCGACACTACTGCTTTACGAGCTATGGACAAGACTGGAGCTACGTTTGTATTCGACTGCTATCATCATACCATGCTGCACGATAGCGGGGCGAGTCCAAACACCACAAGCGGGGACGACGGCATCGATGACGAAAACAAAATCGAACATCGAAATCTAAAGTCGAGTTTGTTTCGATTTCGATAAAAACTAGCCGAGTTGTCCAAACATAATCGAAGAATAAAAATAGGAATCCAGGTGTAAAGCAACGGAGAGCACAACCTACTTAGGCCGTCCACAACCGTGCACATATGCCGACAATCTATAGTAGCGCTCGGCAACACAGAAACACCACAGAAGCAGGAAAACTCGACGACAATTCGATTCCGGGACGTCGTTGGGCCTCCCATGAGGGTGGTGGCTCGTCCGACGTTGACGGCCCGGGATCGTACTTGAAGTTATACTGAGAACGAACTTCCGACCTCGAGGGCATCATTCTGAATCTTCCTTGAAATATGTTCGCTTTGGCTCGAACGCCGGGAAACAAAGGCCAAATAACGTCGGGGCTGGTGTTGCGGTTCGCCTGCTGGCTGTTTAGAGGCGTCTGTGCGGCTGTGTTGCCGTGCTAGTTGTTGGGTGGATGCTGTGTACGGTGGTCCTGATGTGATATTTTGACGTGGCTGCGCAGACCGGTAGGACGCGCTGAATTGTTGATGTTCGTGTTTTCTATTTGCCCTTCGGTTTTCAGCGGTCAGCTTTTTTATTTTGGCGTTGGGTTGTATTTCGTTCATTTTCTCGGAACCTAAAAATCGAAGGGGAACATGTTTGGGCCGGGGACCAATCAGCGCCATGTTTATTATCCTTTTGATTTTCGGATTCGATTTTCGATTATTTTTGGACACACCCTCATCCTCCCCAAGTCCTCAGTCCGCCATCTGCGCCACTCGGATGTAGAACGCGAAACGCAGATACACATAGTTAATTATTCGCTTGTAGATAGTATTCACAACGCAGGTCCTACCTACGATGAATAGTAGTACTACAGTAAACGCCTTGGCAACAAGAAAAGCTAAAGTCGATTTGAGTGCAGGCAGCCAATCAAACAGGCGACGCAGGACCGTACGGAGGGGTGAAACCACCGCCCAGGCGCCATCGTTGTCCAGCGTCCATACTGATCCAATCACCACCTTGCTGTAGGTGATGCTGCAGTCGGCTCTTATCCTGCTGCTGCTGCTGCTGCTGCTGCTGCTGCTTGTTTCTCCTCCCCCTCTCGATCTGATATGGAGGCGGCCGGGACCACAGTGACGGTGCCTCATCGCCCCCCTCCTAGCCCTTCCCCCCGTTTTCTTCCTCCTCTTCGATCTCCTCCTCGACCCCCCCTTCACCCCCGTTATCGTATGACGGCGCTACCCTCGCCACCGTCGGGTGAGCCTCGACAAGACGCACAGGCCAAGCGAGTCTGGTGTTACCCGACAAACCGGCTGAATGAAGCTGTTCGCTGTAGGATGCGGCAATGGCGGAGCCCCTGGGTTTTCTTTGCTCGTCCTTCTCACTGTTGCCTCTCCGAGAAGCTTGGTCTTCGTTCAGCTCCTCGGTTTCCTTCGCTTGTCCCTTTCCCCGTTCCCCATAGTCCCTTGCTTGATATCGAGTACACCTATCGATCCCTCCTCCATGTTCGCTTTCCTCTTTCCTGAGCTGCTTCGGCTGTCCCGGCCGCTGCTCCTGTTGCTGCTGCCGCTGCTCGCCTCCGATGCTCGCCTCCAGCTGGAATCGTGTCTACATGTGTCGGCTCACGTCTAACCGCGCTGGGACGCTGCCGCTGTGGCGGTATCGTGACTCAGTAGGCTTGTGTGTGGTGCTAGACAATCCCCATGGGCAGGGCGGGAGTTCGAATCTCACCGACTTCATCTTTGTTATCTTCGAGCGTGCGCGCTGGAGTCATTACGAATGGCTATGCTACTGTGCTACTGGATACTACTGTAATACGTGGCGAGGGGAGCGCCCAGGAGATCGATGTTTACGAAGTCGGCGAGATCAATGAACTCGAAAATATCTATTTGGTCAGGTGTACGAGCTGGTTCCAGCAAATAGCACAGCATTTCACCTTCGGGCGATCAAATGTGGAACACGACAATCTTTTCGATACCGCACATGTCTACATAACCGCATGGACAAGGGGAGCACATCGGTGAAGAGAGTTTGGCGTGCGAGTTATAGTTCGAGAGATAAGGACTTTCTTTGTAATTCTTGGGGAGGCGCTGTTTCATCGGGAACACCTTCTATAATAAAATCAGTATAGTATGTATTCAAGCTATATATGGCTCAATACGGCGAGTATTTGGACATTAACCGTCTGGACATGATCGCACCAACATGGGGAAGACGTCCATGTCACTGTTTGTGTTTCTTCGAGCCTGGAAGGCTGTGATGAGAAACGCGTGCCAAAGGACTAGAACAGTGTATTGAGCAAATTTGAAACCTTCGAAAAAAAATAAACCTTCCGGGGAATGTATTTTTGCACCATGCGTTGTGAGAGCTGAAAACCAAACTTTGGCATGGTTGTTTTCATGGCAATACGAGAAAATCATGGGCTGGCCTCTTTGGATTTTGTGTTTGGTCCGTGCGTCAGGTATGGTCAACGTTACCGAAAAAACTGAAAATTCGTAAAATTGAGCTTGAAAAACAAAAAAACAAAAAAGGATAAAAAAGACCAGGCCTGAGTTTTTTCACATCGCCATGTAGAACAACCGTGCCAAATTTTGTGTTCAACTCAAGACCATGCTGCAAACTCCCGAAGCAAAAATCTTCCGCCTGTCGTTGGATCCAGCTCGTAAATCATACAAAACCCACTGGCCTACCGAATCACGTGATTGGAACCCCCCCGGTCTGGTTGAGTTTGAACCCCCCCCTGTAGGTACGTGCATTCTAGAGATACCCGACATGAAGACACTGGACATTGCGAGCTTTGGGGAGTTTCCGTTGACGGCGCACAGCGCTGGGGGTGTACACATACGGCTGCTGAACGCAGCATAAGTACCCGGGCTGCGTTTCAACCTGCTTTCCTTGGATGCTGCCTGCGGTGTGATCCTTGATGCGAATGGAGGACACATGTAGAGTGGTAGTTTGCCTTTCCCTCGTAGGGAATCAGGGTCCAATCTTCTTGTCCAACAACCCCAGAACCAATACCAACCCCGAAATTATAGGCACTCCAGCCTGGGTGCGCATTCCGCGCGGTGAGGTGACGGTCGTGGATGCTGTTGTCCGGAGGGGTGACACGTGAGGGAGTGGGAGCATCTGCCGGGGTGAAGTCATCACTCTGAGAGCGCTCCTTCCTCCCACCCGCCGTCGTGGTCCATCGGAGGGGAAGCGTGGCCGCAGCCATAGCCGTGGCCGGCACCATCGTACAAAGCTGGTGCCGGCGAGCCATAACCGCTGGCAGGCGCAGGAGGGGTGGCAATATTGGCATGCGCGCGAACATCGGCAGTACAGGCCGCAGCGAAATGACCAGGTTGCTGGCATCGGAAGCACAGCCGGGGGGGCGCTGGCCGTGGGCCCCAGGTTATCGGGGTCCTTACCGATGGTGGGGACCTCGGCGGTAGCGAACCTGGCCGGGGCTAGGTCGGGATATACCGTATCGGCGGTACTTGCTGACCAGAACCTAACGGTGGAAGCACCCTTTCGTCCCAGACCCACTGTCCCCTCAATGCATCCCAGTGAAACTTTGGGCCAACTACGTCACCCGGGGCAGGTCCGGCCCCGCCACCCCCATCCTGCCGGTGGTGGTGTTTATCGCGATGCTGCTGCTGCTGCTGTTGTGGTTGCCTGCCCCCCCTAGTACGCCTCCTTCCCTCCACCACCTGAACCAGCGGGTTGTACTCCGCCGGCGTACAATGCGTGCGGGTCTGCCCCCCCCCTCCTCCTTTCGATTGTTCAGGGAAACATTCCGTACCGCTTCCTCGACTTCCGCGCGCGTGAGATTAGGGCGGGACAGGAGAATTTTCTTGTCATCGTAGTAGCGGGACGACAGGTTTTGAAACGATGTGAATATTCACCTCGTCTTCATCCTTACTCTGTCACCGCATAGTCAAGGTGTGCACGGCCTTGTCGATCCTGCCAACGTATGCTGCATTGTCCTCATCCTCTATCATCTTCACGGCATCAAAAACTCTGTCATGGTTCTCCCCCTCTCCATGATGTACTTCGCCATATAGAAATCTGTCACAATCTTCCAAGCACCGCTCAGTGAATTCGCCTCTAGCACTTTCATCAACACCAGGGGCTTTCTGGCAATCGCGTCCAATATCAACTCCAATGCCAGCCATGCTCCTGCGACCGTCTTTGACAAATACTTCGACAAAACCTCCTCTTAAATAGTGCCACCGTCCCCTACCATTGCCGGAGTATCTGTCGCTTTAACAGTACTGCGGCATCCCCGTGCGGAGAGAGTAAATATATCGCTGCCTCCACAAATGTCAAGAATACTTTTTCCCTCGAATTTGGGTGAACGCGTGTGGTCTACAGTGGTAGTAAACATAGCTGCGTGGACTCCCGGCTGTCCTCCTCTGCTCCCCCGTAGTCCTCTACGTGCCGACGCCCTCGGTCTCGTCCCTCGTGGCTCCCAGCGTACGAGTAGCTGCTGCCAAACGTTTCTCTTTGAGGGCGGTCCTTCTCGCGCATTCCTCCCACGTCGTAGCACGTTCTACATCAACATCATTCGTCATGACGCCGAAAAATCCACCTTGTTCGAGGGCTCGTCAGGCACTGCTGCCCCTAGCGTTCTAGTATTGCGTTGTGATCCTAGAACGCTATTAATAGGGGCGACAATGCCTTGCGAGCCCCCGGATTGGGTGTGTTTTACGGCGTCATGACGAAAAGCTGTTGGGTCAGAGGAGACTGGAGGAAGGCGCGAAGAAGGATTGCTCTTTGAGAGGAATTAGGGAGACAAAGCTGCAATTGGCAGCAGCCACGCTGGGAGCTGTGAGGAGCGAGACCCAGGCCGCTAGCACGGAGAGGACTACGGCAGGGCCGAGAAGGACAGCTGGGGCGTTGCAGCTACAAGGACTAGGAGTCCGTGCGGGCACGTTCACCGCTACTGCTGTAAACCAGTCTATCACCCAAATTCGGTGGTAGAAAGGATGATTGGCATTCGTGGAGCAAGCGGTTTTAGGTTTTGTTTTTACAGTCATAAACCAGGTATAATATGATTGTGACTCGAAGTGGTAGCACAATGAGCATACGAAGAAAACACGTCGCCCATTAATCTGTATGTAAATAAAGCCCAACCAATCAGTATCCTCCGGGCACAGATAATGACATAGCAATAAAGCATCGCAATAATATGATCACAACACAACCACTCCGATAACCGGAAGTTAACATCCAGAATAATTATCACAAATCTCAAATTCAAAATCAAGTGCCGAATACGGGCCAAGATCCAGAATCTTAACCAAAGTCAAAATACTAGAAACCAGACTTTCAGGCGAATCCAAATACCGAAATCCAGAAAATCAAGCTAATTCAAGCAAGTTCCAGGTCACAAATCGCAACAAAAACCGCAAATCACTAACCGCTCCCGCTCGAAAACACAGAATCGCTCGAAATCCATTATCCACTGTCAGGTAAAAACGGCATGATCATTGACATCGGCACAAAAATGATCCCCAATTGGTAGCCAATCTGCAACTAAAACAAATAAAGCACCCTCCCCGGCTCGAACGCCAATCAAATTATAACCAGAGAGTAAAGCAAAAAGTATCCCTGCTCAGTGGCTTTGTCAGGAGTCTGCGTGTTGCTCCTCGGTCCATACCTTGTCGACAAAGGCGAACCCTCCCCGGAACACAAGCTCCCTCACAACGTGCTGTCGCACACGTGTTGAACTATCTCCTAGAAGCGTGACAGGACTTACACAGGTGGACGGGGTCGAGGTGCAGCACGTAGCTTTCCGTGATGTACAGACATAAACCAGTTATGCTATTGTCGTCGCTCTATTCTCCAAGAAACCCGGTTGAGGGCACTCATCGTACAGTAGAGTGGAGTAGAGTTAACATGGGGACACCGATATTTCGTTGTGCAAACCCCGACAGGCCTATACCACGCAACTAACCTACTATCGATGGAACTCCTTAATGCATGCCTCGTCCGTATCTTGCCACGAACAGCAGTCAACAGATGGGGCACCAGATGAATAAAACCGGTTAACCGAGGTTTTTGGGAAACCCGCCGGCGTTTGCAAATTTGTCGTTCTTCAAATTCAAACCGGTTTTTGCTCCATTTGATTATTGTGTATTTTCCGGCTGCCGAACAGTAACCTGTTAAGCTGAATTTTCGGCGTCGATAAGAACGCCTCCTATCAGGTCTTCCTTTTCCCGAAAACGCTATTCTGTGACCATCTCTACTCCAGAAACAAATAAGCAGGAGCCGAATCATGATATCACGGACTCCAGACACACACGAGCCGTACCAACTATACCACGGGCTCCAGACACACATGAGTCGTATCATGCCATCACGAGTAGAGTCCGTGATTTCGTAATACGACTCACGTCTCTCTGGAGGCCGTGATATACTGATACGGGCCGTGTAGGTGTATTTGAACCTCTGTGATGCCATGATACGGGCCATGCATGTATATCTGCAGTTTTTGATACACAGACGGCACACACGCTCCGGGAAGGGGTGAAGGGGCTGAGGGGTTGATGTCGTCATTACGACTTTTGTCGTGTAGATTTGGGGTAACGACCAAGTGCGTTCGGGGTTAAAGATAACGTCAAGTGTTGAAAAATCGGCGGCACACACGCATTCTTCGGGAAGGGGAGGAGGGTTTCGAAATATCATGAAAACAATTGATTTAACATCCATGTTATGTCATTACATTTGATCATAATGACAGGCATGATATTGCGAGACAATTGAATGTGTAGGAAGTCCATGCCCAAACTAACTGTTGTTTTCCGTGTCGTGTTTTTGTGATTTTGTGTTTCTTACAACGGCCATCCGTGTTTTTGCAAAACAAGAGTAAAGCGATCATTCGCTGCTACTGCTGGCAGCAGCTTGTTCCACGAAAAACGCAGGTCACGGAAATGTTTACTATGCTCTGCTGAGTTGTTGTGCTGGGGTCGGGGTTCGGTGCCTCTGGAGGATTCGCTGCACCCCGTATCACAACACCCAATATCGCGACAACTACAGCAGCAACCACATTTTTCGTGCAACAGCGTGCCTCTCGTTATCATACATCCCTGGAATTGCGCAACAAATTGTTGAACGTGTACGCATCGGTCCTCGAGGATCTAAATGTTTCAAGTTGCGCACTTTTTTTTTGTGCTTTTCCCATCAGAGCGACCATTTCCAGAAAAAAAAATTGAGCTATTGTGCGTATAGGCGAGCTGTGCTTGGCACCCTGCCCGGGGGGACGTCTGGGATCAGGGTGGCTGGTGGGCCCCCGGCGGCTCCTGTGGAGGGCTGATTTTGTTGCTCGCCCTTGTGGGGGGGATCAAGGTGATACATCAAAGGCCCGCTGCGGGGTCGAATCACCATGCGGGGGCAAGGTGCCAAGCGCAGCTCGAGTGTACGATTGTTGCCTCCGGCACCTGCAATTACAATTTTTGTCCTTCCAGATCTACTGTACGACGCACGAAAATTCCCAGGCCGAACTCACGACATTAATGTGGCTATTTTTTTTGGTGGTGCAAAAACCCTCCGCGAGCAGAGGGGCAGAGAAAAGCCGAACTAAGTTTTTGCTTTTTCGCCTTGGTCTATCATCTGAAGAATGGAGAGAGAGCGAAGGAACAGCAAGCGGCAGGTGCTATGGCCAGGAGTACACACCAAGACGCGACGCTACATTGGCGACAGTAGCGGCAGCAGCGCGCGGCTGAGACCTACGCATCCGATATCGAATCAACAGCAAAAGCGGGCCGTGGCGACGCCCAGGCTTTGTTTCAATGAGGGAGTGGGCGATCGAAATCAACTCCCACATACCAGTGGGTGTGGGTTGGTGCGAGTTCTAGTGTTCGCTACGACATTGTCGACTGCACCCTAGGTCGTGAAACCGATGACAGACACTGCCAAGAACTCTTACGCCGAGGCTGCCTGGGCGACGAAGCACGCAGCAGAAACAGCAGCAACAGCGCGCGGCGTGCGAGTTTTTCAGCACGCAGTATTGTGTAACATATTCCCGCAGGTTCGATGACCCGTTTGCGTCTTGTCGTTGAAGCTGCCTATCTCCAAAACAATATTCCTCATGGCGGTGTTTCTTCGAAAATCGTTCAAACTGTTTGACCCTCTCTCCCCGACACCCCGTCTCCTTTCCCCATGCACTATATTGACGCTTGAGCCAGTGTCAACTTTTCCCTTGGAGGACAGGGCCCACTTGAAGTCGAAGTCGTGCGTTGCGGCATGCGTGTCTCGCTGCTGTTCTTGCAACTGCAACTTTGTGGTGTACTTCGTTCGTTGGTCGGCGGCAAGACTCGGCGCCCTCTGTGTGTGTGACTCACAGCAGCAGCAGCAGAGCTCCATCGTCAACGATATATTCAGCTTGCACCCCTTTCATTTTCGTTCTGAAATTTAACGTCAATATTGTCCAACACAAAGCGCGGGGAACGACAAGGTTTACAGAGCTCTGCTGCGTTGTTGTGCAGCGACCGGGGTGTGGTGCCTCTAGAAGACTCGCTGCACCATGTATCAGCGCACACAAAGGAACGACAACAACAGCAGTAACATATTTCGTGTACAGCGGCGTACCTCTCGGTATCATATTTGTAACAAATTTTTGCACCTGGCGACCATCATCTTCCGTAAACAAGCGTTTCCAGGGAGTTGTTCCGGGCTCCATCAATACCGTTTGTTTGCAGCAACTATCCAAATTACTTCCGTTCCAGCGGCGTCGCCCCCGTGGAGCAAACGCCTGGGTTTTCCACCCCACCTTTCGCCCGAGGGGAGGGGGTGTCGGCTCCCCGCCCGGGGGAGCCGACCGGTCAAGCCCGCGGAGTCTCGTCTGCCCGCGACATATTTCTCGCGGAGGCGTCCTACGATAGAGGTTCACCCTAATTTTTCTCAGGCTCCTCACTCGAGGAGCTCCGTACCTCTACCCGAAAACTGACCTGAGCAAAACCCAAACTGCATCCCGATGAAAAAAACCATGGCCCAAGTATATAAAATATATATATATATATTCAAAACAGGATTGGCATTCCGACGGTTTCGGGTTGGGGAGCCCCGTCGTCCAGAAAAAGTGTGAGCGGAAAGGTGCTACCTCTATCGTAGAACGAGTCCGGCGGATATCCGAAATCTTGACGCGGTTCCTGAAAGAGCAATTATTCGGAATGCTGGCCTTTCAGGCCTCAATGACAGAGACAAATAAGTTTATGGACTACAGTACTTACCGACTACGTCCCTCGCTGCTGTCGGCTATTGCCTGGCCATCGTCACGGAGGCCCGCACACATCGACATTCCAAACAGTTGATTGGGTCACGCACGTACTTATATCCCACCGACCGTGTAAAATATACAGTTGGATGACGTACGACGCATTCGTATGAATACCTGGCATGCCTAGGCGCGCTCGTACCGTATCGCTTGGATGCCATTCGTTGCGTATCACACCTTCGAGATACAGTGATCCAATTTTATACTACCACTCGATTAATACTACTATGTATAGCACTTTACCATTGTAGTATTCATGGGTCAGGTCGGGTCGAGTCGACCGGTTTTCAAATCTCGCGGGTCGGGTCGGGTTGGGTCGGGTCGGGTCAGAAGGCTTCCAAACTCACGGGTCGGGTTGGTTCGGGTCCGGAGACTTGTAAAATCTCGCGGGTCAGGTCGGTTTGACCCGTGAGGCTTGACCTGACCGGCGTACAGCCCTGATATTATCAAGTTCTAAAGTTCTCTACGGTTACAGTAGTTCTCTCTTTCTGCTATTCCTCAGACGATTATTATTTTGTGCCTTTTACCTTACTCTTTTTTTTCACCGCTATCTATCTCCTGGGATAGCGATCGTTTTCTCGCTGCTATCTCCTCGATGCCACATTCGTCTATCTCCCTCATCTCCTCTTCTAACACATCCCGTTCCTCCTTGAACACTTCACATTCTCCTGCTATGTGAGTCCTACTATCTATTGCTTTGCCACACGGGCGCATCTGTACATCTACATCCTCCTCCTCCAGGCTACTGGTATACCTCTTTCTTTTTTCTGGCAGGTCCAGGT
The DNA here is from genome assembly GCA_031213475.1 of Nereocystis luetkeana. Taxonomy (NCBI): domain Eukaryota; class Phaeophyceae; order Laminariales; family Laminariaceae; genus Nereocystis; species Nereocystis luetkeana. The sequence goes on along the minus strand of JARUPZ010000011.1, from coordinate 3,810,408 downwards.
CACCGTGACGAAATAGCAGTTTCAGCGTTTTCGCGAAGTACGCTGGGCCGTACAAATGCGTTTTCATTCCTACCCCTTCCCTCCATCACCCGGATATCTCTAAGTGTTTCTCCGAACTCACCTTGTTTCTTAGCGCTAGTCTTTCCCTTTTTCCTGTCCTTTCTTCTAGTTCTGCCTTGTACCTCCCAGCCTTCCCGGCGGACATCACCTCTTCTTGGTTTCCCCCTATATGCTTCCATACTTTCTGGTCTACGGTATTCCACCTTATTCCAGCTCGTCGTTTTGTCACTTTCTTCGATACGGCTCTATCAACTATGGCTGGCTGGCAACCCCTTTTTTGGCATGTTCCTTACGTTATATTGCCGGTTCGACTTTCTCATGCCTCTATTTGTCTTGAATGGGCGCATTCCCCGTTCTGCTCTTAATGCTGTACTACTAGTCGTACTTGAGCTTCTTAGGAGTTTTTTAGCTGCCGTCATCTTTGCTGTATCCAACTGTTTTACGAGTTTCGCGTTCCCTTTCCCATACTCCTCCTGCATATTCTAGCTTTGGTACTATCACATTCATCAGGATACATCTCTTAATCCTGGTGTCATGGTGCGAGTCTGTTAGGATCGCATCCATCGTGCCTACGTGTGTTTTACCCTTTCCTATTACTTTTGCTATATATGTATCCCAGGAGCAGTATGTTGATATCTCTACGCCAAGGTACGTAAACTGGTCTACGATCGGCAATTCACCTTCTCCCCACTTCCAACTGGAATTTATCGCGTTGACATTACCTTCGTTACAAACAACTACTGCGCACTTCTCGACGTTGGCCGTCCCCCTCTATTTCCTAGTGTATTCTGGTGCCTTCTCTAGTTGTTTCCGCAATATTTCGGGTGTATCTGACAGAACCCGCGAACATCAGTCCCGACACCGTATCGTCCCCCACCGTGATCCGCAAACATCAATCCCGACTCCGTATCCCCCCCCTCCGTGGCTTTTGTTTTGTTTGGCAGTCGCTCACAGCTGGTTGTTGAGTTAGATCATTTGTGCGAGGTTCAGAACCTTTACTCCGCACAAGTGGGAATGATCTTATCACGTAGCGTTCAAGGTAAGGCACCCAAGAGGCAGTTACATAGTACTCCCATTGCTGTCTCTGGAATTGCCTACACCGGGAATTTTATTAACTTATTGAAGCTGTCATCCATATGCAAGTCCGCCTCACAAGCGGTTCTTAGTAGGATGCAGCTCACCTTTCATGCGACTCGCCGGACACCTCACGGCGCTTCGCGCTTGGTACAAGCAATGCCTGCCTGGTCGGTGAAAACCCGACATGGTCCGTCCCGGCATTGTAATCATGCGAGGGTCTATGGTCATACAAGTACAGCCATGCATGAGATCGAGTACATCTCTCCTCGGTGAAATCCCGACATGGTCCGTCCCGGCATTGTAGGCATGCGAGGGTCTATGGTCATACGACTACGGCCATGCATGAGATCGAGTTCATCTCTCCTATCGAGTACACCCCACCCCCCCCCCGTGACTCCCTGCTTCGCTGCTTCGACTGCTACTATCAGGTCGTTAATAAATATCTTGAATAGATTAGGTGATAACGTACATCCCTGTGCAACTCCTTGTAAAATAAACAGCATACTTTGATATTTCCCCGTCCAGCAACACAGCGCTTCCCGCACATTCTGTCTATTTTTCATCATTCTCCACATCTTTCCTCTGATTCCTGTTTCCCACAGCTTTTTCCATATTCGATTTCCCCATACTCTGTCGTAGGCTCTCGGTACATGTGGGAAGAAACGGTACGTTGTTAGCCCCGCGTCCGCCCTACCTTGGATTATCTTACCTAATGTGGTCTACGCAGATAGGGTTTGGCCTAAACCCTGCTTGCCCTTCGCTCATTTTGTCTTGTTTCGCCATCGCTGTTCCCGCTCTCTGGTCCAAAATATCGCAACATGTTTTGCCTACTGTGGTTATTAATAGCAGCGTTATCCCTCTATAGTTCCCCGGGTCGGCCTTATCTCCTTCCTTAAATAAATTCACTACTCCTCCTCGCCCCCTCCTAGGTGCGTACTCGTTTTTCCATCTTCAGTTGGGCAACCCAACCACGGTACGCTTTCCTTCATCCCCGTACTACACAAAATTATTTTATTAACAGTCTGCCCCTGCCGCCTTTCTATTCTTAAGTTTGGCTACACACTTTTTTACTTCTTCCCTTGTGAAGGTTTTCTGTAACCCTTCTGAACCACTTTTTTATTTTTTGTTTTTGATGCATCCTCGCTCGCCTCTGGCCACGCGTTGATTTCCTTGTAAAAGTTTGGGTCGAGCTTTTCGTTGGCTGTGGGCGTTCCTAGCCTACAGTAATGCTCTGCTCCTACTTCCCGTTTCCACGTCGGACTACTAGCCTTTTTACCGTTCGGTGCTCTTAAGATAGCTATTCCCGTGTCTGCCTCTCCTGCTTGTTTGCCCAGTATCCCTTGTATTCCTACCCACAGGGGAGAGGGGGAGGGGGGGGCGTACTCATTTGTTGCTTGCCTTAGTCATTTGACCATTGACCACGCACCCCTGTCGGGACGGAGCACCGTTCCTACTCCTAATAGAGACACTTCCAACAATTGGGCGCTCATTGCGCTGTTTCCATATATTACATAGAACAGTTTTGCTAATCTTATCCCCTTCCTGTTTGGCCGCCTGTGGCCACCATCTTTCTCCTAGGATAGCGATCGTTTTCTCGATGCTATCTAGTGTGTCAAACTCCTCCATGTCACATTCGTTTCTTTCCCTCATCTCCTCTTCTAACACGTCCCGTTCCTCCTGGTATATTTCACATTCTCCTACTATGTGAGTTCTACTCTCTATCGCTTTGCCACGCGGGCACATCTGTGCATCTATTTCCTCCTCCTCCTCCCGGCTACTGGTATACCTCTTTCTTCTTTCTGGCAAGTCCAGGTCGCCTACACGAAACCGCAGCTTCAGCGTTTTCGCGAAGTCCATTGGGCCGTGCAGAAACGTTTTCATTCCTATTCCTTCCCTCAATCTCCGTATATCTCTAGGTGTTTTTCCGATTCCCCCTTGTTTCGTAGCGCTAGCCTTTCCCTTCTTTCTACCCTTTCTTCTACTTCTACCTTGTACTTCCTAAACTTCCCGGCGAACATCACCTCTTCTTGGTTTCCCCCTATATCCTTCCATACTTTCTCAAATATGCTATCCCACCTTATTCCAGTTCGCCCTTTTGTTACTTTCTCCCATACAGCTCTATCAACTATGGCCGGCAACCTCTTTTTTGGCATGTTCCTTACTTTATATTGCCATTTCAACTTTCTCATATCCCTGTTTGTCTTAAGTGGGCGCATTCCCAGTTCTGCTCTATATACTGTATTACTATTAATAGTCGTACTTGAGCATCTTAGGATTTTTTTAGCTGCTGTCATCTGTACTGTTTCCAACTGTTTTACGAGTTTCGCATTCCCTTCCCATACTCCTCCTGCATATTCTAGCTTTGGTACTATCACATTCATCAGGATACATCTCTTAATCCTGGTGTCAAGGTGCGAGTCTGTTAGGATCGCATCCATCTTGCCTATGTGTGCTTTACCCTTTCCTATTACTTTTGCTATATGTGTATACCAGGAGCAGTATTTTGAGATCTCTACGCCAAGGTACGTATACGGGTCTACGATCGGCAATTCATCTTCTCCCCACTTCCAACTGAAATTTATCGGGTTCACCTTATCTTCGTTACAAACAACTACTGCGCATTTCTTGACGTTCGCCGTCACCCTCCATTTCCTAGTGTATTGTAGCGCGTTCTCTATTTGTTTCTGCAATCCTTCAGGTGTTTCCGATATCCCCACGAAGTCATCAGCAAACATCAATCCCGACACTGTATCTTCCCCTACCGTGACTCCCTGCCTTGCTCCTTCAACTGCTACTATCAGGTCATTAATATACATCTTGAATAGGTTGGGTGACAGCGTGCATCCCTGTGCAACTCCTTGTAAAATATCAACATACTTCGATATTTCCCCGTCCAGCATCACAGCACTTCTCGCACATTCCGTCATCTTTTTCATCATTCTCCACATCTTTCCTCTGATCCCTATTTCCCATAGTTTTTTCCACAATCCATTTCTCCATACTGTGTCGTAGGCCTTCTGTACATCCAGAAAGAAACAGTGCGTTGGTAGTCCCGCGTCTTTCCTACCTTGGATTATCTTACCTAGAGTGTACACATGGTCTACGCAGCTACGGTTTGGCCTAAACCCTGCTTGCCCTTCGCTTATTTTGTCTTCCTTCTCCATCATCGTTCCCATTCTATCGTTCAAAATTATACATTATGGTTTGCCTACTGTGCTTAGTAGCGTTATCCCTCTATAGTTCCCCGGGTCAGCCTTATCTCCTTTCTTGAATAAGTTTACTACTACTCCTTATCTCCACCTCCTGGGTGCGTACTCGTTTTTCCATATCCAGTTATACAACTTCACCAGCATGGTAAGCATTCCTTCTCCCCCGTACTTCATAAATTCATTCACTATTTGGTCTGCCCCTGCTGCCTTCCTATTCTTACGTTTAGCTACACATTTTTTTACCTCTTCCCTTGTGAACTATCCCTGTAACCCTTCCGAACCACTGTCTTCCCTTTCTGATGCATCTACGTTCGCCTCTGCCCACGCGTTGATTTCCTTCTCGAATTCTGCGTCGAACATTTTGTTGGCTGTGGGTGTTCCTAGCTTACGGTAATGCTCGACAAGTACTTCCCTTTTTCCCTTCGAACTACTAACCATTTTACCGTTCTGTGCTCTTACGGTAGCTATTCCCGTGTCAGCCTCTCCTGCTTGTTTGCCCAGTATCCCTTTTATCCCTACCCACATCTGCTTCATCCCTCCCTCAAAGTCTTCATTCGTTTAATTTACTACGCCTTTCCATATCCCTTTCTTCTTCTTCTTCTCTACCATCTCTTTTACTTTCTTTCTAGCTACATCATATTGCTCCCATCCTGTCGTAGTTTTGCTCGATGTATACCTTGCGTGTGCCTTTCTCCTTACTGTTATAGCCTCTTTTACTTCTTCATCCCACCATTTTACCGCTCTGTTGCATACTATCAACTTTTCCCCTATTACTTTACTTGCTGTGATCTTGACCAACTGCTCCCATCCTTCTATTATCCTAGCTCCTGCATCATCCCTCTCTATATCGTTCCTTGTAGTACCTTTTCTTTCCAATAACTCGGAAAATTGCTCTGCATTTTTGGCCATCTCTTCTTGGAACTCTTCCCGTTTCTCTTCTACTTCTAGTTTATCTATTCTCCATTCGTGTAATTTTCTACCTCGTCTTTGTTTGATAACTCTTGTCTGTCGACTGTCTGTCCATATTAGACAGTGATCCGTAGTTCCTACGTCCGCTGCGCATACATGTAGTTATGTTTCCTTCCCACGTCCGTTTTCTACTACTATAAAGTCAAGGATAGAGCTTTCTCCTTTTTGTATGCACTGTCTAGTCCATTCCGGTTCTGCCTTTTTTACTCTGTCGTTCAACGTCTTCATCTCGTTGTGTTTGAGGAACTTCAACATCTCTTCCCCATTCTTATTTTTTGTTACTTCCCCATACGGTCCAATGCTCTCGTTCAGTTTGCTTGCCTTCCCAATTCTTGAATTGAAATCTCCCACTAGTACTACTTCTCCTTGCCTTTTATACTCCTGTACATCTACTGCTACTTCTCCGAACTTCCTCTGTATATCTTTTACCGTATTCTTCGACTCTGGGGGCATATATATGTTTCCTAAGAAGTAATATTTCGCTCCCCGCTCCCCTGGTATCTTAATCCATATGCGTTCGTCGAATTTAGTGTATTTGATCACCTCTATTACGTCACACAGGTATTATTTGACTAGGAACCCCCCGCCCCCCTATTCTTGCTACTCTGTCCCTTCCTCTTCTTCCCTATCCATGCGTACTCTCCAACTTTGCATCCTATCTCCCCCCCCTCTTTCTCCCATGGCTCTTGAATTCCCACTATGTCTAGGTCGCGCTTACTTACTTGTTCGACAATTTCGATCCTTTTTCGTTCTTCCGTGGCGAACCCACATACGTTCCATGATCCTATTCTCAGCCTCTTTTTCGTTTCACTATCCGCTCTAGTCTTACCTGTTCCTTCTCCGTTGTCGCTACGAGTATTTCTGTCATCTCTTCTTTGAGCATTCTTTCCATTTCCGTTTATGTGCTTGTCTTCTTGTTCTACGCCCCTATGTTTCTCCCCCATTCCCTTTGGACCACTTGCTGTTTCCTGCCTCCCCTTACCTTCGTTCACCCTAGAACTACGTCTTAGTTTCGCTGTTCCATTGGCTGTACATACTCTCCAGTCTTCTAACCCATGCCGACACTTTTTCTGTCTCTATCCTCTGCCACTCCATGCTCGCTGTCGGCTTTAGCGTGATTCGAAAGTGTTCTCCCTCTCGTTCTACGTTTCCTATTGCGAAGCAGTACAGTTCTACGTCTTCGTACTTCCTCTTGAACTCAATCCTCGTCATGTCGCTAGGAACTCCAAATATCAGCACTATTAGTACTTTACCCTGCCAGTCTTTCTTGCTCCACCCACCCTGCCTCACCGTCTTTCTCCTAATCCCTTCCGAGAATGTCTCCAGCGTGTTTGTGTTCATAATGGTAGTGGGAAATGTTCAAGTTACTGGGACTCCCCAATCCTAGTACTCGTTGGGGGTCTGGTGTCTTTCAGTTCTTTTGCCGGCGCACCACACTAAATAGTGTCTCCAACACGGGCTCGTAGCCTGGAGCCAAGTTCAACACCCTTAACACAAGTACCCCACGTTTGTGCCAGGCGATCTGCATGGTAACCATCCTGGCGTCCCACGATCGTATCTTGTTTCTTCTTGCTCCGCTGCTGTACTGGTTGCTTTTCTCCAGGGAGGTCATTTTTACCATGCAAGGTTCAAGGACGGCTTGCATAACACAAAATCTTACTCACACATCGGGATGCCCATTACGTCTCTTTCTCCGTCATATGTACGTTTCACCATGGGTAACTACCCCACTAATGCTCCCGAGTAGACCTTCACTGCCGAAAGCTTGGCCAACAATTCCCCCACACTTTGTACCGGCTTCTATCCTTCAAGATATCAAGATATCTACGTACCGCTTGGTTCTCCTTCTCTTTGTGGTCATGTGGTCGGTCAAATGCAAGGTGTTTGTTTCATGAGTATAATAGGTCTTGACTTAATGTCTTGAATCATCCACCCCTCCCCTTCATTTAGCGCTTGTTATGTGCACCAAATGTCGGGGATTTTAGGACTAATGTCAGACCAGACTTCCACCGCCCAATGGAAATCGGTAAAGTTTTACGGGTATCTTACCACGAGACCCAACCTTCATGTGAATTGAACATGTTGGGGTGACCATGCTGTATCTATGTGTGTGCATGTGAGGCGGTCCACCTTCATGCTAGGTTTTTGGTCTATCTTTTATGCATTTACTACCAGTATCATGATATACGGGAGAAGCGTTATACTTTTTTCATGTCTATATCTGGTATGGGTTCGGATATGGGGAAAAAAAAAGTTGTTAGTTGAGTTGTTTCATTCTAGCTCCGGTTTGTGGTTTGGTATGGGAAAAAACAAAACAAGACAAACAAACAATCAAACAAACAAGCGGTTAGGTGAGTAGTTTCATATATATTTCTGATTTGGGTTTTGGTATCGGGAAACAACATGGTTAGTTGAGTAGTTTCATGCCTGAATCCGGTTTGTGTTATTTATGGTGAAAAAAAAACTGGTTAGTTCAATTGTATCATGTCTAAATATGTTTTTCGCGTTTTCGGTATGATAAAAAAGAATATGTTGGCTGAGTAGTTCCATGTCTAATCTGGTTTGTGTTATGTTATGGTGAAAAAAAAAACTGGTTAGTTCAATTATTTCATGTCTAAATATGTTAGCTGAACAATTTCATGTCTAATCTGGTTTGTGTTATTTTATGGTGAAAAAAAACTGGTTAGTTCAATTATTTCACATCTAAATCTGGTTTTTGCGTTTTTGATGTGAGAAAAAAAAAATAGCTAGTTGAGTAATTTCATGTCTAAATCCGGTCTGTGTAATCATATGGGGGGAAAAAACTGGTTAGTTCAATTGTTTCATTTCTTAATTTGGTTTTTGCGTTTCGGTATGGGGGAAAAAATGTTAGTTGAGTAATTTCATGTCTATTTCTGGTTTTGTGTTTTGGTGCCGGAAAATAACTGTGAACCGTGTATATTATGTTGTGTTTGTTTTACCGGCGGGTCTGTTTTTTTTCTGTTGTTTGCATGGTGTATATGTCTGGTCTGGTCTATATGTCATTTATGTCGGAAGGAGCCGTCTGTACGTTTCATGTCTAGTGTCTGGTGGCTTGTTTTACGGCGTCGTCGCCACTCGACGCCAACCCGTCCGGATTTAGAGGAGGGGGGGGGGGGGGGGGTGTACTCATTATCATGCATGGCCGCAGTCGTATGACCATAGACCCTCGCATCTCTACAATGCCGGGACGGAGCGCGTCGGGTTTCCATAGACCAGGCATGCATTTCTTGCACCAAACGCGAAGCGCCGTGAGGTGGTGGGCGAGTCGCATGAAGGGTGAGCTGCATCCTACTAAGAACCGCTTTCGAGGCGGGTTTTCTTGTATATGGATGACAGCTTCAATGAATTGATTAAGTTTATGGTGTGGCCACTTCCAGAGACAGCAATGGGTTTACTATGTAACTGCCTCGTGGGTATCTCACCATATACACACTACGCGATGCGATCATCCCCCTTGTGCAGAGTAAAGGTTCTCCCCGCTCAAAAATGATCTAACTTGACCGCCAGCCGAGGCAGCCGCCAAAACAAAAAACAAAAAAACGGTACCCTGCCGGTCTAGCTCACGCAGTGAGAGGCATGTTTTACAGCGTCGTGGTCAATCTATATATACCAGGTATATGATAGGGGGGGGGCGTACTCATTTCATTCTTGCCTTGGCAGTTTGACCATTTTTTATTTTTTTTTATCCTCCGGCGGATTGGTAAAAATAAAGCTTAAGCTCACTAAGTTTGACCATTGACCAAGCATCCCTTCCGAGACGGTGCACCGTTCCTACTCCTAATAGAGACACCTCCAACAATTGGGCACTCATTACGATGTTCCCGTATATTACATGAAAATGTTTTGCTAATCTTATCCCCTTCCTGTTTCGCCGCCTGTCGCCACCATCTATCTCCTGGGATAGCGACCGTTTTCTCGCTGCTATCTAGTGCATCATAATCCTCCATGTCACATTCGTCTATCTCCCTCATCTCTTCTAACACATCCCGTTCCTCCTTGAACACTTCACATTATCCTGCTATGTGAGTTCTACTCTCTATTGCTTCGCCACACGGGCACATCTGTGTATCTATTTCCTCCTCCCGGCTACCGGTACACCTCTTTCTTCTTTCTGGCAGGTCCAGTTCACCGTGACGGAATAGCAGTTTCAGCGTTTCGCGAAGTGCATTGGGCCGTACAAATACGTTTTCATTCCTGTTGCTTCCCTCAATCCCCCGTACATCTCTACGTGTTTCTCCGATTCCGCCTTGTTTCTTAGCGCTAGCCTTTCCCTTCTTTCTGTCCTTTCTTCTATTTCTTCCTTGTACCTCCCAAACTTCCCGGCGGACATCGCCTCTTCTTGGTTTCCCCCTACATGCTTCCATACTTTCTCGTCTACGGTATTCCACCTTATTCCAGCTCGCCCTTTTGTTACTTTCTCCGATACTGCTCTATCAACTATGCTGGCACCCTCTTTTTGGCACGTTCCTTACTTTATATTGTCATTTCAACTTTCTCACGTCTCTATTTCTCTTGAATGGGCGCATTCCCCGTTCTGCTCTTAATACTGTACTACTAGTCCTACTTGAGCATCTTGGGAGTTTTTTTAGCTGCTGTTATCTGTACTGCTTCCAACTGTTTTACGAGTTTCGCGTTCCCTTCCCATACTTCTCCTGTATATTCCAGCTTTGGTACTATCACATTGATCAGGATACATCTCTTAATCCTGGTGTCATGGTTCGAGTCTGTTAGGATCGCACCCATCTTGCCTACGTCTGATTTGCCCTTTCCTACTACTTTGGCTATATGTGTATCCCAAGAGCAGTATTTTGAGATCGCTACGCCAAGGTACGTATGCTGGTGTACGATCGGCAATTCATCTTCTCCCCACTTCCAACTGGAATTTATCGGAATCACCTTATCTTCGGTACAAACAATTACTGCACACGTCTCGACGTTGGCCGTCCCCCTCTATTTCCTAGTGTATTATGGTGCCTTCTCTATGACGTGGGACCATAGTTAATAGGACCTGTGGTATACATAAAAACCTATATATTTAACCTTTTTTACTAACAATATTTGGTCCTATTAACTATGGCCCCTCGTGATAGTTGTTTCTGCAATTTTTCGGGTGCTGTTGATATCCCCACGAAGTCATCAGCAAACGCCAATCCCGACACCGTATCTTCTCTTACCTTGACTCCCTGCCTTGCTGCTTTTGACTGCTACTATCAGGTCGTTAATATATATCTTGAAATAGGTTGGGTGACAGCGTACATCCCTGTGCAACTCCTTGCAAAATATCAACGTACTTCGATGTTTCCCCGCCCAGCATGACAGCACGTCTCGCACATTTGGTCCTATTTTTCATTATTCTTCACATCTTTCCTCTCCCTATTCCCCATAATTGTCCCCACACTCCATTTCTCCGTGATGTGTCGTAGGCCTTCTGTACATCTAGAAAGAAACACTGCATGGTTAACCCCGCGTCTTTCCTACCTTGGATTATCTTGCCTAAGGTGTACACACGGTTTACGCAGCTACGGTTTGGCCTAAACCCTGCCTGCCCTTCGCTTATTTTGTCTTCCTTCTCCATCATCATCGTTCCCATTCTATCGTTCAAAATCTTACAAAATGTTTTGCCCACTGTGCTTAGTAGCGTTATCCCTCTATAGTTCCCCGGGTCAGCCGTATCTCCTTTCTTGAATAAGTTTACTACTACTCCTTCTCTCCACCTCCTGGGTGCGTACTCCTTTTTCCATATCCAGTTATACAACCATCATGGCAAGCATTCCTTCTCTCCCGTACTTTCATAAATTCATTCACTATTTGGCCTGCCCCTGCTGCCTTCCTATTCCTCAGTCTAGCTACAAATTGTTTTACCTTTTTCCTTGTGAACTCTCTCTCTGTAACCCTTCCGAACCACGGTCTTTCCTTTCTGGTGCATCTACGTTCGCCTCTGCCCACGCGTTGATTTCCTTCTCGAATTCTGCGTCGAACGTTTTGTTGGCTGTGGGTGTTCCTAGCTTACGGTAATGCTCGACAAGTACTTCCCTTCGAACTACTAACCATTTTACCGTTCCGTGCTCTTAAGGTAGCTTTTCCCGTGTCTGCCTCTCCTGCTTACTTGCCCAGTATCCCTTTTATCCCTACCCATATCTGCTTCATCCCGCCCTCAAAATCTTCATTCGTTTAATTTACTACGCCTTTCCATATCCCTTTCTTCTTCTTCTCTACCATCTCTTTTGCTTCATTTTTGCTGCAGTATAGCATATTCCTCCCATCCTGCCGTAGTTTTACTCGATGTGTACCTTGCGTGTGCCTTTCTCCTTACTGTTATAGCCTCTTTCACTTCCTCATCCCGCCATTTTACTGCTCTGCTGCATACTGTCAACTTCTTCCCCACTACTTTACTTGCTGTGGTCTTGACCAACTGCTCCCATCCTTCTATTATCCTAGCTCCTGCATCACCCCTCTCTATATCAGACCTTGTTGTACCTATTTTTTCCAATAGCTCGGAAAATTGCTCTGCATTTTTGGCCATATCTTCCTGGATCGCTTACCGTTGCTCGTCTACTTCTGGTTTATCTATTCTCCATCTGTGCAATTTCCTACCTCGTCTATGTTTGATAACTCTCTCGTCTGTTGACTGTGTGTTCATACTATACAGTGATCCGTAGTTCCTACGTCCACTGCGCATATATGTAGTTCCGTTTCCTTACCGCTTCCATTTTCAACCACAATTCCGTATAAAGCCAAGGATAGAGATTTCTCTCTTAAGTGTGCACTGCCTGGTCCATTCCAGTTCTGTCTTCTTTACTCTGTCGTTCGACGTCTGCATCTCGTTGTGATTGAGGAACTTAAACATATCTTCCCCATTTATGTTCTTTGTTACTTCACCATACTGTCCAATGCTCTCGTTCGGTTTGCTTGCCTTCCCAATTCTTGAATTAATATCTCCCACTACTGTAGTACTACGCCTCCTTGCCTCTTATACTTCTGTGCATCTACGGCTACTTTTCCGAACTTCCTCTGTATATCTTTTGTCGTTATTCTTCGACTCTGGGGGCATCTAGATGTTTCCCAAGAGGTAATATTTCGCTGCCCGCTTCCCTGGTACCTTGACCCATATGCTTTCGTCGAATGTACTGTCTTTGATCACCTCTATTATGTCACAGATATTATTTGACTAGGAACCCACGCCCCCCGCCCCCCTATTTCTTGCTATTATGTCCCTTCCTCTTTTCCCCATCCGTGCGTACTCTCCAACTTTGCATCCTATGCCCCCCCCCCCCCCCCCGGTCTATGGTCATACGACTACGGCCATGGATGAGATCGAGTACATCTCTCCTATCGAGTACACCCCCCCCCCCTTTCTCCCACGACGCTTGATTTTCCACTACGTCTAGGTCGCGCTTTCTTTTTATTTGTTCGGCAATTTCGATCATTTTGCGCTCGGTTCCGTGGCGAACCCACATACATTCCATGATCCTATTCTTAGCCTCTTTTTCGTTCCACTATCCGCTCTAGTCTGACATGTTGCTCCTTCTCCATTGCCGCTACAGAATATTTCTATTTCTTTCCTTTGAGCATTATTTTCGTTTCATTTTCTGATTTTATGTGGTTGTTCTGCGCCCCTATGTTTCTCCCCCATTCCCTTTGGGTCCCTTGCTGTTTCCTGCCTCCCCTCACCTTCCTTCGCCGTAGGACTGCGTCTGAGTTTCCCTATTCCATTAGCTATACATACTCTCCACCCTAGTTTTTTTAAACCCATGCCGACACTTTATTCTGTCTCTATCCTCCGCCGCTCCATGCTCGCTTTCGCTAGGAACTCCAAATATCAGCAGTACGAGTACTTTACCCTGCCAGTCTTTCTTTCTCCACCCACCCTGCCTCACCGTCTTTCTCCTAATCCCTTCCGAGAATGTCTCCAGCGTGTTTGTGTTCATAATGGTAGTGGGAAATGTTCAAGTTACTGGGACTCCCCAATCCTAGTACTCGTTGGGGGTCTGGTGTCTTTCAGTTCTTTTGCCGGCGCACCACACTAAATAGTGTCTCCAACACGGGCTCGTAGCCTGGAGCCAAGTTCAACACCCTTAACACAAGTACCCCACGTTTGTGCCAGGCGATCTGCATGGTAACCATCCTGGCGTCCCACGATCGTATCTTGTTTCTTCTTGCTCCGCTGCTGTACTGGTTACTTTTCTCCAGGGAGGTCATTTTTACCATGCAAGGTTCAAGGACGGCTTGCATAACACAAAATCTTACTCACACATCGGGATGCCCCGTACGTCTCTTTCTCCGTCATATGTACGTTTCACCATGGGTAACTACCCCACTAATGCTCCCGAGTAGACCTTCACTGCCGAAAGCTTGGCCAACAATCCCCCCACACTTTGTACCGGCTTCTATCCTTCCAGATATCAAGATATCTACGTACCGCTTGGTTCTCCTTCTCTTTGTGGTCATGTGGTCGGTCAAATGCAAGGTGTTTGTTTCATGAGTATAATAGGTCTTGACTTAATGTCTTGAATCATCCACCCCTTCCCTTCATTTAGCGCTTGTTATGTGCACCAAATGTCGGGGATTTTAGGACTAATGTCAGACCAGACTTCCACCGCCCAATGGAAATCGGTATTTTTTACGGGTATCTTACCACAAGACCCAACCTTCATGTGAATTGAACATCTTGGGGTGACCATGCTGTATCTATGTGTGTGCATGTGAGGCGGTCTGCCTTCATGCTAGGTTTTCTGTCTATCTTTTACGCCTTTACTACCAGTAATAGTATGATATGGGAGAAACTATATACTTTTTTTCATGCCTACGTCTGGTATGGGTTCGGATAAGGGGGGAAAAAACTTGTTAGTTGCGTTGTTTCGTGTCTAGCTCCGGTTTGTGGTTTGGTATGGGAAACAAAAACGAACGGTTAGGTGAGTAATTTCATATGTATATGTCTGATTTGGGTTTCGGTATCGGAAAAAAATGATTAGTCGAGTAATTTCATGTCTAGGTCCGGTTTGTGTTATGATATGGGAAAAAAAAGCTGTTCAGTTCAATTGTTTCACGTCTTGATCTGTTTTTAACATTTTTGGTACGATAAATAAAACTAGTTAGTTGGGTAATTTCATGTTTAAAACCGGTTTGTGTATTGGTAAGGGGGAACGAAAAAACTGGTTAGTTCAATGGTTTCACTTTAATCTGGTTTTTGCGTGTGTGGTTTAAGAAAAAAAATAGTTAGGGTCATTCTTATCGGAGAGCGTTTTTTCCAAAATTTCCAAAGTTTGGAAATAATTGGAGATATGTATCGATATACGGAGGCGTTCTGTCACTATTCGTGAAATTCTCCAGAAGCAAAAATATCAAGTTCGTTAACATTCCAATATTTGGAAAAAAAAAAACAGGAAAATATGGAAGATTGAAAAATTGCGCGAAAAAAATGTCGAAAACTTGGGGAAAAAGCTCTCCGATAAGAATGACCCTTAGTTGAGTATTTCATGTCTAAATCCGGTTTGTGTAATCATAATGGGGGAAAAAACTGGTTTGTTCGTTTTTTTTACGTCTAAATCTGGTTTTTGCGTTTTGGGTATGATAAACAAAGTACCGGGTAGTTTGTTCAGAAATTTCATGTCTAAATCCGAGGGGGTATACTCGATATTATGCACGGCCTTACTCGTATGATCATAGACCCTCGCACCCCTACAATCCAGAGACGGAGCACGTCCGGTTTTCCCCGACCAGGCAGACATTGCCTGCTCCAAGCATGAAGCGCCCTGAGGTGTTCGGCAAGTCGCGTAAAGGGTAAGCTGCATCCTACTAAAGACCGCACATGGATGACATCTTCGATGAAGTTGTTTTCCGGTGTGGCCGCCTTCCAGACACAGCAATCGGGGTACTATGTAGCTGCCTCGAGGGTGCCTCACCGTAAACATACGTGATGCGATTATTCTCCTTGTGCGTAGTAAAGATTTCCCCCCCCGCACAAATGATTTATGAGTGGATTGCCAGCTGTGACCGACCGCCAAGACAAAAATAAATCAATACCTTGGTTGTCTTGCTCATGTAACGAGCGGCGTGTTTTTTAGTGCCGTTGCCAACCGACGCCCATCCGACCTAAATACAATATATGGGAGGGGTTGTCGCGAAGAATTTGTGAAAGGTAGCCCCAAAGTGCGGTTCGAACTCAACTGGGCGGACAGGTCGAGGGGAGGGGGTCACGTACCAGCGCCACGATTCTCGCTCCTCGTGGGCGTTTTACTGCGACTCCTTGGACTGGTGCACGTTGTACTGCTTCCCTTGATCCAGCGTCTTGATTGTGTTGCTCTACGCATACCTCCGCCATCCACACCAACCGCGTTAACTGTCAACAACCTGTGGGAGTCGTATTGCTTTAATTTTACGAGCCAACGACTGCAGGTGTATAGAGTCCCGGCCTCTCGGGCATCACAGCCAACAAAGCATCCTTGAGCACACGTCTCTTGCCTAATTCTTGAGCAATAGTTCTCGGAAGTACTTGGACTCGGTACGGATGAAAAATGGTGTGCCCCCCTCCAACTTCAACAGGTTCTCCCACCCGACCCATGCCCCAGGTACGGGAGTCTTCTTCAATTAAAGGTGCAAGCGTGTCCAACTGGAACGTGTCTGTCTACCTGTCAAGTCGAAACTTGTCTTTTCGAATAATTAAATACCACGTATACGTTCTGCCATTATATGCAAATACTGCACGAAGGCACACACCGAACGAGCAATGAATGCACGAAGACACGACGAACCGAAATTGAAACACAACACACCACCAATAAATTAAACGACACCAAATTACACACCTACTCACGTCGTCAACGCGAGCGATACTGGTGTCTTCCGCAAGCAAACGTCCAAACGTGTCCGACTCAAATGTGCCTGACTGTTAGGTCGAAAACTGTTATTTCGAAGCTTGGGAGTAAGTACCACATACATTTTCTACCATTGCAAGCAAATACTGCATGGAGCCACCGCCAATGAGAAAAAAGTTCGCAAAGACACCACCGAGCAAAACGAAACACACCATAGTGATACTCAAATGAAACACACCAGCCAACACACCTACTCCAGTCGTCAGCGCGGGCAAGCGCGTCGTCGCCGCGGGTGTTGCGTAGCACCGGCGGAGAGAGGGAGGGACCGATGGAGGAGGGTGGCACGCAGCACCCATCATCAGTCAGCACGCAGAAGTTTGGGCGGACAGTGTATGGCATTATATGCAACAATCGATCCTAATGTTTACGGACAAAGTGTATGTTTTCGGAAACGTGGTTAAATGGAATGTTGGTTGTGCGAGGGGGGCGCGAACACACCATCAGCCACTAACAGCACCATCAATCACGCAGCAACGAAACAGGCAGATAAGAGGCCTCGGATGTAGGCATCCTCTGTTGCAGCGCGGTCGTGCTGGGATTTATGCATCGAAGCGTAGCGACTGTACTGACCAGTGCTGCGTGGAAGGTCCATTGTACAGGTAGGGAATGAGCTGTAGGAAATCCTGCCGTAACAATGGAGGTTTACAGCGCATAGTTTCCTCACATGGGAAGGCCTCTGGTTTTTGCTGATAGTGCCAACACACAGCGATTGGACCGACCTGGTGTTTACTAAACACCACCCAACGAAAGAAAGAAAAGCAAGCCCTAGAGATCTGTGATACCTGTCGTGTCGGCCTCGCGCCTATCGTGCACCGCTGTGCCCGTCACCGCACCCGCTGCACCGCTGTCCATCCGCGTTGTCTGTTCCGACCCACAACGGTAACACTGTACAACCGATTGAGGTCCTCACTCCCAGCCCCAGAGGTACTACATTCGAACTCAAAGAGCACCAGGTAAGCCAGTCTCAGATGTGAGGAGCCGAGTTCTTTTAGCGTCCGAGGGCTGAAAGCTTCTGCATCACTTTATCACCGTCAGAAATCAGGAGTGGCGCAAGGCAACAGGGGACAATAGCAGGTGAACCCCGCGTTGTACAACACAACACGCAACAACAGCAACGCTGCAGAAGGCAACACGCAGGAGGCAACAACAACGCAGACGCCGAAACGCAGAAGCCAATAACCACGATCAGTAGAGTGAATCACCACCACAAATATCGTGGCGAGAGACAATTTCCACGGACAGCGGGAGTGCGAGAGAGCAAAACTAGCAGCACGACGAGCAGCAAGCAGATTGGTGCGAGGCGTCTTCCTTCTCATACTTTTTTCTATGGTCATCATGGCTATTGGCCGCGAGTCCCCAACCCCACTGTAGTTAACGTCAACCCCCCACCGTCAAAGCCTTATTTTTATCAATCTGCCGGAGGGTTAAAAAAAAAAGAAGCCACGACCATCAACACCCACTGCGTCGGCCGAAGGGGGCCTTCGCCGGCGATTCACCGCCGGATGTTTCAAGACTGACTGCGTAAGTTTTTTGCGACCTAGGACATCCCATGGCAAAATATTCCGTTCTAGTATTGAATCCGATCGACTTTGTTATATCGCCGGTCTAGAATTGACGGTATTGAGATATCGATGTGTTTTGCGATCTCCGAAAACAATGCCGATCTTGAACGATCTCGATGCCCACAAAAAAAATGAAATCAGGGTTTTGCAGCTGACGCCACCCACTGATTGCACTCGGACGGGTCTGCTGCGCACATACGTAACAGGTCTAGTGCAACGAATAAAAAACAGCGTTGTACTGTTGTGTCTATACGATATGATACAGCAGTAAATATTATTTCTTCCGCAGCCGATTGAGCGACCAAGCAAGCTGGCGCCGGCGCTCGACAATAGCAAGGAAGGAGCTGTCTGGAGAGGAAGGTCTACGATATTACCCTTTCTCTAGCAACGTAGTTTCACATTAAAAAAATCCCCCTCTTTTCCTGGAAGTTCCTGTTTAGAAACTTAGTCTATTCGAAATCATCAACGTTGAAAACAACATCGTTTCATTCCTCTTCTGTCTGTCCTTGATTACCTACGTTCGTGCGAGCGTCCACCCTAACTATTTAAGTAGTACGCTGGGCAACAGCAGCGCAACGTATATCTTTGGTGACGCTCTACATACCTATTTGGTTACCATGTTGCTTTAACTCCATGTTCCCCGTTCTGACTCATCCCAGTACACGATTTACTGCATCGCAGCGATACTGCCTAGCCCTCTCAACAATTGATGCTTTATTAGCTGCTGGGGCGTGAGAGTGATGGCACGCCAGCCGCGTTACGGTGTCAACTGCGGTGCTTTTGGCGCAGATCGAGCGGCCCCGCGCGGATTCAGGCAACGGGATGAGCCTCGCGACCTCGCTTCATGCTCTTGCAGACGAAGTCAGGGACAAGGTGCACTCTCCGCGTCCGCTGTTTTTTCAATATCTCTTCGATCTCCAACGACAACGTTATTTTCCTTGAGAAAAGGTACTAGGAACGATGTTAACCCTTTTAGAACCGCGGTCCCGTTTTGGGGACAAACCACTCAATGTTTAAGTAGTTTATCCCCAAAACGGGACTGCGGTTCTAAATGGGTCAATTGCGTCGGTGTGAATTGTTCAAGGGTACGAACCGTCAAGAGTGATAGCCGTGGCACTCCCGCCTTATGCGGAAGAATGGAAAGGAGTGAATGGCTCAGTCGAACGTTTCAGCTGCGGAAATAGCGTTGTGCCCTCTATAAGTCCCATCTATCGCTGCTGCCGCGAGCGATCGCCTTTCCGCAGCTAATTCCGGTGAATAGACACTCCGCAGGCTCAGCTCTCGGAAACGCTGCGGACGCAGTTCAAGGGCGAAGCTGAACAAATGCGAGGACAATTCCTCGGCCAGATCCGAGGAACCGTCTACAAGAAATGTCACTTCACCGCAATCCTCTCCCACGTTTCTGGACGCAGGCCCCAGGCATGGGGCGGCGGCGGCGACGGCGCAGATGTGGCCATCAGATAGCTAATCTGGGCAGCGACCACAACTAAAGTCGCGGATCTTAGTCGTAGAATACACTCTCCTGGGAGACATGATCGACTCTTTTACTGACGCGGACAGGCTGGAGAAGTGGCTTCACGGCGTCACCTGCATGGTGAGCTGTTGGAGCGCGGGTTAAGAACTTAAAGCGTAGCGACTTTCGTGACCAGTGCTTCGTAGAGGGTCCATTGTGAGGGCGCCATCGTGTCCCTGTGGCATGCTCTGCCCAAGCCGGCAACAAATTGCTCTTTACTCGGAACCACATCCAAAGTGAGATGCCAAAGTCAAAGCGCTAGACTCACCTCCAATCGATATGTCCACTGGTCACGTGTCCACCTTTTGTGCACATATATCGCTCGCAACGCGCTTGGTTCCTCGTTTATCGACCACGTTGCTCGTTCTGACATATTTATATCTGGAGTCTCATGATCACTCTGGACCTCCGACGAGCTAGCTGGGAATTTTTTCTAGTCTCTTCGTCGAAACTCAAGTCAGCATAGAGGTGAGAGCCAGTCCCGACTCCGAGGAGCTAGCTGGTCGAATTCTCTGATCTTTTCATCGAACTCAGTCAGCATAGAGGTGAGAGCCAGTCTCAATCGTAGCGGTCCTAGGGTACAGTGGCCCGAGGGCTCACGCTGCCGCATAACCTCATCACGTTCAATGCTCACAGCGTAAATTAGTGTTTCCCGAGTCGTCCTTAGCGGCGTCGGAGGCGTTTCGACAGGAGATGATGAGGTTGCGGCTTGCGAGTGAGCGGATGCGTCGGTTCGTAGTTTATGTTCGCGTTTCGCTATAGATGCGACACAGACGGGGGCGCGTTAGGTACCCGGGATTGGCTCGTGGTCTGGGGTGCTTCTCATGTTTGCTGACGCTCGGTCGGTCGGTTGCGTACTGATGCCAGCCAAGAAAGGTAGCTTCGAGTGTGTTCACCGTGTTGGTTTCGTGCCCGCTGTCTCTTGGAGGCGACACTCATAGTGTATATACCTGCAAATAGCTCGTAGTGCGCTTGCACCCTTCAGATCGGTTATCGTTGGATTGGAAGGGATTCGTGTGGGTTTTCCGTTATCATAGTGCAGGAGCTGTTGCCCCTCGCCGTGGAGTCATGGAAGATGACAGCCGAATACGTGCCAGAGGCGTCATACTCCCGTCGGTATTCGCCTACCTGGTAATGCTGGCACAGGTAGACCAACCCTTCCGCGTAGCACTTGTGTTTTACTGTTCCGATGCCTTCGGCTCGTGAAGCTCATCCTCCACCCCCCCCCGCCCATCCGATTCCGCGCGCCCCATATGCGGCAGGCAACTTGGCGGCTAGTCCATGGCGGGGATTAATGTGGCCAAAGCGGTCCCGGTCACGTGGGTACCGGACAACGTGATCGGTGTTGGTTCATCGGCGCGACGAGATAAATGCTGGTTGACACCTCGGACAAATGACAGTTGTGTTCCATAACTTGGTCCACACTTGTTTTAGTGATTGTCTGGTGTTGAGGGAATGATTGGCTTCTGCAACATAGTCAGTGGCACGCCCCCGCGCGCTTTGACATACTTTCCGGAATTAGGATGTTGGAAGGTACGGCATCTGTCACTCGAGCCGTGGGGAGGGACGATCATAACTATAACTGGTAGTTGAACGGGTTTTCTCTGGGCTGGGCTTTGACAGTATCTCCGGAGTACTTTTTGTTGTGTACAAACGTAACTACGTACGTCAGCTCCCGATCGATCGATACCCCATGTTGCAAGGTGCGTACTCGCGTTTGCGCGTTTCCTACATCCTGGCGAATGACTATTTGGCCGGTGACCCCCGTGGGTGCTACCAGGGCCTAAGAGACGATATTTATTGCAGGCGCGATATCCAGATGTTTTTTTGGCCCATTCTATTTCCTTCATATCATAGCCAACGCAACAGGTACCACGAGCGAGGGGGACAAACGACACTGAAAAAAACTCCACATATACATTATACTCCCTGTAAATGTTGCAGCAGGTCACAGCAGAGGTCCAGACCAGGCTTGGCGCTCCGGTTAACCGCACTGTTAGTCTTGATATAACGCGCTTGGCGAATGTTGCATGCCCTCATCATTTCTTCTGCGCTTCATGTATGACAAAGAATATAATGCACACACATATGGTAGAAGAAGTTGCAGGCCCGATCCAACTTTGTCAAGCAGTTCTCACTCCCAGATTTTCGAGAGGTGTTTGACGACAACCCATTGAGTGCCTCGTCAACCACTACTGAATAGTATGTACTCGGCGAAGACGGGATCCGGACGTCTGAGCTCCGAAAGTAGGGCCACGAAGGAAATCATAACAAGCTCAAGCAGAGAATGACACCGCCCTATAGCATTAATACATTTTTTTGCCTTACGGCTTCAAATCTGTGTTCAGACAGGGGTACTGGATTTATCTCGGCGTGTTTCGGCGTTGGGGCAGTCCTAGTTGCAGCCATTGTTCCCCACGCTAGAACTCTGCTCTTGCGATTGCGCAAAAGATTACGAAAGCGCGCCCGATCAACTCTGTACTTTTACAGTATTTTCGTAGTTGATGGGACTTGGACCCATCTCCATATATACAATTCTACAAGGGGGGCTTCGCCGCGGCGGCCTGACGACTGTCTGCGGCTCCGCACATGGCCGTCATGGCAACGCGGTGTTATGCTTCTTTAAGAGTAATACCCTATTAGTTAGCATGCCGAGGCCGCTCAAAAACGACTGTACTGCAAAGGGATGTACTAAATCAACTTCGTTCGTTCGTAGTAAAAAAAGATGGCCGCGAGTACTGCTGTGTGAAGACCTCGAGTGGCAGGTATACGGTGGTGAACAACCAGCAACAAACAGCACCCGCACTATGTATACACCCACCACTGTATTTGCGTATTTGTCGTAGAGTAAACGAAGTGAGCTACTCGTACCGAGATCCAAAGAGAGAAGCGAGAGCAAAGCAGGCGAAACACGAGGGTACGACAGCATCGCCCACGAGCCCCACAGCCCCACACCCAAACTGCACGCAAACCAGGGGCGTCAAGGTCTTCGGCGTGGCGGCAACAACAACCCAAAGAGCAGAAAACTACGAAAGCAGCGGCAGCATCAGCAACAAAGACTACATCGTGTTACAATGTTACAGTGTTACACTATTACTCAAGGCCGGGATACTGCGAGTGCTGAAAGTATGAACAGAGTACTGACGGCCGAAATACTGCGAGCACTGGCAGTTAATACTCAAAAACAAACACGGTAGTGGTTGATAGTTATTTCTCTTCGAATTGGTAATCCCCAACCGAACGCTATCCTTAACCCGAACTTACCAATCCGAATACTACCACCGACCACCGCCACCCCAAACGTCATACACGCGTATTGCAGTACGTAAGAAGCGTGGTAGTAGGGTCAGAAGACAGTGGACGTGGTGACGAACATGTTGCCCAGGTTTTTATGTTCCTTCTTTGCCGATTGGTGCTGGTTTTCACCTGATCACATCCAAAATGTACCTGGCTCCCAAGTGACCAGGAGGTGTATGTATCGGCTGTAGTAGTACCTGTTTTGCCGCTTTCCTACTTTGAAGTCCGAAGGATCCCAGAAAATCCATGCCTTCATCCAATCTTAAATATGGTACGGCAGTATTTTGTCTCTCTACCGTGAATCATTTAGTGTAAGTATTGGATTGGATGAGGCCTCCTGCGCCGGCCTGTGGTCCCGCCCATACTTCGTCACGCCTCCTTTCAGATTGCCTTTCTTTGTAGTTGACCCCTGGTCCGGGGCAGAATAATCTCACCCAAACTTCTATCACCTTAACTCAGTCCTTACCCGCACCCGCCGCAAATTCCTTTCTGAACTCCGGCGACAACGGCAGCTCGCTAGCGTCCGCGTAGCTCTGGCCACGTTTCTTCTTGCTACCCCGCACTTGTCCACTCGCACCCCTATCATATGTGTGTACATTGTATTATTAATACTGTAAGAATACTGTACTTCACAGGGGGCCGGGAACCCCCCCCCTGGACAATGTGGGCTAAAACACTTCTTGTCTAGTGGAGACATAGAGCAATGTAGCAAGCCCCACAAGATGTGTCAACAGCCTCTCAATTCGGGGCGTGTAATTGTGTGCTACGTTGCTCACAAAGTCTTCAAAATTTTGACGACCACCTTACTTATAAATTATGCAACAGGGGGGGGTCGGCCACCTTGCGTTGCAGATTTTCCCGTAGAAACACGGCGGCAGGGTGGCTCTCTCCAACCGAACCATCAATCAACCAACCAATCAATGCTACTCGTATTATTGGCGATTGCCTTTCAAAAACGCACGTGTACTTTACGCCTGTAGTCGCTCTGTTGAGGAAATTACTCAGCGTCATCTGCGCACGCACACCATAGTACGTATCAATAAAAAATACAAGGCGCTTCGCTCCGCGGACGGCCTGCGCCGCCCGCTACGCTCGCTCAAGAAGAAAAAGTACATCGAATTACGCGAAGCGGACAGAAGGTCGATGATTGAACATTTATTTCAAGACTGTTATGTTGTAGTTGCAAATTGGCGACTTGATAATGCCAAGAGTCACATGCCGTACGTACGTACATACCCCAGGTAGGGTACTGATTTTCTTCTTTCGGTATGTTGTATGATATGTACCTGGTATGTACGCACGTGCGAGAAAGGACAGCATGGCACAGCAGCAGCACCGCAAAAACAATGAAAACGAAACCGAAAAATTAAAAATTCGGAAAGAAGAGAAAAAATTTCCCGTCCGCTCTCATGTAATAATTGTCTGCCCCTGGAACACCTTGCACCAGTCAAAGAATAAAAAATAAAAAAATGAACAGCAGAGCTTGGCTGTCAGCCTCGTATGCCACCGGCCCCTCTCTCGACCACCTCGCCACAGATTCGGTCCGCGTAAAGCTTTCCTCCCTCTCTGTCACAGTGATCCCCGTCGCCCGCCCCGCGTGAAGCCCGGTGCTCGCCGTGGCCCTCGTTCGCCAGCTCGACGATGTCCATGGTCAGACCGGCGTTCATCTCTTTGCATAGTTCAGCGTGGTCGCAAAAATAAGCACCGCTTGAATGTCAGCTTGCAATCCCGAACGACCCTTATGGACTCGTACATGCTAGGCCTAATTTTTCAGATGGAGGCAGAACAGAGCCCATTCATGTTTCCCTTGTGTCTCGAGGCACACACGACGCCTAGCCACGAAAACCGCGACCGCGCTCCTTGCAACCCCCCCTCTACCCGCCAGCATAATCAGCCGACACCCGCGACGGCGCCGGGCTCGCCAGCGTCGCCGTGCTCCGACTACACACACGCACACGAAACGGAAGAAGAAAAAAGGGGAAAAAAAACTGAAAGTGCAAAAGAAATTTCAACCAGCCGGTGAAAAAAAGCGAAAGAGAGCCTCCCAAACCGCTGAAAAAACAAAATCGACTTCTTCTTTTCCCGAGATTTGTTTTCTATTGTTCCGAGAAAAAAAGTGTGGCATGAGAAGCGAGCACGCAAAGAAAGCAAAGAACGAGAAGGAAGCAAAGATCGTAGAAGCAACAAAAAATCCAGGGCTTTTCGCGGGTCATGACCCGACCCGCAGGTCGGGTCACTTGATGTTCAAAATGTCACGGGTCGGGTCGGGTCGGGTCAGGAAGACTTAGTGTTCAAAACCTCACGGGTCGGGTCGGGTCGGGTCAAGATTTTTTCAAAGCTCGCGGGTCGGGTCAGGTCGGGTCAAGAGTTTTTCAAATATCACGGGTCGGGTCGGGTCGGGTCAAGAGGTAGGTGATGAAAAGCTTACGGGTCGGGTCAGGACATGACCCGCGAGAAGCGGGTCACTCGCGGGTCGGGCCAGCATGACCCGCGAGTTGTTTTTTGCTGACCCGCGGGTCGGACCCGCGCATTCGG
The DNA here is from genome assembly GCA_031213475.1 of Nereocystis luetkeana. Lineage (NCBI taxonomy): Eukaryota > Phaeophyceae > Laminariales > Laminariaceae > Nereocystis > Nereocystis luetkeana. The sequence continues at coordinate 3,785,291 of JARUPZ010000011.1, read as the reverse complement.
CTCGCGGACCCGACACTTGAATAACTTCCCGCTCTCTTACCCAAAGGCTTCTCTCGTACCAATACTCCATAACACCCCTTTATTGGTATCATATTCAGACATTAAAACACCGCCAAATTCATATACGCATGCCCGCATCCATTCATACCCACTACAGCCAGGTCATACATCGCTTCGGGGCACTAAAATGAACATTAAATTGTTTTTGAAGTGCCCACCTACGGGCCAGATCCGCGGGTCGAACCTTCGGGTCAAGATAAATGGTCTCGCGGGTCAAGGTGACCCGACCCGCATGAAACCCGTGTCTCACGGGTCAGTCGGAAAGTGGCGGGTCGGCTCGGGTTGGGTCAGGAGGTTTCGAAATCTCGCGGGTCGGGTCGGGTCGGGTCAAGAGATATTCAAATAATCTCACGGGTCGGGTCAAGTCAATATACCTAAAAATTTTCGCGGGTCGGGTCGGGTCCGCTGACCCGACCCGACCCGACCCGACCCGTGAGGTTAGACCTGACCCGCGAAAAGCCCTGAAAAAATCGTGGGAGACTCGCTGAGCGTGAGGCAGGTCCTTATGATCAAGTGATTTTAGGAAATAAAAGGGTAACTTCAAGTAAGTAGGAGGCAGGTGCTTATAGTCGAGTGATTTTAGGAAAAGGGTAACTTTAAGTATGTGTATGTACTGCACAACAGCGCACCAGCATCAAATATTCTATATCGAACACATAGAATATCAACACTTCATGTATGTATAGGCGGTCGCCCCGGTAGTCTATTAATAGTGGTTAGACTCGAATGCTACAGTAGTACTGCTGTTAGGAGTGGTAGCATTGATACCCGAGTTCGAACCTCGCCGTGGTGAGAATTTGACGTCATTTTTGCAAATAAATACCTGGTATAAAATGGTAGGAACCAACGACGGGTGATTCGTAGCGTGGGTGACCGGAATTCAACGCGGGTCGAGGGAAGAAAAGGCCGCACAGTCTTTCTCGCGATAAAAATGCAAGGCTTGAATCCTATTGGGGAGGGGGGATAAGAGGCTACCTGGTATATACTTGGTGATCCCGGATCTTAGTTACTACCAGGTATGAATACTACAGCGCAGTAGGATGTAGAGAGAATTGGAGGGCGGAAACAAAATGAGACGGAGCAAAACGAAAAGAAGAGAGAAAAAAACAGGCAGGTTCCAAAATCCTGGAACCATATATATATTATGCTCAAACCTTGTCGTACGTTGCACATGGGGGAATTTTCGTTTTTCTTGGTCTTGCTTGTAGCAAAAATTGTTTTTTTTTTGTCTATTTTCCGGCGAGCCCCAAAGCCGTGATCCTCTCCACCCCTTTATCTCCGTCTACCGCAGAGTTGGAAGTTTCGGTCTCTTGCAACCCCCGCGAGAAGCCCCGGCGTCGCAAGCCGTGATATACGAACACAGCAGAGGGAGAGAGATAGAGTGAGCGCGATGCAGGCTGCGATGAGCGGATCCCGAGGTCGTGCTTCGAAGCATCCTCGTCGGGCGTGCCTTATGCTGGCCAGGCTGCCCTTTCTGGTGCTGCTGGTATGTGTGGTTATTATCATGAAGCACCCCGTCAGGGCGGAGAACGTACCGGAACCACCTGACGACGCCGATGAAGAAGCCGATGTATCCTTAGTCATCTCGTCGTGCGTCGACCTCCCCGATGAACGCACGGAGGTCTTCGGGATCGTGAGGGTCGTGGGAGACATAATCTGCTCGGAGAACCGGGTGAGCAACACAAGCAACTCACGATGCTTCCTTTTGTGGTACGTAGGTCTCTTTTCTGTGACAGTAAATAGTGTACTTGGTACGCATTTATTTGTGATCAAAACTCCGCATTTTTGGAAAGTCCCTTTGATGGGGTGTCCCCATCTGAGCCAAGGGGGGCTCCTATTAATAGTCGACTGGTACTGCCGCAGCCTATCTATGCCAGCTTGCCTATCAGACTACGAGGCGAACCTTTTCCTTTAGTGTAGCGATAGAGTCAAGCACCGGCACAGCAACCAAAATTTGGCCGATAACCAAGCCACGAGCGGCCCGAAACTGGAGTCACAAACGACTGCTGCTGCCTGCCGTTGGTCCGTTTTACAAGGAACTCCAGGCGCTAAAACTAGTATATAAAACCAAAATAGACCTTGACGGCTACAGCAGTAGTAGAGCGTCAACCGACATCTTTGCTTTCAGCCCGGACTCGGCCGGCGATGGCGACGCTCCGTGAGACCTTCCGAGGTTCCTGGTTGCCCGACTTGCGCTGCACTGAACCAAGAGTGCTTTGCACGCCCTGTGCTTGTCCAGAGAATCACGCAGAAGCATTCCTTATAAAGTTTGTCGAAAAGTATGTCCTCCCAACTTTTCTCCCACGCGCATCGTATCGAAGATTTCGGTTGACGGCACTCTCTTCTTGCCCCTGGTTGGCCAGCCGTCAAGAAGTCCCTCACATAAAACCTCTCGACAGTACGCTTCCCCACAGATCCGTGGGCTGGAGGTGTACGGGGTCGTTGCACTGCTGCTGGAAGATACCATCTGCCAGCAGGATTGGGTGCGCAGCACGAGCAACTTGCTCTAGGCGGATCGATACTACTTGTTGGTCTCTTTTCTGTGCTGCATTCAGAGTGCACATTTATTTATTACGGGGGGCCATAGTTAACAGGACCAAATATTGTTAGTAAAAATGGTTAAATATATAGGTTTTTATGTATAACATAGGTCCTGTTAACTAGGGTCCCCCGTAATAGAAGATCGTTTTGTATGGATGTCTCGAGCGGAGGCACGGGGGCTTCCTAGCCGATTAATACCGCCGTAGCCTGTGACAGCTTGGTCATCAAAACTGCTGTATGTAGACAAAAGTTGTGCTCTCAAGCAGCGACAGAGTCGAGCACCGGCACAGCAACCACGCCACCACACTGTGAGCAATACCTGGCAGTCAAGTATTTGTACGCAGGACCTACGGTACAGGAGAAAAAAAAAACTGTTGCCGCCGGTCTGTTTCACATCACCATCGGTCGACGGCACTCACTGCTGTTCCACCTTGCTTGATGGACAGCCGTCAAGGAACTCCGCAAACTCAAAGTAAGTGTATAAAGTTATCATGGACCTTGACGGTTCGAAACTAAACCATCAACCGGCATCTTGATTGGGAAAGCATCTGGGCTGTTGCCCACCTTGCTTGAGCTTTCAGCTCCGACTCGGCAGGAAAATTTAAATGGTGCGGTTCCGCGTGACCCTCCGAGGCCTCTGGTCACTCGACTTGCACTGCACGGAACCAGGGGTACTTCGTACGCCCTGTGATTGTCTGTCCGCGTCTGCAAGAGTTTCGAACAACCTTTGGAAATGCACACCTTTCGTTTGCCGAAAGCCACCGGTGTACGCGTACAGCAGTAGTAGTAGTGCGCCTTGACGGACAGCCGTCCAGGCAATCCCTACGCTAAAACTTGGCACATTCAATCGGAGATTTTAGTTGGCGATCGTCTTGCCCCTTGACGGACAGCGGTCATGGAGCTCCCTACACTAAAACTAGTACATTACGGTCGTCTAATGATAGGCTGTCATATGTAGAGTGTAATAAAGTTGTAGAACATACGTACACGACCAGTACTCGTACATACAATAATAGTAGTACCATAGTATTTTAGACTCATCCTTGATTATACTGAATGAAGCAGTTTTGTTTCATATTTTAGTCATGAATCAGTCGCGTGGAGGTACGCTTTTTAGAGTGATGATGTGTAAGGAGAGCAATGAGCGTAATATTATCCTCCATCCATCGCGGTCTTGGGCATGCAGCACATACATGTCATGTATTCGACGTCAGATCCACCAGCCACGTGTAGAGTACAGAGCCAGCCGGTCTGATATCCTCTCGTGCATCACTGCCTGCACGAGCCTGTGATTGGCGTTTGCCTTATTAGCGAGAAGAAGCAAGCCGACACCAGAAAGAGGGAAAGCCATACTCGCATCATGTATATATCATTAGGATATATTATGTTAGAGTCCCCAGGCTTTGAGGCTTACGGTTACGGCCGCCAATACCCGCGAAGAAGCTGATATAAGGCACGTTGCAATGCAAGGCTCATGCCCCCACGTTTCGGGAAACACACTTACTTGAAACTACTGTAGTGTAGAGAGAGTGGCGTATGAGTTGCATTTTACCGGGCCTTCGCTTGCCCTGACGGCGATTTTCGAGTCCAATCAATACCATTTTGGGCGGGGCTCCCAAAAGTGCGGGACAGTAGGACCTTCAGTATTAAAGAGGCGCTATGGTACGCTGGGAGGCATTGTATCCTCGAAAAAATGTTCAGGCCTCTACCCTGTTGTTCCCTGCTTGAGGTGTTTCCGGGCTAGATAAAAACGGCATTATTTGTTCAACCTACGTACATGAAACATTTTGGCCCCCCGAGACATGAACAGTGTCGGATATTTTGCTGTTGCTTCAGATAGATGTGATTGAAGTTGCTCGTTATTACTTGTTGTTGTCGTTGTTGTTGTTGTTGTTGTTGTTGTTGTTGTTGTTGTCGTTGTTGTTGTTGTTGTTCTTGTTGTTCTTGTTGTTGTGGTGCCGCCGTTGTTGTGGCGTTTTTTACTGATTGCTGTTGCTTTCGTTGGTGCCGTTGTTCTCCCACCGTTTTCAGATTATGACATATATCTGCACATTGCTCTACAGCAGTGTAGAATTCCCTCTATAGACCCGGTTGAGTAGTACCGTCTGCCCGCTAGAGTGCCTTTGAAAACCGCGTGGCACATACCAGGTACCAGGTGGTATGATATTGACCAGTGTGGCAGTGTGCTTAGTATTGTCGGTTGCCGGTATAGTGCCGGTATTGTTGGCTGGCGCATACCGGCACTATATAGGGACCGGTAGTACTGCTGTATGTACTGTAGTATCAAGCAACACCCATCATTTATTCTACAGTATTATTTTACGCTGCCGCCAATCATTCAATGTAAGTTTTGGACTGACTGGGTGAGGCCTCCTGCCCCCGGTCGGTGGTCCTACCCAAACTTCCTTGTAGTCCTTGGTTTTTAATTGATCACCTACCGGGCGCTGTGTTGCCTCACCCAAACTTGCGTTGCTATTGTAGAGGTGCACTATTATAGGTAGGTGTACTTCTGCGCGCTCACGGAGAATCGTGTTTTCGTGACTTCCCCAGGGCCAGACGCACAGAAGCAGCCAATTCTATGAAAGTTGAAGAAACGTATTCCTTTCTTCGTCCATCCAGTCACTAATTTTGCGTCTTTATAATGGGCGCTTGCGAAACAGCCGTGAGCGGCGGTCTGTTTCTTCATGGTCTACGATATCTCCGACCGTGGCTTCCACAGAACGGTTGAAATATTCCAAAACTTTGAGTTGTCGTATCATTCGTGATACAGCAGGAATAATACCTGATACCTGGTGCATACCATGTCATTCAGAGTACAGTACTATGTATACCGGTCCGGGTCGCAATTACCCAAACGACGTACGACGTACCGGGTACATACTTATATTGTCAGCTGACCTCGGCATGACATTGTGCTATAAAGATTACCCTGCGCTGGGCAATCGGTCGGCATTTTACCCCTATTATAGCTCAGTAGGTAAGACGTTCACGTTTATTTGGCGTCATCCAGGTCGATGGTTCGAACTCACTTCGAGCATTTCTTTTTATAGAAGCGCTTGCGCGTACGCCCCTAAAAACACTTACCTGGTATATATATATAATATATATATATATATATATCCGTGCCGACAACCAGGTAATCGGGTTCCGGGTGCATCACACCGCAATCGCATGCCGCAGCGCCGTATCAGCGTCGTTGGGGTATGGAAAATCGTACTCGACGTCCCGACGGGACAACCAACGGTAGCAGAATCCGTATTAATAGTGAAGTACCTGTACCTGTTAGGTTACAAGTTTGGGGGCAAAAAGGAATAGAAGGCACCCGCTAAAAGAATACGCATGGAACGAGCGACGACATTGAGACAAGAGAAGGGTCAACAAGCATGGTGGGTGTGATCTCATGCCACAGCAGAAGAAGGCCTCATTGATTCCAAACTATATATGGTACGAATTAACGCACGACGCGATGTTACAACAACAGTAATCTGGAACAGAAAAGAGGGGACGCCAGCAGAGTGGATCCCTTTGCGGGAAAGCCTCATTGTTGTATGGAGAGACAGTGATTGAGTTTCACTCCGTGAGCGATATCGCAGCTCTACAACAACAGCACGAAAAAATAGAAAGAGGCTAGTCAAAAACAGACCATCTCGCCCGCCCATCGTTGGTAGATAGGTGTACCGTCGACAAATACATCGGTTTTTATATTGCTTATTTTACCGGGGTACCCACTCTCTGCGACGAGGTGCCGCGTTGGTGATATGTTTATTTTACCGGGGTACCTACTCTCTGCGACGAGGTGCCGCGTTCGTTGCCAGACAATCAACGCGGGAGTAGCAACCCTGGGTGAGCGTCCCCGGCTGGTCGCAGCAGGAGGCTTCATTGATCTCAAACTATATACGAAGTACGAATGAACGTACTACGCGATGTTACAACAGTAATGAAACGGAGAGGGTAGGTCAGCGTACAGACGTATACGGTTCCGATGCTCCAAAGATCCCGCTGTTCAGGGGGGTGGGGGTGTACTCGATAGGAGAGATGTACTCGTGCATGGCCGTAGTCGTATGACCATAGACCCTCGCATCCCTACAATGCCGGGACGGAGCATGTCGGGTTTTCACCGACCAGGCAGACATTGCGTGCACCAAGCGCGAAGCGCCGTGAGGTGTCCGGCGAGTCGCATGAAGGGTGAGCTGCATCCTACTAAGAACCGCTTTTGAGGCGGACTTGCATATGGACGACAGTTTCAATGAGTTGATTTAATTTCCGGTGTATGTAGGCATTTATTTCCAGAGACAGCAATGGGAGTACTATGTAACTGCCTCCTGGGTGCCTTACCTTGAACACTACGAGATACGGTAATTCCCAATTGTGCGGAGTAAAGGTTATTTACCTCGCACAAGTGATCTAACTCGACAACCAGCTGTGGGCGACCGCCAAAAAAAAAAAAAACGGTACCCTGGTTGTCTAGTTCACGTAGTGAGCGGCATGTTTGACAGTGTCGTTGCCAACCGACGCCAACCCAACCTACAAAAATTAGGGGGGGGGGGGGGGGTGATATAAGGATTACCCTTGGCTGGGTAATCGATCGATATTTTACCCCTATGACCCTACCCTGGGCTGGGTGATCGATCAATATTGTACCCCTCCCTATGACCCCACCCTGGACTGGGTACTCGATTGATATTTTACTCCTACTCATATAGCTCCGTAGGTAACACCTTCACACATACATGCCTAAATCGAGATTATTTGTGTAAAACAATACGTACGTACCTGGTACATACTTTGTATTTAAATAGAGCATGAAAAAATAAACGGGTTCTCCCAGCCCTGCCTGGTGACCACGACTGACTGCTGCTGTCGTCTTTCTCTGACTTCATTGCATTCCAAAAGGTATCATCCAAAGTCACCACCACACCGAATTGAAATACAGTAGTGTCTTGCACCGACTACTACACTGCTTTACTACTACTACCCACACTACTTTACTACTATTAATACTACCACTGCCACAATCATGGAAACAAAGTATTCGTCGTACCAGGTTTTCATGCAACATATATATTAGTAAGTAGTACTGGACATTGGTCAATATATATTTATTTGCTTTATTTATGGTGTGATAGTGTGCGATCGTCAACCTGAAGTCCTCCTGCCCCATACCCTATTTGCACAGTCTAAAAAAAAAAAACACTCAAGTCTACGAAACTTAAACTTCCTTCTCATCTTACTGATGTATTTGTTTCCCTGTATACTGCATGCTTTCTTGCGTGCAGTAACAACTTCACACCAAAGTCCTGATTGATTCGTGTGCATGCAGATCGTCCGCGTCAGGCAAACCCATGACAGAGAGGTGGCATTCGTAAGTGAGTATCCCATCATCACCAAGGGCGTCCAGTTCGAGGTGCCCAAAGACACTCACATGCTGTTCGGAGCGCCGTTGCTCAACTTCGAGAAGGAAAAGGTGCGTGACGGGAGTCAAGTAGCGTCAGTAGACCAGGTAAACCGCTACCATATTGCCCGCAGCTGTTTGGTTCGGGAGGGTCTGGTACTATAGACACTATAGATGACAGTAGTAGTGCTTGAGCATACATATGGCTCTGACGACTCCGCGCCATCGACCACAAGTTAGTCAAGTTCGGGCCTACTTGCGATGAGTGTCCGCGCGGTGATGACGCATGTAAGATGGCTCTAGTTTTATTTCATCTCTCGTTTAGTCTGGGAAGTAATGCTAACTGTACACCTGAAATTCGTGTAGAAAAACAGGCCCTGCACTGGCGCTATCTACGGGCAAACTCGTTGGCACTGGAGCTAAGTAACACCCTATCTCACCCTATCACGCAACTAGCATCCTGCGAAACTGCTCACCTCGCACCAGCTCGTTGTATAACTCATCGCTATCGGGCCATGATTACGTTCGTCCCACCCCCTCCGTTACCGCCCCCCGTGTTTATACGGAGGGTGGTTGTTAAAATGCACCAAGAACAGTAATTTTGACGAGTTTCGTTTTTCCTTTTTTTGTTGATCGACGCACAACCATACAGCAGGTAGGTGTCTTGTCGGTCCGGCAGCAACCTTTTTTGGCGGTCTCCCATACCTCTGCCTCCTGAAAATCCATACTCTGCTGTTGCTTGCTGTCTTTCGATATTTAGGGTTCCATCCAGCAGATCTTCTCCGTGCATGGGTCGCTTACCTTCTTCGCCGACGACCCACTCCCCGTCCCTGAAGGAAGCACGCCGGTAAGAAAGACTACTCTGCCTGTGTATACCATACTCAGACTGAGGCGATTTTGTTATCATGACCGTATTGCACAAACAAACGGTGTCCGTACGAGTACCTGGTACTTGTTGGTTTTGAAGCGTATACGGCCCAAACTAAACTCAACAAATTAATGGTGCAAAACTGCATACTGACTGGTACATTTTACGTAAGTATAAGTATATTGCCGTCGTTTTTGGTTTCTGTTGGTTTTGTTCGTGCCTCTTGAAATGTTTTTTTAACGAAAAACTTTGAAGCTCATGCTACACATTGTAGTGTCAAACCTGGTAGTAAGTATACCATCTTGAGTGGGGTGACATTGTGATGCTACCGTTTATGTATAGGAGGCGATATAGCGGCGTATGAAGGGGGCGGCGAGTGAACTGGCTTCCGAAAAAGTGTGTGGGGAGCTAACTGGAGCGTGGAGACAGTTTCAAGCGCGGCTCAACTGGATGGCTACAATGCCATTCAATAGTGTAGTAGTGGCCCACGAGTAGCTTCGGGAAAATGTCTAAGAATGCACTTATGATTCTGTTAAACTTTATGGAGAGGTTCGACCGGTGCTACTTTCTGGGTAACCGGTTTGCCGCATTATTTCTTGTTTTATTCTTGTAACCGGTTAACCGCTTTAAACCGGCGAAACCATCAGCTCTCTCTATACAGTTCAACGCCGCGTACTTGTACCCGCCTGAGGTGTGTTTACTAACCGTTATGTCGGTGTTTCTCCAACAGGCGCCGGCCTTTACCCACGCGTAGCTACGAAGAAGAGGGGGGGGGGTCTGTCTATGCCTTATATTTGCACAATTTCTGTTTGGTCAACCGTTTTACTTGGGCGATGCCTGCTGCCATAAACCCACGACACACTGTTTTCTTGCAGGCCGTTCAGGCACAGCTGCACTCACAATACTGTTCGAGTTGCTTGCACACTAAGTCTTGAGAGAAATGCTGCCCGGTAACACGACCGTACACTCATCAACCCGCCCGTTGGCAGCCCGCCAAAGATACGCCGAACGTTGTATGAGGTATTCTATTATGTTGGCTTATGTTGGCTTAAATGGCGGACTCAAGGGCGCGTGGTTTCTTCCTGGCTTTAATCAAGACAGCCTGAGATCGGATATATATATATGAAGGTTGTCGAATTTTTCTCAACAGCAAAAGTTTTCCTGATAGGCAAGTGGTCATTGGCGGTTGGTTTCTGTCGTTCACCCTAGTCCTGCGCTCGGTTCGTGTTGCCGCAATGCAGTGTAGGCCCACGATTAGGAAAGAGCCTATTCATAATAATAATATACTGCTCACTTTTCGGAAAACGCGAAGAAAATTCAGTTAAGAAAAACGGCTCTGTGTGAACTCTACGTTGAATCCTATAAAATAGTATATGCTCAAGGTTGTGAGAAGACGGCGCCCCAATAGGAATCTCAGGCTTGCCCAGACTAGGTGTTTCTTGTTGGCGTGCCCATTCTGTACCCGTCGTAGCGTCGATTATTGTGCGCGAAAGGACGAAGACAGGTTTGACCCATCGTCACATGCATTTCAAAAAAAAAAATCCCCGTTTCTCGCCTCTCCTCTCCCCCGCGAACCGTCACGACCTTCTCGTCAGGAGGACAAGCACTCCATCATGCGGGTGACGAAAGGTGGAACGGTGGAGACGGACGCAGTCCTGCACTTCACGGAAAACAGTTTGACGGTGGCCAATGGCGTTGTAGCTCCCGACCCCATTGACCAAGATTCGAGGTGGGCCCAGCGTGCCAGCCGCTACAACCACGCAACGGATGCCGCACCCCCGCTGGTATCCAAGTTCGCTCCTCCCCAAACGACCCGCGAGTCATTCGGGGAACGCCTGATGAAAAGTCCCATGTACCTCTACGTCGGCGAGGAGCTCTACTGGCCGTCTTCTATGTTCAGCGAGGACGGCGCCGTGCTCACTCTTGGTGTTGATGGTTCTCTTCTCTTCAAGAACCAAGCTGCTGCTGCTGCTGCTGCTGCTGCTGCTGCTGCCACTGCTTCTGTGGAGGCCGAAAGCGACCTGGTGGTACAGCCGCCAGTGACACTGATTGCCGCAGATTTTCGCAAAGGCAACCGTGCGCTCAAGAAGCGGCTGGCGGGGGGTGGGAGTGCTGATCTCCCCGGTCGTAACGACAGCTTGAAGGTTCCCGGAGGTGCCGGACGCAACGCACGAGGCAGAACTGTCCTGACGGTTACAGACGAGGGGGATGTGGTAAGTGAGTGTGTACGTCGTGCAGGTGACCCGCAGCACTTGTCAAACGCTATGGTCTTAATCATTTCAGCGGAGTTTGTTTCTCGAGCGCTCGCTTCAGTGGGAGGACTGTACCGACGCTAAGTGCACGCTTCCCAGGATGAAGCCTCAACGACGTTCTTGCTCGCTTCAATACACAGTGCGGTCGATGTATGCTATCGGCAAACGTGTTTTAAAGCTAATAGACCAAACCACTAGCTCTCGCCCTCTCTGCCCCATCTCTCTCGCTTTTCTATCTTCGGGTGTCTGCAAAGGCGTGACCCAGCGAAGAGCCACTTGTATTACCAGTCGTGTTTGTGTCTCCGTTACATCGACGACGTGTTTCTAAGTTAAACCCCTAGCTGAATACACACTGAAACCTCTCGCCAAAATGTGCGTGTCTCGGTTTATGCGGTGAAGGATGTGACAATCGATGGAAGGAGAGTCCTGCGCAAGACCGCGCCCAACAACAACCGGACCTGGAGGAAGAAGTTAATGGACGTAATCAAGGGTCGCAAGAGACCGAAGGGTAACTACCAGATGCACCTGGTCTCTGACGGTTTCGAGGTTCGCCTGGATGACGCTACTATCTGGGGGGTGCATACCGCCGACCTTCCACCGGTGGCATCTTGAATCGACGAAAGAGAGCGAAAGAGGGAGAGAGAATACAAAGTAGTTCAGAAACGTTTGGTTTACAGTGGCTGTGAGCAAGCTCTCTTCTTTGTCGTGCTCACGTTTGTTTTGGCAACACGAAGGTCTTGCGGTATACTTACCTCCCTAAGGGTTCAAACTTTGCACGAAGGAATGCGCCACCGCTTCCCGCCGTCTTGTGCAAGGAGATAGGAAGGGTTGTTTCGACCGTGCGCTTGCCATTCCCGCAAAGGTTAGGACGGCCGGCCTACTAGTCTTCACCTTTGGTTACATTGTGCTGTATCCGTGAGACCAGCGCCGTTATCAAAGGAGAACATACTGTGGTGACTATCGAAGAGCGCCCTGGGATATATTTTCGCTCACAAGTCTCCTGGCACAGAGCTGCACCCCCCTGTTTTTGTTTTATATGCAATATCGAGTGGCTCGACCGGTGGCAACCCAAGAAGGCCTAGAGGTGTATTGCGTGCTACGAGTGCAACGCAACCACACGGCCATGCTTTGTAACGTTTTGGAGTCTACTTGGCTGCAAACAATGCTCAACTGGCGGCAAGAAGGAGGAATGCTGGAAGTGCCAGCTTGGCTTGCTATATTTGCACGCCTTTCCGCATAGGGATTGTTGAGATGGTGCGAAGGTTGGAGAATACAGTACGATGTAGTACATTGCTTCTGTGTCATTGACGTTAAAACCTTGAAGAATATTTGGAGTGAACATGAAAACGGTGGCGTGTGGGAGCAGTGTTAGTTTATTCGCTTTAATAGTGATGCCGTGACGTAACAAGTTAGGCACACCAACATGGGGGGGAATATAGCTAGTTAGGTAGTGAGGTTGGTAGGTAATTTGGTAGGTTTTGGGTCAGCAAGAGAGCTGTAAACGAGAGTACTGATACCGACTGGGAAGAGCCGCTAGGAAACTGTGCTGGTGCCAGAGCAGCGAAATAGATAAGGAAAACCCCCTTTGCACGCCCTGGCGATAAAAGTCGGGCGTACGCCCATGGTTTAGAAGCTTTGTGCGTACCCTCATAAAGCATGTCTTGGCTGCCATGAGTCCCTTCTATCAGCCTGTTTGGGTTGACAGAGGTCGCGTCTTGTGGTTGTAGTGCATCTGGTGACGTATATCCGCTCGTATCAGTCTGTTTATCATTCCCGAGGTCGGGTGTTGTGTATAATCCGGCGACGTCTCTCCCCTCGAATCAATTGATATGGTTTGACTGGGGTCGAGTGTGTTGGTGTATCTGGTCCACCCGTTCGTATCAGTGTGCTTATTCTGACCGGAGTCGGGTGTTGTGACACGCTTCGTGACGTTCATCCCCTCGTAGTAGTGTCTGTTTATTTTGTCGCGGGTCTCGTGCTGTTGTTGTGGCGCATGTTGTGATTTCCACCCGTACCAGTGTGTCTAGTTCAACCGGGATCGGTGTTTAGGTACGTCTGGTGACATCCATCCCCTCTTGTCAGTCTGTTTGTTCCGGCCGGGGTCGCGTCTTGTTGTGCATCTGGTAACATCCATCCCCTCGTTCTGGACTGTTGTTGTTTACCGGGGTTACGTGTTGGAGCGTATCTAGTGACGTCCGCCCCCTCGTACATGTACGGACGTGGTCACGGGGGCCGATCAGCTAAGACAATGGGGTAGTGGAGCGCACGGGCGACGGTTAATACCAGTATCGACCGCTTCGTTTGGCCGGAGCCGCTTATGGTGGTACGTTTGGTGACGCTCATCCCCATTTAACGGTAAGCAGTCTGACTGCGGGATCCAGTAGCATAAGGTCAAACGAGTGGCGGAGTGCGGTGACAGCTTCTAATATCTGTGCTACTGTACCGGCCCCCTCATTTTGAGTAAGACTGTCTGTTGTGGAATATTTGGTGTGATGGTAAACCCCTTCGGGTCGATGAGCGCCTGAGTACGAGCCTCGATTATACATGGTCAACGAGGTAGTGGAGTGCGCGGACGGCGTCTAATGCTAGCATCGGCTTCTGCGTTTCGTCTGGGGACGCTTCCTGTGGTCCATCAAGTGACGCACGTCTCGCTGAGTATGTGGGTGGTCTCGATACGCCACCCAGTCGGCCGAGGCCATTGGGGCAGTTGAGTATGTGGTGTAGACGATGACGGATACCAGGATCGAGTGCTCGTCCTCTCAGTTTTGATCGGGGTCGCGTGTTGCAGCATGTGTGATGATGACATGTTCTCATAACGGTGGTAGCCTAATGACGGGATCGGTCAGGCCAAGATCAGCGTACCAGCAAGGTGTCGGGGCAGCATTCAGTACAAGCATCGATTATATCATTATTGGTGTAACATCCCTGGTGATGTCAGTCATTGGTGTGACAGGCCTGGTGATGTCAGTCAGTTTGCATCGATATGCACCTGACTACGGGACCCGATGCGCTAAGGCCGGCAAAACAGTGGAGCGTGGAGGCAGTGGCGCGTGGGGTCGTCGTTCGGTACATGTATCTACTTGGGTCGTGGTAGACAATGAAGAGTGGTGTATTGGTCGTGGGCATGTGGACGATTGTACGACCAACCGAAGCACACGAGAGTAGTATTAAGAGTGTCGCGGTAAACGGATCGGAGCGGGTGGGAATGCGCATCGAATGGAAAAGTTGTCTCCTTTTCGCCCGTACGGTTGCTTGAGTAGTACTGCCGAGGAGTGATCCACGATACGCTCGTGGTAGGCGAGCCGATGCTATTCCTCTGGCGTCTTGGCGATATCAGGGTAATATGAAGGGCAAGAGATATAAGAGCAAAGAGCGTAAGTAAACTTATACCAAGGGTTCACTTGTCGACACTCCGCGTCGCATATTGTCGCTGGTGTAATGTATACGGCGCATGCTGCTACGCGCAATCGAGAGTTTAAGTTGTCCTTTCAATGCTGCCATCCGCACAAAAGGTTTGGTTGGGACGTAGTAGCACACTCTCCAACACCGATAGAAAATAGTATATAGCAACACGCAGTATCGACGCTATGGGTGGACTCGTTGCGAAAAAATTGTACGGGGTGCATTGGTGTCTCCGTAATGGTGAATAATAAATTACTGTAGTTCAGGCCGCCTTAATCGTTGCTGCCTCCGCTGATAGCCTAGTAGTTTATAGGCCGCCACCACTTGTCGCTTGGAGCGTCGTGAGATATAAAATCTTGCCACCTCGCTCGGCTACTACTAGAGCGCCCTCCGGTGTCCCGCGAACACCGTTGATTATCTTGACTGTAGATTCATGTAAAATATTTTCATCCAGCAAGTCTTTCTCTGCCACAGTCTTCCGCCCCCCTCCCTCTCCCCACCTCCGTCCCCCTTCTTCCCTCCCCCGCCCTCTCCTCCCCCCCCCCCCCCCCAGGTAAAAGTAGTAGATACAAACAGTGCTACAGCAGCAACATATTGAGCAGTTCCCTGCCTACCGTTCCCGGGTCCACTGGCGTTTGTAGTGCGTGGTCCTACTCCACAACCATGTATCAGGGGTGCCATCGTCCCCTCCCCTCAGCAGTATAACGTTTTTTTTGTCCACGAGCCGGTGCAACCGCGCCGTTATCGGTACCCGTTCGCTCGACGCGTTTTCGCTCGGCCGACCGCCGCCCGCGCCGTTCGCTTCTTCGGTCGCGCCGTCGCTCCCTTTGCGGTCGATCGTACTTGCGCGATCGTCGCAGGAGAAGCGGCAGGAGCAGCAATGCAGTAATGTCCAACAAAAACAAAGGCATTGCTTATACGTGCACACAACTAGAGCTGATGTTTCTTAGAGCAGCATTGCATTAGATAGTTGTAAAGTCGCAGTACCAGGTACGTGTTTGTTCTACCGTGCCCGGCTCCACTGGCGTAGTAGTGGGTGGACCGCTTGTAAATTGTAATCGGCAAATGGTTGTCAAAAAGCGTGCTCCAAGCCCGAAATGTATAGTCACGCAATTGATCAAGGGGGTCTCCTCACCGGCCATCGCCCAATGGGGGGGCACCGGGCGCGCGGCGAGAGTTTCCCCTCGGAGCGACGCCACGGTCACGCCACACCCGAGGACAGTAAAGTCAAATCCCTGGTTCAAAAATTGGTCATTACGTCTACACCTTAGACAAATCGGGAACGAAAACGATGACCTCCCGGGACGACGCGCCCTGCACTGTGTGGAAACCCCAACCGCATTGACTGGTTCCAACTTTCCCGGCACGCCATTAGTCAAGGGGGTCTCCACGCTCCCCCTTGCTCAATAGGGGAGCGCCGGGCGCTCGGCTAGAGTTCCCCGTCGTGGGGATGTCACGATTCGGGGGCACCCGAGTAGCATAGTGTTCCATTCCCGATTCAAGGATATTCCTACATCTCTACAACTCCGACGAACCGGAGACGAAAATAATTACCCCCTGGGCCGCTAGCGCCCCACACTGTGTGTAAAGCCCAAACCTAACCAATGAATGGCTGATTGCTGTTTGTGTGGACTTCGTGCAGCTAGCGGTACCCAGGGAGGGCACTGCATTAGTACATCCCCGCATCATCAACCCTTCCATACATCCACACCTCCGATGAATCAAATACGGACTCGGTGATCCCCCGGGACGATCACGCCCCGCACGGTTTGGGAACTTCAACCCCATTGGCTAATTGTGAATCGGCTGGGGTTCATGAAGCGAGCGACACCCGGGAAGAATAGCGTCTCATGCCTAGATCTAAATTCCTTCCATTCATCTACAACTCTGACGAATCGGGGGCTAAAACAGTGATCTCCCGAGTCGATACGGCCCCACACGATGTGGAGACGCCGACTCCTTCGGCTGATTGCTGATTGACTGGGGTTCGTGAAACCAGCGACGCTCGGGGAGGGCACGGCTCCATCCCCGGAGTAGGAAGCGTTCTACAACTCTTACGAATCGGAGACGAAAGTGATGATTTCCGCAAATAAATCGGTCCGCGCGATGCGGAAAATCCACCCGCATTGGTTGATTGCCCATTTATTTGCTGGGGTTGGTGAAGCCAGCGGCACCCGGGAAGGACACTAATCTATCCCTAGACCAAGAATCCTTCCATCTCTCTACAATTCGAACGAATCGGGGACAGAAATGGTAATCCTCACCGGTCGATACCGCCCGGCGCGGTGTGGGAACCCCAACCCCATGTGATGATTGCTGATTGGCTGGAATCTGTCGCCAACCGCACCCGGAGAGGACAGGGTCCTATTCCCTGATTAGAATCATATTGTTTGCTGAGAGTTGGAGTTGGATTTTAACCGGGTAGAATCATATGGGAACGGTACGACCTCACCCCCCGGTTAAAATCCGTACATAAGTTTACGACTCCAGCCAATCGGGGACGAAAGCCATGACCTCCCGTGGAAAAACCGCCTCGAACGATGTGAATCACGTTCAGTAGAGCAGCACCGGAGGACGCTCCTTCCCTGGCTCAGAAATTCGTGTCTACTCCAACGAAATGAGGACGAAATCCGTGATGTCCCGGGGCAATACCACGCCCAACCTCGGATATCCCCTTGGTTTATTGTGAATTGAGCGGAGTCTGTGAAGCCAGTGGCACTACAGTCGTGCAGGATACTCATCATCTCCTGACCATACAGCTTTGGCTGTCATGGTGGGTTCGGGGCTGGAGTTCGCGACCCCAACCCGGGGTTACACCATTGAAAATAGCGTTTAACAGACAAATCGGAAAAATGGGAACGAAGCCTAAAATGAGAACCAAGCCGTATCTCCAGAACCATGTGGTGTATCAGATAACCAAAATGATCCTGCGAAACCCCTTGGCCAGCCCTGTGAGAGGAGCTCGTCAGAACGGTCATGCTCCATCTCGTGCCTTTGGGTGGGCGCAAAAAGCGATATACGCTGGCTCTATTGTGATTTCTCTAGATGCTGGCTACCGCGGCGATGCCGAGGACTTCCAGCCTGAGCGACAGCTCATTCGAAGGCTGCTGTACAGCCCCACAGGACTGTCAACTTTTTTTCTTGGAGTTGTACAGATTTGGTTTGCTTTCTAAAAAAACCCGTCCGTTCTCATTTTTTGTTTCGTTCCCATTTTTCAGATTTGTCTGTTGTTTCCAAGTGACAATAAGAACCAAAATAGTTATTACCTCCCTTACCATCCGACAATGTGCAGCATGATCTTCAACATTGATCACTCATCACTTTCCTGAAAGAATTGTTTGTTTTTTAATTTTGCAGAAGCAGTTCCCTCAAAGTAAAACATGGTTACACAGTGAAATTTGATAGTCACTCGTGACAGCTGTCGCTCACACCAATACAAATCGAAATCAGCATTGATAGATTGGCGGTCTCGATCATCGATACCAGGTACGTATGATCCATACTTTTGTACCAGGTATTGTAGATTAAAATTTAACCGCAAGGGGACATAACTTTTCGAAAAGAAAAGGTAATATAGGTTCGATTATCCTTCTCACCGGAAAGGTGTTTATCGTTTTTCAGGAAAATTGGATGGCATTGGCTGACTGCTGATTGGCTGGGACTCATGAAGCCAACGGAACCAGAGGGGGGTACGGCTCCGTCTCCTTATTAGAAATTCTGGGCTGGGGATTGGGAGCTAGGGTTCGCGACACAAACGGCGCCAGGGGAGGATACGTCTCCATCTCCGGAAGGAAATCGGGGAGTACAATATTATATTATGTTTGGTGTGGTCATTAAAATATAAAAAAAATAATCCCAGTTCGCCAATGATAGTCGGTGCAAACTCGGTTCTCGATTAGGCAGAAGTCCACCGCTCAACGACGTGCAGCAGCATAGCAACGAAACATTGCACAACACCACACCAATACGGCATGTAATACGCGCTAAATGTAGTAACTGTTGGCGTGAACACCATTCACTCCTACGATCTTCGTTAGGCGAAGTCCAGTAAGAAACAGTATGGCGCGCGAAGCGCGTCGTTTTTGGCGCTTGTACTACAGTACTTGAAGAAAAGGTCATAATTAAATGCTGGTAGTCTGTCGGTCTGTCCGTACGACAGTCAACACAGTCTCGCAATGCAGACCGTTTCAGCCCCGTCTTGCCCCATGGGTAGAGGCGGACCGTCACAACCAGTGGAACACTGGGTCTCATGTCGCGCCGAGTTGTAACAGTCGCACGCTTAGCATTGGCGACAATCCCGAGGCGATCTCCGAGCCGTAAGACCCGCATTGTTGCTGGCTTACAGTTATTTACATTTCAAATAAACTAATCGGCATTCTATCGGTTGATTCCAGTTCTACCCATTGGCCTAATACATGCCAGAGGCTGCTGGTATTTTCTAGAAGGCTGGCGCAGAACAAGCATTATTCTAGCAATAGAGCCAGCGTAGGGCAGCTCCACCTGGGGAGGATAGTGTTCCATCCCCTCTGACCTTCCATAGATATATGTACAACTTCAACACACAGCGGGGCGAAAACGACAATTTCCCGGGTCGAATCGCCCCGCACAGAGTGAAAAAGCCAACCCACTGACTCATTAAATGCTGATAGCCTGGGCTTCGGAAAACCAGCGCCACCCGGGAAGGATAAGGTTCCGTGCCCGGATCAGATATCCTTCCACGCACCTGCAACTCCAGCACAGCGAAGATAAAAACAATGGTACCGGGGGTTTATATCGACCCCGCACGGTGTGAGTACCCATACCCGACTGGCCCACCGTCGACCAGAACACGTCCTGAGCCCCCTGACCCGTCCTCCTGCCGAGCCTCAGCCCTTGCGAAGACTTGGACCACCACAGGTATAGCGTCTCCTAGCGATTTTAACCCTGTTCACCAAGTACTTGGAGACAGGGTCCCCCAGGGTATCCACGCCCCGCGTACGCGCGCCCTCGTGGACCCTCCCGGGTACTCGGCTCTGCCGAACTATTCCCCGGCGAACGCGAGGATTCCAACCAGCGCTGTCCGTTCGAACCGGCCTCCATCCCCGCCGACTCTACATGGCGACAGCCCCCCCCGTAAACGCGCCCGTGTCGACGTTTTCCCCAGCAACACTAGGAGCTCACCCGGGAAATTTAACCCACTGCCCTCTGTCTAGTTGCATACCGCAGGCAGTCTACGTTCGGAAGTATTGTTCGGACAATTTCCCGCGAAGTCTCACCCAGCGTTCTACAGTACTACCTTTCAGACTCCTGTTCCCTCCGTGGTTTTGACGACTCTGCCGAACACTTGACGGTGCCGCACAACACCGAGTAATTGATTGACAGCGCGACTCGGCAGCGCATCTTGGTTCTTCGGGTCCTGAAAAAGTACTGGAACCAACGCCATGACTTAACCTGGGGTGTTGACGTCGAGGCCATCAAACGCTGGAGCTTCTTCCGGTTCTCCACAACAGCCTACCTCGACCCCTGCGGACCTTGCGAGCCGCTGCCCACTGGTCTCCGCCGTTTCCACCAAAGCCATGACCTCGCTACCAGCGTCTATGAGTGGGTTCCCACCGCACCGAAACCACCGCCTATCGGCCACTACCTGGCCCCTTCCACCACGATGTAGCCTCCGGCTATCGACCTCTCTCCTCCACGCCATGTACGGCGCTTCCAGAGACCACTGTTGTAGCTCTTGGAGAGGGGGACAACTCGGGGAGTATTGCCGCTCCTTTGAGATGAATTTATGGGATTTCCCCTCGACATTGTTCGAGACACAATCCCCCCTATTTTCAAAGTCTACCGCGGCGACACCGACCACATGGGAATAGCAGCCGCTCGCCTCGACACCGTTCCAGACACCATCCTCACCGCTCCCTTCTGAGCCTATGTTTTGGTTTCCGGCATACAAGTCTTCCGACCCGAGTATCGGTTTGGGTGGGCTTGATGCCCCCGCTGCCGCCCCCCCACTATATTTCCACCGCTCGTACTGCGCGCCTTCCATGCCGAGCATCGACTTGACTTGAGTGGGGTTGCCCTTCCCATACTCATGCCCCACGGATACCATTCGGCCCCTATTAAACTACTAAACCGACGAGTATGTGGTCGACGTTTCACCGTGACACACCACCCGTGGACACCTTCGACCCCTTCTCCGTCCCAAAACCTTCGGCTCCTGTCCGTTTCTGTTTTGGCTTTTGACCCCCTCTTTCAGCGGGCGGTTCTGCCAATAATACCGTCCGTGACGCCTACTGTAGGCCTCACTACGAGGTGCGGGGAAATCTATAGCATAATTTCGTTGTTTCAAATAGCCGCATTTTTCATCTCCTTTTCCGGTCTTTTCGGATGATTTCGGTATCATCCTTTGACTGCATATTCGACTATTCAGGGTGGCTAATGTGATATGGACTAGTGTTGGGCTATTGAGTGGTCATGGGATAGCCGTATTATTAGTATCAAATCCGTGTAACACCCAAAGAATATTCTCGGGGCTCTGAAGTTTCTTTTGCAGGACAATGGTTAGGATAGCCGATAGGAGAAGAGTAGACAAGCGGCCGGGGAAAGTTCCTCGGACAAGTGTCCTTACCCATCTAGCAGATGAATAGAAGGAGAGCAGAGTGGGCTAGATGCCTGGAATCAAGTCCCTATCGAATAACTCTCACCAGCTCCGTTTTCTCTCGGCAGGAAAACGAATAATACGACAACACAAAAATAAGTCAAGAGAAGCTGCCTTCCTAGCCAGTTCAGATAGTGCGTTCCATTCCCTTACCACGATACTCGGGCTCTATTGCGTGTTACTGAATGGTTGAGATTCATGGAGCCACCGCCACCAGGGGAAAATATGATCCCATCCCGGGATCAGAAATCCTTCTATACATCTGCAACTCCAACACATCCGGGACGAAGACCGTGGTCCTCCAGGTCGATACCACCACGTACTATGTAGACGACCCCAACTCCAATGGCTCATTGCTGATTGGGGAGGGTTCGTGGAGTCGGCGCCATCGGGGGAGGAGATGGTTACATCCCTGGAACATAAAACCTTCTATAAACACGCAAACCCATCAAACCGGAGGCGAAAGCGGCAGTCCCCCGGGTCGTCACAAGGTATGAGCACTAATTTCACTGCCTTGTTCCTGATTTGCTGGGGTTCGTGGCGCCAGCGCCACTCGGGGAGTATAAAATCCCATCTCCTGCTCATGAATCCTTCCATGTATCGGGAACTTCAGCACAACAAACGTGGACCAAAACTGTTGTCGTCCTGATCGATACCGCTCCGCACGGTGTGGAAATCCCAACCACACTGATTGGTTGATGATTGGCTGGGGCTTGGGGAGCCAACGTCATCCGGAGAGGATAGGGTCGCATCCCCGAATCAAACACCCTTGCATACATTCCTGGTGTATATTAATAGTGCAAGTCCAACACACCGGGGATGAAAAGGCGATTCCCCAGGTCGATACTGCCCTGCACCGTGAGGACAACCCAGCCCCACCGGCTCATTGTTGATTGCCTGAAGTTCATGGAGCCAGCTCCACCGGGGAGGATCAGGTTCCATCCCCGGACCAGAAAACCTTACATATATCTGTAACTCCAACACAACGCGAACGCAAACGATGGTCGCCCCTATTACCACTTACTTGTGCAAACCTCAACCCCACCGGCTGATTGATGATCGGCTGGGATTCGTGGAGCCAACGCGATCCGAAGAGGATAGGGCCACTTCCCCGGATCAAAAACCCTTGCGTAAATATCTAGTATATAGTACAACTCCAGCTAACCGTGGTCGAAAAAGGCGATTCCCAGGGTCGATACTGCCCCGCACCGTGGTGTGGACAAACCAACCCCACCGGCTCATCATGGTCGATTGGCTGGAGTTCGTGGAGCCAGCGCCACCGGGGAGGATCAGGTTCTATCCCCGTATCACAAAATCTTCCCTGCATCTGAAACTTCAACACAACGTGAACGAAAAGAGTGGTCGCCCTGGTCCATATCGCCTCGCAGGGCGTGAAAAATCCAATCTTCCTGGCCGAATGCTGATAGACTGAGGGTTCGTGGCGTCAGCGCCAAACGGGGAAGATCAGGTCCCATCCCCGGATCAGACATCCTTCCATATATTATATATACATATATATCTATATATGCAACTGCGACACACCGGGGACAAAAACGGTGGCCATTTTGGAAATTACCGCCCGGCACGGTGCTGAAACCCCAGCCCCACTGCCTCTTTCCTGATTGGCTGGGATTCGTAAAGTCAGCGTCACCCGGGAACGGTAAGGTTTTATACGTATTGCCATGCATTTTTCGAGTCAAAAACATCCCTAAAGATCCCTTCTCCCAGATTGCTAAACCTACTCCTTCTGCAACTCCCCAGAACGAATATGCTATCGTTGGCTGTTGGCTGGAGCTCGTGAAGCTGGTGGTCCCTACCTATTCATTTAGGGCAAGAAGGTTCAGCAAGTTAAAAGAACATGGTGTAGTAGGCCTGATAGTTTGTGTGAAGTAGTTGTACATTCAACATGGATCACCATCTACGACCTTCGTTTTGGCGAACCCTATCAAAACTATATATCACGTGAGTAGATACGTTTGCAACAGCAGTAAGTAGTAGTACATCTGATTCAGTAGGTTACCTTAGGTGCAATAGGTACGTACGTTCAGCAATAGGCCCAGCAAAAGATGCAGAAGGTGCGTATGTACGGTGCCGTGGCCACACTACTGTATAACATAGGACAAGGGTCAGTCCACGTTTACCCACGAGTGTTTTTCTCTGACCAGTGGTCGTCCCTGAGAATCCTGCTCTCGTATCGGACAGTGAAAAAACAATCCTGCTTGCTGCCTGAAGGTCTCTCTCGTGTCGATACGTCTTTGGTACTTGGTATCTATTTTAAACGCCGTAAAACACCGCCAAACCTACTTACATGTTCAGGTTCACATGCATACATACATCCACTCATACCTACTACAGCCAGACCACGTGTCCCTCCGGGGTACAAACATACCAGGTACCGGTATCTATTAAATTGTTTTGAAGGTGCCGATCCATGGGCCAGGCCCGTGGGTCAAACCCGCGGGTCGGGATAACGTTTATCGCGGGTCAAAAAGTGATCCGACACGCGACATGACCTGTACACCACACGGGTCAGTTGGAATCTAACAGATCACGTCGGGTCGGGTTGGGTCTAGAGTATTTTAATCTCACGGATCGAGGCGGATCAGGTCAGAAGGTTTTCAAATCCCGCGAGTGGGGCCGGGTGAAAGGTTTTCAAATCTCCCGGGTCGGGCGGAGTCGGGTCGCTAGGTTTTCAAATCTAGCGGGTCGGGACACGTCAACGCATCTCAAACGTTTCGCGGGTCAGCCGACCCGGCCCGGCCCGGCCCGACCCGACCCGACCCGACCCGACCCGTGCGGTTTAACCTGACTCGTGAAACAGCCCGGAAAAGTACCTTACTATCCCCAAGCCAACCATCAGCAGTGCTTGCTTGTCTTCCAAGCAGTTACAGAGAGGGGTAGAGATGCTCTTCAGGAAGCGTCTTTTGCGCATGCACGCGCATAACACCAACACAAACCGGTATTTTAATACATCGCACATCAACACCACCAATCTACGATAGAATATACTAGGTGCCAGTAGTATGGAATATGAATACATAATATTATGAGTACCTGGCATTATTCCAAATCAGGCATGTCAAATCCTGGAACCACGTGCTCCAACAATGTTGCACATGCCTTTTTTGTTGTTCTTGCTTTGCGGCTGCCAAAAAACATCTGTTCAGTTCTTGTTTCTGGTGCCACTCAAAAGCGGCGGTCCTCTCCACCCCCACATCTCCATCCACACGGCCTGCAATTTCTGGTATCTTGCAATCCCGCGAGAAGCCCCAGCACCGCAAGCCGTAAGATTCGAAGACAGGAGAGGGATAGATAAGCACGATGGCAAGTGCGTTGGGCGGATCACCAGGCCGAGCTTCAAGGCATCATCGGCGGGCGGGTCTTATTCTGGCAAGGCTGCCTCTGCTGGTGCTGCTTGCGGTTTTGCTCGGCATCAGCCACTCCATCGCAGTCAAGGCAGAGAACGAACCGGGCCCGCCTGGCGACGCCGATGAAGAAGCGGGGGAATTGCTGACCATCTCGTCGTGCGACGACCTCCCCGATGAACTCACGGAGGTCTATGGGGTCGTGGCCGTCATGGGCGATATCGTCTGCCCGGAGAACCGGGTGCGCAACACGAGCTATTTGTGATGCTTTCTTATGATGGGTGTATTTTCTGCTTTGCTTTGGTTTGTTTTTCAGTGCATGCCAGGTACCAGGCCCTGGTTGGGGTGCGAGGGCTTCCTAATCGGTTATTAATAGTAATGTCGCAGCCTGAGATAGCATGTCCTTATAACGACAGTAGGCGGAAGCTATGCTCTCGGGCAGCGATATGACCATGCACTGGCACAGCAACCAAAGTTTGAGCGATACCCACAAGCCAAGCAGGACCTAGTCCTGCGGTCACAAACTGCTGCTGCCGTTGGTCCGTTTCTCAACCCCCAGGCCCTAAAACCAGTACTTAGAAGAGTCAAAACAGACCTTGACGGGTCAAACTGCTGTCCAGTAGACCGTCAATGGACATCATGACATGTTTTCTTGAAAATGGATGCAGGCGTGTGCCCACTTTCAGCTTTCAGCTCCGACTCTCGGTCGGCCATGGCAAAGTTCTGCGTACCCCTCCGAGGCATACATTGCATCGCTCGACTTGCACTGTAGTGTACCGAACCGAGGGTACTATTTCTACGCCCTGTGCTTGTCGAGAATCACGCAGAAGCGCTTTGTTTGTCGGAAAGGTTAACTTCTCCAAATTCTCCCACGTGCATCAGATCGAAGATTTCGGTTGACGGCACCCTCCTTGCCTCTTGACGGCTAGCCGTCAATGAACTCCTTGCATTGAAACTACACAGTAGTACATCTCCGCACAGAAGAGAGACCTACCAATAGTGATGCATCGTAAGGTACTTGTACTGCACACCCAATTCTCCGAGTGTATCAAATCGCGCAGGAGTGTCCCGATCCCGTGCGGGATGGTGGCACTGCTGGGAAATATCATCTGCTCGGAGGTTCGGGTGCGCAGCACAAGAAACTTACGATGCATTGTCGATAGATCTCTTTTCTCCGTACTGCAGGAAGTTTTCACATTATGAAGATCGCTTTGTGGTTGTGAGCGTCCCGATCAGAGGTGTGGGGGTATCCTATATATTCGATTGGTGTTCCGCGAGCCTGAGACGGATCGACAATCAAAAACAGATCAAACTTGTGCTCTCGTGCATCGATAGAGTCAAGCACCGACACACCAACCAAAGTTTGAGCAAAGCTAAGGCTCTGGGGGACCAAAATTTGAAGAAAAAAAACACATGTTGGTCCGTTTCACATCCCCATCGGTTGACAGCACTCTTGCCCCTTGACGGAGACGTCAAGAAACTCCAGACTAGATTAACAATGTATAACGTCCTAGTAGACCGTGACGGGTCAAGACTAGACGATGAACCGACATTGTTGATTGGGGATGCATGCGAGCCTCTGTGCCAGCTTCACAGTTTCAGCCCCGAGTCGAGAGGCAATGACACCGTTCCGCATTGCCTTCCGAGGCATGTGGTCACTCTACTTGCACTGCACGGAGCCAAGGGTGATCTGCACGCCCTGTGCTCGGTTGTCCTCGCCTGCAAGGGATCCGTTCACACCTCTGAGAGGTACTCCTTTCGGTTGCCGAAAAACTATTTTGCCGAAAACCCCTCTTTCTTGTCCCTCAGCAGACAGCCGTCATCGAAATATCTGGACTAATAAACTATTAATACAACAGCAGCAGTAGTTCGTGAACTCGAATATTTCGGTTGACGGCACTCTTACCCCTTGACGTGACAGCCGTCGAGGAGTTTCCTCCACTACAAGTATACACATCATTGATGATAAGCCAGAAATAAAGCTTCAACCAACTAACAATACATTATTTGTGCATTCGTAGCTGCGTAGTGGTGAGTACAAGGATAGCGGCATTATAATACCTGGCACACATACGACTATTATTACGGGGGGGCATAGTTAATAGGACCAAATAGTGTTGGTAAAAATGGTTAGATATATAGGTTTTCATGTATACCATAGGTCCTATTAACTATGGCCCCCCGTAATAATAATAGCGTAATTATACTGTCCGTACAGGCAGTACATCTGAATTTTCGACCCTCGCCACAATAAAAGTTATTTTTTACTGCTGTGTGTTGTAGTTCAAGCCACCAATCCTACATTCTAAATACTTTGTCGACCCCGAAGCTTGAGCTCCGGATGACGAGCAATCTCAGCACACTATCTTCTACTCGTACAGATAAGATAGATGGTGTTGTTTTGCTTTTTCTGGTATCGGCTCGTTAGAACACAGCGCTGCACCACAGAAGATACCAAACCGGCACGCTCTCTCCCTTCTTCACTGCGGATCTGACGATGACAGAGGGGCCAGATCATGCCCAAGATCGCGATAGATGAACAATCAGGGTACGTATCCTTGTGTACTATACGCGTTGTTGCACGGCTGATGATGACGTCGGCGACATCAACCATCATCGCCAGTCTGATCCACAGCGACCCGAAGCCGATGAGCCACAGGATGCCACAGAAGAGCAGAACACCAGTATATACAGCAGTACCGGTACCTCTATACCTTGTACGTGACCACCCTCAAGTGTATCGCTGTACGATTGACACAAGTCACGACTGAAATACTTTATTTGTTGTTTTCATTATATTGTTATCATGTTGTCGTTGTTCTCGCATTCAGACACATACCTGCTGCTGTACGCTACTTACTACTCGTAAGAAACAGACAGAATTATACCAGGTATGTTGTATACTCGTAGCTCACGAGGTTGAATGTAAAATGGTCGGTGTGTTTCCTTCGCGTTTTTGTTACTTTCCCAGGGCTCTACGCACATACCAGGTACCTGGTACCAGGTAATAAACAGTCTACTATTTGAAAAATGAAGAAACGCATTCCTTCTCTCATTCCTTGATTCATTTCATTATTCAACATTATTAATATTTTGTTCTCACAATGTTTTCAGGCAACTGCTGTTGTACTCGTAGAGCATTTGCATACGAGGTACTCGTACCTTTGAATATGAATATTGATAGTATTAATAAAACGAACACTCTATTTTGTAGGTCACGAGAATGAATCCAAAACAGTAGTCCGTGTGTTTCGTGTTTTTGTTGCTTTCTCAGGGCCGTACGCACATATTATATGCAGTCAATTATTTGCTTCTTCTGAGGAAACGTACGAGTATTCTTTGATTTAAGTCACAAATAAATAATTCCGCGTCTCCATTGGGCGCTGCACGAGTGGCGGCATTTTGTCTTTCTCCTCCTACCTGCGGGCTGAAATATTCAAACTACAGCACAATCAATCTTCTATAATTATTATTTCTCTTGCCATCCGACAATGTGCAGCATGATCTTCAACAGTGATCACTCTTAACTTTCCCGAAAGAAGAAAACCTCGGAAACAAAAGGAACCCCATGCACCAAGTCTACTCCCTTCTGTGCCAGCTTTCGGCTTGTCTACTCCATTATTTGCTGTCCTTGCTCCTTCCTTCTCATTTATTTCGTGATATTCTTGAAGCAATCTTCCATCGTATTATACGTACCTACCTGTAACATTACCCAGGTTTCATACTGTATAGTATTAAAAGACATAAATCAAAATATTAATATTAGACCTATGCCAATGGAAACGTGAAGCCCAAAAGTTTTTTTTTCAAATATATTGCTTTCAAAGAACAGCCGAAAATTTCCTCGTACCGCCACTGTGGGGAAAAAAGAGAAAAATGTGTGATTTTTTTTATTTTTTTCCCCCAACGGCTGCAGGCGGCGCAATTTGTTTTTTCTGGCTGCAAATTGTCAACACGGAGAATCTTAGATAGAAACAAGCTCGTGCGACGATCGACGCTCGATCTCGACATAGACTCAGCCCGCGGCCAACCTGCTTGATAACTGGCAAAGGCCAACGAATATAGATGACGGTCTCGAAGATATCAGGTGGATCCATGGTCTAGGGGGCGAGAGCTTTTGCCGGCGGCGCCCTACGGTATCCTCCCAAGCCTGAAAAAAAAAACTATGTTTTACCATTCGAGACGGATGGAGAAGTTTTGCCTTCTGTTTTGTGCAGCCCAGCGGTCAAACGTTTTTTTATCATACGCCTGGTCAGCTCCCGCCACATGACACCGACCATGGTGTGAAGACGGTGACCCTAGGGTGGGTCGGAGCCCCTAACGAGCGCACTCCGTTCATAATTCATGACACAATCGTTGGTTTTGTTGATCGATGTCTGTCGAGGACTCGGAATCTCGCCGCTTCGAACCAAAGATCGGCCTGAGTTTTTCTCAATTTGACAAGCCGATGTTGGCCCAACATCGGCCCTACAGATAGATATGTTTTTTTCGGGCTTTTGCAAAAGTTAGGAACTTTTTGTTTTTTACGTGGCCCATAGGAAGCGTGTTCTAAAATGTTTTGGAGGGTATCCTTGAAATTCAAACATTTTATTGATACTTCGCTTTCCCATTGGCATAGATCTTAGTAGTGAATCGTCGCGCTATTCTGGCACTCTGTTCGACTGAGGGCTGAGGGTGTATTACAGAGGTCCCATTGCGATCTGGGAAAAAGGATCTCTAGGTTGGTGGGTTGTTCAGGTATTTTGGTTCCTGTTGGGATCAAGGTACGGGCGAAGATCCAACCCAACCCCTGACTCTAACCCGAACCCTAACCCTGACCCCGAACCGCAGCCAAAACGAGCCAGAACTGGCCATAAACGCGGCTGTGCCGCGTTTGCATCGAACAGGAAATTCCTCAATTAATAATTGCGGACGATGATTCCGGAGTGCAGGGCGCGCTAGGTAATTTTCAAGTTAAAAACACCCCTAAAGATCCCTTCTCCCAGAATGCCAAACCTAAACCTACTCGTATTACATCAGATATCTCCGCTTCATCAACCTTCATAGAGTAGTTCCTAGCCACAACATCCCGCGCCGGCCGAACCCCCTATCAATAGCAAGCACGGCATCCGAGCCAGCCGAGCCCACCTAGAGTCTTAAAGCACGACATCCAAGCACTGACCACTATGGTAGGGTTAGGGTTCAAGTCGGAGGGTCGGCTTTGGGCGCCAAGCACAGAACCTCCACAAAGATTCACTATTATTTTATTATCAAGGTGACAACCCCTCAATATGTTGTTTATTACATGGTTAGTATAACATTGACCAGCTGTTTTAGTTTTTGTGGGATACAGTATGGGATTTCAAGCCTTGAATGCCTCGCCAACCTGAACGCCCTACCGTCTAAACCAAAAGGCGCTCAAGTCTTCGAGTACCCCTCTGGCCTTGATGTATCTGCTACCTTCTATTCGGCGGTGCATGATTCCTTGCTTGCGGCAAAAAAATCACACCAAAGCCCTGTTGCTTGTTCATGCACAGATAGTCCGCGTCAGCCAGTCCATGGGCGGAGAGGTGGCGTTCGTGGCGGATTTTCCCGTAGGCATCAAGGGGGTGCAGTTCGAGGTGCCCAGCGACACGCTCATGGCGTTCGGAGCGCCGCTGCTAACGTTCGAGAAGGAAAAGGTGCTCGCTGGGAGTCAAGCAACATCATCAATCAGAAGGCTAAACCCACTAGAATCACCGCAACAACTAACTGCCCGCTGTTGCTCTCTTGCGGCTGACCTGCCGTTTTTATAACGACAAGCAGCCAGTAGAGGGGTAGGGGGCAATTTTAGGCCCTCTTTTTACGGTGGCGCTTAGAGCCTCTCGGAAGAGTGGCGACCTCGTACCTGGTATTATTTGTTTTTTAGTTTGTTTCACGATGCGCACCGGCGTGGCATGTTTTGTTTCTCTGCTCCAACAACACATTTATTTCACGTTCGATTTTGAGGAGAGATGCAGAGCCATTCGCTCGAGCTACCCAAACTCGGCAGTGAACATATTGGCATCACACACGTCCTACCCTAGCCTTGGGCAGTAATGTTTTTGTCGGTATCCAACGAGTGTTCTTCCCGCGATGGAAAACAGACTACTACTTACTGCTGTTGCGTGTTGTCCTTCGACATTTATTTGCGCCCGCAGGGTTCCACCCAGGAAATCTTCTCCGTACACGGGTCCCTGGTCTTCTTCGCTGAGGTACCGCTTCCCGTCCCTGAAGGAAGCACGCCGGTAAGAACGACTACTCTGCCCGCCTACCACTGTGTCATGGTATTGCCTTAGAATAAGTGGAAAGGCCGGTAGTTACCTGGATGCAGGGAATTGGGATTGCATCTATCTGCAGTACTCGGGAGGCGTATCTTAGATGGGAAAAAGGGGGTTTCCCAAACGAGCCCTACGCCGTTTTACTCTTCTTTCGTCGTACTCTAAAAGGACTGAAGCTGTTCTTCTTATTATATCTCTAGGCAATCAATACACTTGAGTTACAACAAGCACCTACCTGGGCATTTGGCAAACCTGGGAAGGGACACAAAAGTGTTATACGACAGGAGTACCCTGGGCTGGGCAATCGATCGATATTTTACTACTATGCTGGTAGCTCGGTAGGTAATACCTTCACAACTGACGACGTCGTCTAGGACACGGGTTCGGAGCTAATTTCGAACGTTTCTTTTATAGAAACGCTTGCGCGTGCGTCCCTAAAAGCATATATCCCTGGTATTGAAACGAAACGGGTAGTCCAGCGTGCGGCCGTACACGGTACCGACGCCCCAGATATCCCGCCGTTTAGAGAGGGGGGAGAGTTCTAAAGATTACCCTGGGCTGGGTAATCGATCGGTCTTTTGCCACTATAGCTCAGTAGAAAATACGTTATTTCGTCAATTTTCCGCCACGTTTTGGCTCTCATCTTGCTGCTACTACTGTACAAAGTACGTATTTCTTGGGCCATCTTCAGACTTGTCCAACCACGCCTGCCCTAGCCGTGTGGGCGTGTATTGTCCCTCCGAGCACTATGCAGCACCATATCCTTCTTGGGCGGGACAGCTGGATGCGCTTCGAGCAGCGCTCGACAACCACTTAAGCCCCACCACACCGGGACCACCTGCACGTCTTCCACCGAAACACCCCCGCGCATCTACGTCCCGATGTAGATGCGCTCTTGGGTGCTGGACACCTCGTCGGCAGGACGAAAGGGACCCAAAGTTTCCCGACCTGATCGCATTATGACTGCCAGGTTGATGCGATGTTGTTGCCAACCCCATTAGGAATGCACTCCCGTCTTGGGAACAAAACCATATTGAAACACATGATTGTGCACAGCAGTACAGTGCTATAATATAATACCAGGTAAGGGATAAGGACGGTGGTAGTACAGTGTTAAAAGGGATAATAAGGACGGTGACCACAATATTATTATCGCGCAGCATGTGGGTACTGTAACTGGTATGAAATACGAGCCCTTATTGTCAAGAAAAAAAAAAAAACTCCACGAATGGATACAGCACTACACCGATATATATGTCGAGATCTGACTGTATACAGTAGTACCATCTTGTAAAAAAGGGGGGTGGAAGGGAAAGCTTCTTTGTACCAGGCATTGTTTATTGTAGGGGGCGATATTTTGCAGCTTTAATTTTCAGCTCAAAAATAGCAGCATATTTATAAGGGGGGCAAACAGACTTCGGAAATAAATGTGTGTGGAGGTCAACTGGGGCATAGATTCACTGTCGATGTGCAGCTCCCTCGAATGAATGGCTACAACGGCAATAAAAATAGTGGCCAACGAGTAGTGGTGGGCCAGGTAAAAGCGAGTTCGAAAAGCGAATAAAAAGGGGGTACTTGAGA
This sequence comes from Nereocystis luetkeana, assembly GCA_031213475.1. NCBI lineage: Eukaryota > Phaeophyceae > Laminariales > Laminariaceae > Nereocystis > Nereocystis luetkeana. Next base: position 3,752,918 of record JARUPZ010000011.1, on the reverse strand, counting down.
AACAAAAAGAAAGGTTGTAAGTTTTGTTTTCGGTCTTTTCTAACCGGTTGACCGAAAACACGGGCGTTACCAGCAAACCTGTTCTAATCGTCGAAATGGCGCATGCGTTTGGTCAGTCTGTGATATTTTTTAGGTTTCCGCGTCACTGGTAGTGTACTACACGAAAGCAAGATGGTATGGCGTACTATTATCAGTCAGGGCAAAAACGGCTAATCATAATAGTATGCAGGAAGACGAGAACCAGGTGAGGAAGGCTGAGATTTACAGGGAGATAAGAAATCTCGTCGGCGTTATATATATTGGTGTTAGTTTAGAACATACCCTTTTTAGTGTGCTGCGGTAGGGCTGGCTCTAACTCCAACGTTTTTCTGGGGCTCCTAACTCGAAGAGAGAGCCCTGTACCTCACCTAAATACCGACGAAACATAAAACGTAGATGGACAATCCGATTGCCTAGGTATGCAGCTAACGATGTCGTAAAACATGAACGGCATTCCAACAATGTTGGGGTAATCCTCGGTGCCCCTAGATGGGTTCTACGATAGACGTAGCACATTTCAGTTAAATTTGTTTCTGAATGACGGGGGTCCTTCACCCAGTATCGTCGGAATGCCTAACGTTGTTTCGGAAATTGGCATTTTTTTGTACTGGGGTAATGGGATTGTTCATCCAGATAAGATTTGATTTGGGCTGAAGTCAGTGTTCGGGTGAGGTATGGAGCTCTTTAAGTGAGGAGCTTCAGAATTTTTGTGGCGAACCTCTATTGTAGCACGCCTCCCCAAGGAGCCCCGGCAGTCAGAAACGGCTTTCCAAAAAAGTGCACTTGTTTATTCCTCTATCGTAGCTGGCGTCCCTGCCTGAGTGCTGAATCTATTGCGGGGGGGCATAGTAAATAGGACCAAATTTTGTTCGTAAAAATAGTGAAACATACAGTTTTTTTTTTCAGTACCGTAGGTCCTGTTTAACATGATCCCCCGTGAATAGTCTACAATAGGTCGCCAGCGTTCATGTCTGTTACGTAGTATGAATATATGTCTAGTCATTCGAAGTAGGTGTGCTGCTACACCAAGAAGGGCGCTAGCGTCACAGTCTGCGTCCTGTCTTTGTACGAACTATGCTTTATGTTTGATCGATCGTTCTACGTATTTATTTCTCCTCCCCTTCCCTATATTCTCGCTTTTTTCCTCTCTCCCCCCCTTCTAGTCGTAGCTCGGACCGGGGCCATCTACCTGGCCCTTCTCCCCCCTCCCCTGCGCGATACATTTTGATGGTACCCCATACACCTGATACACAGTTTTGTGTTGGCGTTTCGGTCTAAGCTGCACCCGGTCCATGGTTCGAACTGCTTCCTCCCTCAGAAACACAAATACTTTCCAGCAACACGGCAGTCGTACATAGACACCAACCCGTCCGTTGGTTGACCGCGAAAGATAGGCCGGAGTTAAACACTAGCTTTTTTCTGTTGGCTGAAAAAACCAAATCATTGGCGTGCGGATTGTTGCTGACTTTAGGCAAGACAGCTTGAGATCAGGGATCAACGCTCTCGAAGTATGTCCAACCGCGAAAGTTAGGATGATCGGAAAGTGGTCATCGCCGGCTGTAGTGAATACCCTGGTAGCTTTCGGTGTGTGTCTGCATCCAGTTCATGTTGCCGAAACGCCCGTCGCAAGCGTCGATCACCGTGCGCTAAAGGACGATGACAGCGTTAATCTCTGGTCACATGAACACTTTTTCCCCGCGCTTTTCCTCGCCCCTTCCTCGCCCCCTCTAACAACCTGCTCGTCAGGAGGACGCGCACTCCATCATGCGGGTGAGCACAGGCGGATCGGTCGAGGCGGACGGAGACCTGCACTTCACGGAAAACACTTTGACGGTGGCCAAGGCCGTCGAAGCTCCCGACCCCATCGACCGCGACTCGAGGTGGGCTCAACGCCCCCGCCACCAGAACCACGCAACGCACGTACCCCCGTCGAACTCCATGTTCGCTCCTCTCCTGACATCCCGCGAGTCTTTTGGGGAGCGCCTGAAGAAAGGTCCCATGCACCTCCTCGCCGGCGAGGAGCTCCACTGGCCGTCTTCCATGTTCGGCGAGGACGGCGCTATGCTCACTCTTGGCGTTGACGGCTCTCTTCTCTTCAAGAACCAAGCTGCTGCTTATGTGGAGGCCGACGGTGACCCTGTGGAGCAGCCGCTAGTGACACTGATTGCGGCAGATTTTGGCAAAGCCAACCGCGCGCTCAAAAAGCGGCTGACGAGGGGAGGGAAAGCGGTGGATGCGGATCTCCCCTGTCAAAAAGACAGCTTGAAGGTTCCCGGGTGTGCCGGCAGCGACGCGGGAGGCAGGACGATCCTGACGGTTACAGACGAGGGGGGTGTGGTGAGTGAGTGTGGAGGCCGTTTAAGTGACCAGCAGCAATTTCCAAGCGCGACGGTCTTGAATCCCTCGATCAGCGTTTTTCTTCTCGAGCGCTCGCTAAGTGCGTTCTGCCCAAAATGAAACCTCAACAATGTTCTTGCAAGATCCTATACACGCTGCGGTCGGTGTATTTTATCAGCGTAAGATTTCTAAAGCTGAGAGACTACGCCGCTAGCCCTCCCTCTCTCCCGCCCCCAAAGTTTCTCCTTTCAGTTGTCTACGAAGGCACGACACAGCGAAAGGTAATGTGTCAGATCAGTTTTGTTATTGTCTCCGATACATAGACAACGTGTTTAAAAGTTAGGCCCCTTGCTTAGTGTTCACTGGAACTTTCCGCTTTGGTATACGTGTCTTGGTCTGCACGCTGTAGGAGGTGACGATCGACGGGAAGAGAGTCCTGCACAAGACTGAGCCCAACAAAGGCCGGACACGGAGGAGGAAGTTCTGGGACCTGGTCAAGGGCCGCAAGAGACCGAAGGGTAACTACGAGATGCACATGGTCTCCGACGGTTTCGAGGTTCGATTGAATGGCGCTACTGTCTGGGGGGTGCATTTCACCGACCTTCCGCCGGTGGTCTCTTGAATCAATGAAACTGAGCGTTTGAGGGAGAGATAATAACGAGTGGAATAAACACGTTCGGTCTACTATGGATATGAATCATCTCATTATCTCTGTTCATTTCTCTCTATCGCACCCAAGTTTGGTTTTTGTGTCGAGAGAGTAGGCTTCTGGGAGATGTGCCCCCTGCATAATTTGGAGTCTTCGGTAAGGGATGAGATGGATTGTACCACCGTCTTTTTGCAAGGAGAGAGGAAGGGTTGAACAACCGTTGTCTTGCCTTTCGCGCAAGACTATCGTCCAACAATATTGCACCATCGTGCAGACGCTATGATATAGATGCCTGGGGGCGGCGTCGTATCATCAGGGGAGAAGATAACGTGCCGCCTGTAAAAAAAACGCGTGAGGGTTTGTTTTCGCTTACGACTGTCCCACAGTAGTAGAGAGCTGCCGGCCCCTATTTTTGTTGTTGCTGTTGGGGTTCGTCATATCTGGTGGTTTGGCCTGTGGGAACAGAGAAGGCCTAGAGGTGTTTGGCGTTTTTGCTTCGAGCGCAGTGGAACGATCAGGCCATGCACGTTCAAGGTTGTGTGTTTTGCTTCGTTGCGAACGATCCCCGGTAGGCTATCACGTTGTAGCTGGCGGCAGGGTGGAGGAATGCTGCACGTGCAAGCTTGGCCTATGGTTGCAGCTCGCCTTTTGGGGCAGGCATTGTTGAGGTGGTGCGAAGGCGAGGAACGACACCACTGTCTCGAACATTGCTCCTTTGTGGCAGTGACACCAAAAAAATTTAGAATAGGGGGAGTAAAAGTTAAAGCCGTGGCGTGTGTGAGCATTGTTGGTTTATATGATTCAAAAGTGACGTGGTGACGTGAACAGACAGTATAACCACACCCACACAATACGAACAAAAACAATAGGTATGATAGCGAGTAGTTAGGCAGTAGATGGAATCTGGGTCAGTACAAAAGGTGTAACGAGAGTATTGATACTGATGGGACAGAGTGGCCAGAAATACGTGCAGATACCGCAGCGGCGAAATGAGTGGCAACCATTTCCTGTGCATGCCCCGGCGACGACAATCGGACAAGTATCAAGGATTCAGACGCTTTGTGCTTGCGCCAGTAGAGGATGTCTTGGCTGCCATGCATATAAACGCGGTATAACGTCTAGGTGGGATTTGCCGATCACATGCGAGTTTCGCCGCTGACGTTAACGAGAGAGCGTGAGAGAAGCGTGAGCATAGAGCAGGCTGGACCTTTATCTGTGTCCATCATCCCTCGCACCGGTAAGCGCCTCTCTACGGGATTTTCTTGGACAAAGTCAAAGGAACATTAAAATGTGCAGGCGGCGCTTCATACCTGCCTGTATCAGTCTGTTTACGTCGACCAGAGTAGCTTGTTGGGGTGCATCTAGTGACGTGCATCCCGTGTATCAGTATCTTTATATTGACAGGGATCACGTCCTGTCGTTGGGATGCATTTATCCTGGTGACGTCCATCCCCTCGTACCAGCCGTTTATTTTGACCGGAGTCGGGTGCTGTTTTACATATGTCTACGTCTATATCCCCTTTTTTATCAAAGTGCTTTGTCTTGGCTGTTGTACATCTGGTCACGTCGATTCCCTCGCACCAGTCTGCCTATTTTGAACGGAGCCGTGTGTTGTGATATACCTGACGACGTGTATCTCCTCGTATCAGTCTGTGTTTATGTTGACCGGGGTCGCGTGTTGTGATTGTGGTTGCAACCGGCGACGCCCCTCCCCTCGTATGGATCTGTGTATTTCGACCGGGGGCACGTATTCTGTGGCAATTTTGGTGGCATGCATCCCCTCGTACCCGTATGTTAATGCTGACCGTTAGTTGTTGGTACATCTACAGTAGTACAAGTATGGTACACTCCTTGGTATCGTTCAGCGCCTGAAGGCGAGAATCAGACGGATAAAGCCAACGGAGTAGGGGAGTGTGAGGGCGTCGTTTAATTCTTGCATCAGCCCCTTTATTTGGCCGGGGTCGCTTGCCGTGGTATGTTGTTAATAGGTGACGTACACACCCTCGTGGTGGTAAGCGGTCGGATTTCGGGACCCGGCATAGCTAAAAAAAGGTAAAAATGGAGGCGGGTTGTGGTTGCGGCGTTCAACACCTGCCCTGCTGTACCGGCCCCTCCACGTTTGAGTGTGACTGTTTGATGTGGTGCATCTGGTATGGTACACCCCCCTTCGTTTCGTGAAGCGCCTGAATGCGGTACCTAATTGGGTAAGGTCAACGGAGTGGTGGAGTGCGGACGCGGCGCTGAATGCTTGCACCGATGTCCAGCCCCTTCGTTCTGTCCGGAACGATTGCTGTGATCTATCTGGTGACGTATATACCGTCGAATGTGTAATCGGTCTGACTACGTAACACACTCGGCCGAGGCCAATAGGACAGTGCAGCGTGTTTTGTCGACGGCGTTAGATAGAGGTTCGTAACAAATAACCGGCTGTGATCGTTCGCGCTTGTTGGAGTACGTGTGGTGACGAACATGTTGTTCGTATCCTTAATCGCCTGAGCGAGGGATCGGTTTGGTCACGGTCAATGTCGCGGCGAAGCGTGGGGGTGGCATTCGGTATATGGTTCCCTCGATATCAGTGGGGTCGCCAGCTGTGGAATGTCTGGTGATGTGAAGCAACTTGCTTCGATGAGCGCCTAACTACGAGGCCCGATGAGCTAAGGCCAGCAAGACATTGGATGCTGGAGAATGGGACGCGGGAGCGGCGTTTGGCACATTTATCGGCCCCCTCAATATAAGCGGGGTCGCCAAGTGTGGCATTTCTGGTTATACGAATCAGCTTGCATCGATGACCGCCTGACAACGGGAACCAACGTGCTAGGAGGCAGGAGTGTGGAGGCAGTGGAGTGTGGGTGGTGGTGTTGAATATCTGCACTACATCGGTTTCTTCGTCCCGAAGGGAGATCGCCTGTTGGGGTGTATCTGGTGATTGTCATACCTGGTAGGCAGTACGTGTAAGTGGTGTGGCCGTGCCGTTCAACGACGGGTGGCGGCGGTGTTAACGATTGCACCTTCAAAGGCAAACACATGAACACTGGTGGTAGAGTGCGCGGCGAACGGGTCGAAGCGGGTATGAATACGCATCGGATGGCAAAAAGACCCGTTGTTTCCTTTGTCCCCGCACGGTCGCTGCAGTAGTGCTGCAGATGAGTGAGTGATTGCTGTTGCGCGCGTGGTGGTCGAGTGGATTATATTCTTCTGACTCTATGACTACATCAGGGTAATGTGAAGGGCGCAGGCGAATCATAAGGAGAGCCAAGGGCAGAACCCAGCCCATATCAAAGATTCACTTGTCGAGACCGCGCGTCGCGTATTGTCGATGGTTCTATATAAGTCATCGACGAAAAATGCCGTGGATGGGACGTGATAGCACACCCTCGAACACCGATAGAAAACGGCATAGACCAGCAAGCAGTATTGAAGGTACGTATGACTTCCTGCGAACAATGTATACTGGGTGCACTGGTGTCGCCGAAGTGGTTGGGAACAAGCTAAAATTAAGATTGTATCCGCCGCCCCACTGTCAGTCCCCTCTCCCTTCTACCAGGTATCTACTGCAGTAGTAGTGAGGGGGGAGCCACCACCCTCGCTTGAGCATTGAGAGGGTAATATTCCTAGTAATTTTGCTCTGCCGCTAGTACCTGTATATCCTTAGTTTTTGGCATCCACCGTCGATTATCTCGCCTGTTAAAAAGTTGTTAACGTAAATGTAGTTTGTCCAGGCCGGTATTTCTTCACAGTTTAGCGCGCGCCTCCCCTCCTTCTCCCCCGGAGCGTTCCTCCCCCCTCGCCCGCCCCTTTTCCCTCTCCCTCGATTGGAATCATCTTCGATCCCTTCTCCGATTGCTGGAAATTGTTGTCGAAATATTTACTAGTCGCATGTATGATCTGCATCTACGACTACGGTATATAATGTTCAGGGTGGGCTACTGTTATAAGGTCATACGTACGAAGTAGAGTACCATACAGCATACGTAGCCATAGGGAAAAAGTTATGGTTCCTGAAGATTCTTAGAGGACGTAATATGTACCAATAACACGGACGTGACGCTTTTGACAGGCGGTATCAATGTCGGGAATATAAAAATCAAAACGAGGGTGGGCGGGGGCGGACTCATTTCTTGCTTGCCTTAGTCCTTTGGTTATTGACCCCGCATCATCTCTTTCGAGACGCAGCACCGTTCCTACTCCTAAGAAACAACTCCAGCATTTGGGTGCTTATTGCGTTCTTGCCATAGATGACATAGATTTGTTTTGTTATTATTATCCCCTTGCTGTTTGGCAGCATGTGGCCACCGTCTATTTCCTAGGATAGCGATCGTGTTCTCGCTGCTATCTAGTGTACGAAACTCCGCCTTGTCTCATTCGTCTATTTATATCATCTCATCTGCTAGCACATCCCGCTCCTGCTTGTGCCAACCAAATTCTCCCATTATGGGGGAGGGGGGGTGTACTCATTATCATGCATGGCCGCAGTCGTATGACCATAGACCCTTGCATCCCTACAATGCCGGGACGGAGCACGTCGGGTTTTCATCAACCAGGCAGACATTGCTTGCACCAAGCACGAAGCGCCGTGAGGTGTCCGGCGAGTCGCATGAACGGTGAGCTGCACCCTACTAAGAACCGCTTTTGAGGCGGATTCTCTTGCATATGGATGACAGCGTCAATGAAATGATTTAATTTCTGGTGACGCCACTTCCAGAGCCAGCAATGGGTTTACTATGTAACTGCCTCGTGGGTGCCTCACCATATACACACTACGTGATACGACCATCCCCTTGTGTGAAGTGAAGGCTCTCCCCGCACAAAACATTGTCTAACTCGACCGCCAGCCGTGGTGACCGCCAAAAAAAAAAAGCGGTACCCTGGCTGTCTAGCTCACGTAGTGAGAGGCGTGTCTTACAGTGTCGTCGCCAACCGACGCCAACCCAACCTATATATACTATTAATAGGTTTATAATAGAAGGGTGGAAAGGAGGGGGGGGGGGGGGGGGTGTACTCGATAGGAAAGATGTACTCGATCTCATGGATGGCCGTAGTCGTATGACCATAGACCCTCGCATCCCTACAATATGCCGGGACGGAGCATGTCGGGTTTTCACCGACCAGGCAGACATTGCATGCACCAAGCGCGAAGCGCCGTGAGGTGTCTGGCGAGTCGCATGAAGGGTGAGTTGCATCCTATCAAGAACCGCTTGTGAGGCGGACTTGCATATGGACGACAGCTTCAATGAGTTGATGTAATTTCCGGTGTAGGCATTTCCAGAGACAGCAATGGGAGTACTATGTAACTGCCTCTTAGGTGGCTTACCTTGAACACTACGTGATAAGATCATTCCCACTTGTACGGAGTAAGGGTGCTTTACCTCGCACATGTGATCTAACTCGACAACCAGCTGTGGGTAACCGCCAAAAAAAAAACAAAAAAAAACGGTACCCTGGTTGTCTAGCTCACGTAGTGAGCGGTATGTTTTACAGTGTCGTTGCCAACCGACGCCAACCCAACCTATATAAAATAGGGAGGGGGGGGGGGGGGGGGCATTAAAATAGGGGTGGGGATGGATGGAATGAATCAATCAATGACTTGAGCCCCAGTAGTAGATAGTGTGGATTGAATAATTTTGGCAATAATAGAGGGAAGCGATATGGGAACATTCAAGTCTAGTTGAGCTTGCCCATCAGCTCATCGCTACGTTCAACCTTGGGCTACTCTGGAAATCAGAGGCATCATGGTCCAGATTGGGCGTACCCAGCACCGACATCCCTGCGCATACAGCGCAGAGCGGGCCCATCACACTCGTATCACGGGGGCATACCCTGTAGAAATCGGGACCCGTCATAGACAAGAAAAAAACATGTACCAGAAATTCCAGTATTTTTATCACAGTAAGCATACTTGGTTCTGATTAACTATTAATTGATACCTGGTACCTGGTAGGTGCCACCGTATTATTAGTAAACGTACAACAGTGGGGAAAGCGTTGGAAATCACATTCTGCGACGTACGAGTACATTCTTCAATTGAGAAACAAACGCCTAGACTGCGTACTGTGAATATTATTAATACTCAAGTTACCTAAAGTTGCCCTGTAGGTTGAGAAAGCAATGACATACGTGTGAAGGCGAGCTCGGGTCAACTAAGCAGTGCCAATTCGTGATATATTGGGCTGCATGGGCCGGGGGTACTATACGAACATTATTACCTCATTATTCTTAATAGTACAAGAAAGACGCGACTGCTGTTGCAGCCGCCTGTATAATGGCATTTACTCTTGCGGTTCGAGTGTTCGCTCACAAGAAGAATGAAAGTGCTCCTACTATATCGTACGAAGGTTGTTTCATCCAGCGACACCAACGACACCTTGCTGGGCGCGTTTGCACTATCAATACTCGTACTCGTAATAGTTTGGACGTCACGCGCGATATATCGGGAAAACGGCACCACCCTATCAAGATACTATTTTCGTGGTTCTAGCTGGGCTTACGTCCGGCGAGTCGATATTTCTCCGCGAGCACACCATACGCGTGTGTGGCCCGTCGGCGACATGCCATATACTGGTATATCATTAACGGCCTCGTGTACTGCACCAGCACGTCTCCCGGTACCTGTTGCGCAGAGCGATCTAAAGATTGAAACGGCTCGGAAAACGGCCGCATGTGGATTTGGTTGTTCCCAAGGCATCCTGTCGGCATGTTGACTGCATTGCTGTCGTAGTAATGGTCCACACCTCACCTGAGCTGATCCTTCTCTATTCACGCAAGTCTCCCCAGGGAGAAGGGAGAGAAGTTGACAGTATTGCCCACGTATTTTTCCTCGCCCAGTGTCTCCTACTCCAGGACCTGTCTCATGTCTCATGTCTTCTCGAGGTCTCCTAGAAACGAATGCGGCGCAATTAAATTGCTCCGCACCAGGACAATGTGCTGTCGCTTGTATGTCATTGATTCAGCGTTGACTTGACTGCTTGCAGTGGAGGGCGCGGGCATCCCACGGCCCTGGCGATGAATCTGCTCGGGACGGTTGACTACCCGGGTATCATCCAAATCACAGGCAGCTGACAGCTACCCGGGATAAAGTACACGATCGTACGTAGTCTGCCGGGTGATGACGTGATTCTTGTCGTATATCACTACGTCCGAAATTATAAGGACATTATACATATCTACAATATGATAAAACGGTCATTATGTTTACGGATATTTAAGTAGAACGTAGACACGCCTCTTTCTCCGTCCAGTCAACGATTGCACAACGATTGCGCAGTGCGCCTTTCCCAAGTCCCATCCAAGCTATACCTGGTCTGGGGGAACCTGGCATCTACCACGTCTTGTACCGAGGCACTCGGGTTTGGTTTCAGGTGATTGTCGCCGTCTCTATGCATTTGCATTGGCACCTGTTGGAACACAGTGATGGTGGGATGGGTCGTAGCTGCTGTTAGTACAAGAAAAGCTTCCAGTACCTTCATGGTGTTGTTCTTGTTTTGACACAGCAGTACTATCAAGTGCATGCCCCCTCGGTAAACGTTCTCCAAACAAACCCTTGCGAACTTGCTTGCAAGCTCATCGTGTAAGCAGCACCACCGCGAAGTACCCATTGCTTCCAGCGGCTGTTGTGCCGACACTACTTCGTTCGGGTGCCATCAGTCCATCAGCCCTGTGGGCGAGCTTGCCCGTCGTCAATTCTCGATTCAACAGCCTGCCAAGCTGTCAAGTATCGCGTGGCTGCGCGGTGTCACCCACCGACTGAGCGACCACCCCTACCCAGCTTGCACGAAGCGATCGCACAGGATAGTATCGCGGTGCCGCAGCCTAACGGTGTGGCAGTCTTTGGGCTCTCCAATGTACCGTTGTCCACGCATAGGTATCGGTACAGCAGTGCAGCAGTCGTAGAGTATCACTCTAAAGACTCAACACCTTTATCAACAAATACCACCACAGGTACGTACAGCAGCAGTACAGCAGCAGTGCAGCAGTTTGGGCCCACGAGTAAGAACGAAGCTACTGCTGTCATAAGAACACGCTCACCCCTTGGAGGGACGCTAAGAAACAAGGATTAAGAAACGATGCTCAGGGGGCGAGCCTATATGCTCAACATTGTTCTATTACGGAGGACCATAGTTAACAGGACCTATGGTACACATAAAAATCAATATATTTAACCATTTTTACTAACAAAGTTTGGTCCTATTAACTATGGTCCCCCGTAATAGGAAGGTGTCACAATAACGTTCTAAAGGCTTTGCTCAAGAGTGCCTACAGTAGGTGTTTCCTCTTGGCATGCTGTACACCAGTATTCATAGCTTCATACTGCTAATAATAGTTGTTTTACATACAGCAAGGTTCGCTACAGCAGTAACACGTCGTCTGACCGCCTCTCGCGTACGTATTTGGTACAAATGAAGCAGGCCGTTGTACAGCAGTATAGTGTCAGCTCTCTCGTAAGAAACCGGCTGTAGGCTAGATCCCTGTTATCGCCGATCCTTCTTCTCGCCGAGCGAGAATGGGGGAGATTTCTCACTGTTTTCCTATAGACAGCGAATGCCTAGGCCGCACAATGTCCGAAAAAAAAAATGTACGTACCAGTGGTAGGCCATCATAGATTTCTCAAAAGTGTTTTTCTGGTACGAGTACGACAGAGCCGATACTGTAGTTCTTGGCCATCGGGTCCGGTTTGGCCCCTACGAACGTCTGCACTGCCTGACTGGTATACACTCCTGCGCGTACAAAGCCGGGCGCCAAGCGGTCCGCAGAGGCTGCCCGGCGTGCAATTACTGAGTTTGGCTTTGAGGACAGGACAATAATAGTGTTGCCGCTCCTGACTGCTGATGTGCGCTGCAGGCCGTCGCAGAGCCTTCGTGCCCCATGGCTCAAGTCCTGAACTACCACGATGCCGTGATGTACGACACCGATGTTGCACTCTTCTGCGATGGCGGCTGGCTCAACGACAACTGCCTCAATTGGCTCTTCAGGTGGGCGTCACTACTAACAACAGTTGCTGCCATGCGTTGAAATAATTCCTCGGATGGCGGGAGCCACGGATCTTCGGGCCTTGGCTCTTTAATAAAAAACGAAGCTGTATACCATGGTAGCCCATGTGGAGGCGGGGACCCCCTCCGGGTGTATCGCTTGCTGCAACCGTGCAGCGGACTCTCGTCCTCCGTCGACGTCGAGGGCCCCGAGTCAAAGTCCGTGTGTATCTAGGGCCCGGTGCTGCTGTGGACTTTCCGGCAGTTTGGTGCGAACGGTGCAATCAGCTAGTTTGCATCCCCAACAACGTCGCCTGACATCGCACGCTGAAACCCGACCCGTTCGCGCGCATGCCCCACTCTTTCGTCTCACGAGTGCGTGTATACGTGACCTCTTCTTTCTCCTCCGCCCCTCGCATCCAACTATACACACGCATGCCTCCGACAAAATAAAAAATAAAAACTGCGAGGAGCAGGTTTCTAGAGCATGAGGTCTTCCCGGGCAGGGGAGAGGTTCTTTTCATGGACCCTGCCGTGGTGTCGTGCATGATAAACCAGTGCGACGGTGAGTTCCATCATATATTTCGTACGGAGGTAGGGTAAGTAACTCCGATCGCCGCCTTAGCAGCTGTCTTATGCCGTGTCCCCGAGCAGGGGGGCTGTTGAGTATGCTCGGAGTACCGCTGTGGGCTGTGAGCATCGCGCTACATGTACCGTCATGTGCGGTGGAATACGTAGATGGTAAAAACACAACATTTATTTCGGGGGTGTTTATGTCCTGCATGTAGCCGTCATTTCGACCCCGAACGATGTCCGAGGTGGACCCTCGTTCACTCCTTGAGATGGTCCAACACGAGAGTCCTTCCAACCTGCGTCATGAGTACCTGTTTGCCTCGCCCAACTGCGTAAGACGTGTCCCGCCCCACAGCCTGGGTCGCAGTAGGATGGAACCAGCTCACCCTTCATGCGACTCGCCGAACACCTCACCGCGCTTCGCGCTTGGTGCGAGCAATTATCATGCCTGGTCGATGGGGAACCCGACGTTGATCCGTCCCGGCATTGCGGGGATGCGAGGGTCAATGGCCATAAGACTGCAGTCATGCATGACATGAGTACCCCCCACCCCCTTCCCGCATCTACCTTGACCAGCGAGGGTTGCACGTGCTGGACTGCTCGTTCAACGAAAGCTAGGCATGACAACTTTAGCGTCCGGCGAATGTTTTGCCGTATGCTTGGCAGCTCGGGTCAAGACGGGCGGTGAATATAGGGTACTGCTCCTGCTGCCAATAGGGTCGAGAGGGTGTGCGTTGTTTTGAGCCGAAACCGAAACTAGTTGTTTTTCAAAAACTTGTGCTGGGAGGAGGACGGTCGACTAAATCGAAGAACAGGGTGAGGACTGTTGTGGATAGGGTCAGGGTTTTCGTTTCCACTCACTCACAGATCCAACAGGTCAAGACACAATTTTGACGCGATAATTCCGCACACAAATATCTGGGCCCTCGTATAGCAATCCAATCCCTGCTGATATTTGCTGTGGTCCGTTGCCGACGGCGAGACGAGAGAAACGGCGAGAAAAGAAACGGCTCACAATCACCTCATACCCCCCCCCCCCTCTCCTCCTTTCTTGTATATTGGTTTGTTTTGGTTCATGTTTTTTGGTTCACGCTCTCACGCTTGCTTCGCGGTTTTTTCGAATATTGCGAATGTTGCTGTGATGTTGCTACACTCCCCCCCCCCCCCCAGAGCCGGAAGAGTTCCTTGACCTCGGCAGGGGCATCGAGCTGGGGAGAAGAAGCGTGGTTTTCGTGCCGGTCAACGACGCTGCAGACCGACTAGCGCACGGCAGTCACTGGTGAGGGTGAGAGGAGACCCTCATAAACGAATGTGTTTTTTTTTCGGGGGCGGGGGCGGGGGGGGGGTGTCTCTTATCATGCTTATATACGTGTAGCAGCTATGCGTTCGTTCGTCCCACTGTGCATGCGTCCTACACGGTAGAAGGTCTGGACCCGAGAGCGGGTTCGAAACTAACTAAAAAACAAACTGAAACAAATGGTCGTGAACGAGGCCAGCAAGACGGGCGCCCTTGCTCCGACCTGGTGGCAGGCAAGAAGAGCCCCGACATACCAATCGTTTCAGCCGGCTTTATTGTAGCCTCCTCCTATCCCCCCCCCCCCCCCCCTCCGTAAAGGGATGCGTGGTCAATGGCCAAATTACTAAGGCAAGCAACAAATGAGCACCCCCCCCCCCCCCTTCCCGGCGACCCGTCTTGTCGCTCGCAGGAGCCTCCTCGTGTTCAAGGCGGGAGAGGCTGGCACGAACCCCAGCTTCCGCCATTACGACTCGTCCGCGGGCAGCAACCAGCGACCAGCACAGCGGACGGCAACCCAGTTCTCGCGGATGCTAGACGGTGAAGCAAGTCGGGTGCAGCGGTAGCTCACGCAAAAAAAAAAAAAAAGTTTTGCTCGACGTGGTTCAAAAAAAAAAAAAACAATTGCTCGACGTGGTTACCTCCCGAGTCGCCAAAACTACTCGTTAAAGGCGCCTCGGGATGTACAACAAACACATGCGTAAATGTGCGCAGACGGGTTTTTGGCGCGTGGGCCACGTGTTTTTTTTATTCCACCTCGCTGTTGGGTACCTTTCCCCCACAAGTTATGCACCACCCTGAACGAAAATATAGTGATCGTTCAGCCATTAGTGTCAATACGAAGACGTCCTTGTATTATTGTCAACCCCAGGGCGTGCCTACCGACGAATACTTGCATGGGGTCTTGGTGGTGATGTTGCTGTTTTACGACGCTGCGGTGGTGTATAGATAAAAGGGGAAAGGCTCACAGTCAGTAACCCGTCAAAATGATGCGTGCCTTCTCCCGGAGATATACCCTCGACGCGCGCAAATCCAACACACAAGAGGCAGGCCCTCGACACGCATAACTTCGACTCGCGCGAGCGATCCAGATATTCGACCTCTTGTGATTGTGAATCTACCAGGTGAAAAGTTTCTTTGAACGCCATCTAAACGCAGCCCTAGTTTTAGGGGGGGGCGTCCACCCTTCGCAGCCTGCATGCTGTCTGCCTGTCTGTCTGCCTGCCTGCCTGCCTGCCTGCCTGCCTGCCTGCCTGCCTGCCTGCCTGCCTGCCTGCCTGCCTGCCTGCCTGCCTGCCTGCCTGCCTGCCGTGAGGGCCGTTGGCATTGTCGAACAAGCCAGTCAGGCGTGCATATTGTCGAACGGCGAGAGCGTTGTGGTCGCAGTGGCGCGGGTTTTACCAGAGCGAGGGTGACTAAACGCAAGCACCCACGCCCCTCTCGCCTGACTGTCTCTTTGTGTTTGTTTGTCTTGTCTCTGTCTGCCTGTCTGCCTGTATGTCTGTCTGTCTGTCTGTCTGTCTGTCTGCCTGCCTGCGTGCCTGTCTGTATGTGTGTATGTCTGTTTGCCTGTTTGCCTGTCTGCCTGTATGTTTGTCTGTCTGTCTGTGTCTCCCTCTGTTCGTCTGTCTGCTTGGTCTGTGTGCTCCTGTGTGTCTGCCTGTCTGTCTGCCTACCTGCCTGCCTGCCTGCCTGCCTGCCTGCCTGCCTGCCTGCCTGCCTGCCTGCCTGCCTGCCTGCCTGCCTGCCTGCCTGTCTGCCTGCCTTCCTGCCTCTCTGTCTGTCTGTCTGTCTGTCTGCCTGCCTGCCTGCCTGCCTGCCTATTTTCCCCTGGTCTGCCTGCCCGCCATCCCCCTCGAACTCAGGCAGCGAAACCCCGCCGTGCGTGCTGCACGTGCGCGACGCGCCCCAGCAGAAGAACGGGTACGACTGCGGGATGTATACCGCGGTGCTCGCAGAGCTACTTGCCTCGAACGCCCTGGCGTCAACCACGTCGATTGCGTCGCCTCACGTGGAGGAGGCGGTTTCGATAGGAGGGGCTCCGTCGGATCATACCAGCGGCACCGCTAGCCGCGGCGGGGGTGTCGGCTTGAGTACCTTGTTAGCGGAGGACGGTTGCGGCGACGGCAGCAACGGCGAAACTGCGGCAGCGGTCAGCCCCGAATTGGTGTCGAATGCCAGGCGGGTTGCGCGGGAACGGTTGTCTCGGTGTATCGGCAGTCGGTAGTCGCGGGGGTTCCGATCCAAAGGGGGTGGTGGATGAAGCGTTGATGCTGAATGGCCATAATTTGGTGTGTTGGGGGGGGGGGGGCGGGCGGGGTTGGGGGGGGGGGCGGGCGGGGTTGGGGGGGGGGGGGGGGGGGTGGGGGGGGGGGGGGGGGGGGGGGGGCGTTGAGGTGGGGTCAAAAGACATAATTATTTTTTCTCTGTGCAAATTTATCGACGCGTCCCACGGGCGGAGTATGTGGCACCTAATGTTCGGGGACCGTTCACGGGTCGGGTCGAGTCGCGCCGGGTCAGGATGACCTGGGCCGACCCGCGATATTTTGATAACCTCCTGCCCCGGACCCGACTCAGCCCGACCCGCGAGATTTTGAAGACCTCCTCGGCTCAAGGAGTGTGACCGGTGAAGAGCCCCCCTGCTAATTTCTAGGTGGCTCCTCACTTGCGCAGGGCTATACATACCATTCGCAATGCCACCCAAAAGCCGCAGGGCTATACATACCATTCGCAATGCCACCCAAAAGCCGTCTCTGAGAACAAATCGGAAGCGCTGTTTTACGCCCGGAAAATGAGAGGATCGGCAGCACGGAGCCCGATGATGTTGGTCATACCCGTCGTGGGAAATCCAGAGGGGGGAACTGACCCGGACAGAATTAATCGATGACTGCAGCAGCGGCCACTTGCGCAACTCCGCTGGGGAATGATACGAAAGAAAAATCGGTATCCGAGTTACAGTGAACGGTGGAATGACGAGAGTCGTACGGAAAAGTAGGGGCGCAGCATGGTCATCCTACCCGCACTACTTCTTGGCGCGCTCACCCTGCTCGTGCACCTAGACGTTTCGTGACACCAAACGAAGTTATCGCCGGCCTCGGTTTGTGCTATCTCGGCGTCCCTCCCTAACGGGTCAATCAGGCGAGATCATGAAACCACCTGTAGACCAGCAACTCCTGTGCGTAGTATTATCGGTATGACGCCCGAACAACAGGTGCAGGAGGGTATGCACCAGACGACACGCACGCACGCACGCACGCGCGCGGCACGAGCCAACTCGCGCCCACAAAACCACTGTGAGCCGCGCGTTCAGCTCGCGTTTCAGACACGAACCCATCCGTTTTGTGTCTACAGTATCAGCTCGCGTTTCAGACGCGCATGAATCCGTTTATATATATATTTAGCTGGTATATATCAGAGGTGTTCTCGCTCCATTGCATATATGATGCGTGCATGGAACGTTGGGATGGGTCCCGAGCCCCAACGCGGTACTACAGTAGCACTACCAAAAACACTGCCGAAATTTCGAGGCGATAACCGCCTGCTGATTCTTGAACGACCTCGTATACGTATCATTTTCGTGAAAACGGGAAAGGGCTTTTCATGTTTCGTCCGGGGAGAACACGGGAGAGCGCATTATTCTGTGACATTATCTCAAGTCCGATTTTCGATCGCGGCCGTGACACGAGCGAGTCTGTTCGGCTTCTCCTTCGACGAGCCGAAGCAGGACGACAACAAGAACGAAACGCTCACCGTTCATACGGTCACACCGACCGAGCTCTGCGGCCGGAACCGAACCTCGGCCTCACGCCTAGCGCCCCCAACAATAACAAAAGATAAAAAGAAAACGTATCATGCCATCATCATCATCATCATTAATCAAGCGTGAACACAGTATCCCCATATTATTACGGGCACGCCCTGGCGACGTCGTTGGGGGGGGGGGGGGGGGGGGGGGGTTACGGGGGGAAGGGGGGGGGAGCGCCAGGGCTGGCTCAGCGTTCGGTGCTATTAGTTGTCCGTCCTCACACACCGCGCTTAATGGCCTGCGGGCCCTACGCGACCTCCGCCGTGATAATACCGAAAGCGCCGAATTGCCGACGAGTTCAACAGCATCCATCGGTACATCTATCTCTCTCAGGCTGCCGCGGCACAATCAAAAAAAGGGGGGAAAGGAGTCGGAAGAACACAAAAATAAAATAAAAATAAAAACCCTAAGCTGTTGTGGTGAACAACACAAGAAAAGGTTCGTAGAGCCCGCCGCCCCTCTCCTTCTTCGAGACGGTAGAATACAAAGGACACTTGCTTCAGACCTTAGGTTACTGCCTTGTAGCGCTACAGATACAGCCTTGGGGGGAAAAAAATATCTAGATAGCTCACTATAAAATTGGAGCTAATTAACACAATACCGTGGTGACAACAACAAAAACAAAAACAAAATCCGAACATTAAAAAACAAAAAACAAAACGGAAACCACAGCCTCGAAAAAGAAAAAAGGAAATAAAAAAGAGATAAAAAAAACGGCGCAGGTTTAGTTGCGTAAGTTGTTTTTATCGTCATCGCTCCGCCTTTTTTCAACCTGGGATTATTACGGCCGCTCCCAAGCTTTTTTCGTTTCGCCAGCCTCGTGCGCAGAGGCCCCGGTGTATTGTTATTAGTTTCGCCCTGATTTCTCCCCCCCCACACACTACGGCCATGCATGATATCGAGTACACCCCCCCCCCCCCCCCCCCACCCCCCAACGTATTACCCCCCTCCTTGCCTATAAGAAGAACATCCTCATGAACAATTCGCGGATGGTCTCATATCCAACCCCCCACCAAGAACGAAACCTCGCAATAGCGGAACGAAAAACAGTCCGCCCGCCCGCCAGCGGAGGCCGGCACGCAGAAACTATTTTTTTTTTTTTAATAAACTATCGAGTGTACATGTACCAACGTCAAACTTTTTCGGTGGGGGTACTGGAGGACGGCACAGAATTGCGCGGCGCTTGCGGCCCGTTTTTCGAAAGCGGTGGTCGCCACCCAACCGTCACGAGCAACAACCGCACGCCCGTTCTGTCTTCCATCCGCCCCTGCCTCCACCCTTTCCCCCCTCTACAAACTTCCTCGTGGACCCCTGCTTCCAATCCCTCCTCCCTCTACAGACTTCCTCGTTCTTGCCAGCCAAACCCTACAACTGGCACCCCCTTCATCCCGCGACCCCTGCTCGGCAAGAGACCCTTTGGCCACTGCGAAAAAAAAACACACACACACAAACAAACAAACAAACAAACACACACTATTTCCAACGAGGTTTTCTCCAAAGCGTGGAGGCAGTGTGCTAAAAGGGGGCGACCTACACCATGGAATCAGCCACCAGCGCGTGTAGGGATGGGGGGGGCGGGGGGGGGGGGGGGGGGGGGGGGGGGCGGGGGTGGGCGGGGGGGGGGGGTCAGGCAAAAACACCTGCCTTTCGATAAAGGCAGGCAGAGTTATGAGGTCGGTGGCCGACACCAAAGCAACACGTGTTTTGTGTGTGTTCATGTGGGATAGCTACGAACGGTCTGGCCGTCCCCCTGTCCCATCGAGACCATGGCTCACGCTTCCTTTCCCCGAGCTAGCTGTTTGCGTCAAGTCGCGAGAAAGAGCATAAATACGTAGAGAGGCCGACACGCCCACAAAAACAAAATCCCGATTGTCCCACCACAGCAAAACTGTATAT